>OZ024741.1:133107705-133110205 GCA_964016885.1 Eledone cirrhosa
GTTTAACGTCCGTGTTCCACGCTTGCATGGGTTTGGACGGGGGTAGTCCCACTTGAGGCAAGAGTGATTGTCTTGCTCGCATAGGACTGTCTGGCAGGTTTTCTACAGTTGGATGCCCTTCCTAACACCAACCACATTTACAGTGTGGGTCTGGGAGGTTTTTACCGTGTTGCCTACACGGCCACATTACAGCGTGGACTGTGTGTTTTTTTGTCGTGACACCTACACGATCTCATTTGTTTCGGCCTGGATGGCGCGGCACCAACATAACTTTACATAGAACGGGGTGGTGTGGATGGGGTGGGGGTGGCGGCGGGAGGGGTGTATTTTGTTAGATATGCCTACTGGCAAGGCGGGTCTTCTCTGTTACTGAGTACCGCCAAAGGTCACGGTCCAGTGACATTGTCTTGGAGAGGTGTAAGTGTGTGAGGTCGGAGTTTATCAGCTCATCCCATGTTTTTCTAGGTCTGCCTATTCCGTGGCTACCGTCTATCTTTATTGCCCTGCACTTTGTAATACAGCTATCGACTTTCATGCGCATCACGTGTCCATACCAACGCAGCCTTCTCTCGAGTAAACAACATCTGATCCCTCTTATCTCTAATTTTTTCCTTAGTTCGTTTATGCTTTGCCGTTCACGTATATTACTGTTACACATCCAGCGGAGCATGCAAGCTTCGTTCCTCTCTAGTCTGCGTATATCCTCTGCACACAATGCCCAGGTCTCACTACCATGCAACATTGCTGTTCGTATGCAGGCATCGTACAACCTGCCTTTCATTTTTAGGGAGAACCCTTTAGCAGCTAATAGTGGTATAAGCTCTCTGAACTTTTTCCAACCAGTTCTGACTCTAGCTACAGTACTTTCAGAGCACCCTCCCCCACTGCTGATTTTATCGCCCAGGTAACGGAAGCTGTCCACTATTTCTATAGAACCCTCTGCGCAATTGAAAGAGCTAGTATTTTGTGGGCACTTGCTGCTACTTATTGCACCAGAACACCGGCCACATGTAAAGTCTATGTTCTTAGTTAGCTTACCTGTGATCCCACTACATCTTTTATGCACCCATACTTTGCATTTAGGACATAAGATGGAGTTTCTACCTACGCCTTTCCTACATACCGAGCACGACCATTTCCCAGAAGGGACCGCCGCCTTGTTTTCTTTCCTACAAACTAGAACTTTGGTCTTAGCCAGGTTAATTTTAAGTCCTTTTGACTCTAGGCCGTGCTTCCATGTTTGGAATTTCTTCTCTAGCTCGGCCATTGATTCCGCTATGAGTGTCAGGTCGTCTGCGTATAGGAGTTCCCATGGGCAGCCTGTCTTGAACTCCTCTGTTATAGCCTGAAGGGCAATAATAAATAGTAGGGGGCTGAGAACAGAGCCCTGATGGACGCCAACTTTTACGCTAAACTCTTCACTATATTCGTTGTTAATTCTAACCTTGCTGACTGTTTCTTTATACATGGCTTGTATAGCCCTCACAAGCCATTCGTCAACGCCTAGTTTTCTAAGAGCCCACCAGATAATGGAGCGGGGGACTCTGTCGAAGGCTTTCTCCAGGTCGACAAAAGCTAAGTAGAGGGGTTTACCTTTAGCTAGGTACTTCTCCTGTAGTTGTCGTACTATGAAAAGAGCGTCTGTGGTGCTTTTGCCTGACACAAACCCGAACTGCATTTCATCTAGATCAATTCTCTCTCTGATTAGTTGCGCTATTACTTTTTCCGTGACCTTCATGACCTGGTCGATTAATTTAATGCCTCTATAGTTACTCCTATCTAGGGCGTCTCCTTTACCCTTATAACAGTTAACGATGATGCTGCTATGCCAGTCCTTCGGAACAACCCCATTCTGTACGACTTGGTTAACTATGCGGGTGACCATGGTGTGTCCCACCGTGCCAGATGCCTTCAGCATCTCAGCAACTATTTCCGAAGGCCCAGCCGCCTTACCAGTCTTCATATCCTTGATTGCCTTACTTATTATACTCCCCTCGACTAACACTGCTGGTCCCTCTATCGGGTCGATAAGGGGGAGACTGTCTTTCTCCCATTTATTCTCCTCATTTAGTAGCCTTTCATAGTGACACTTCCAAGCTACCTTCTTATCAGTGTCGGTGATGGCAAGTATGCCATCATCGTTAAGTACACACTTCTCCCCGACAATATCACGGTTTTCCTTGACGCATTGCCTGGCAATCCTGAACACCTCACGTTTTTGGTCATCGCGTTGTAGAACATGCTTGAACTTTCTTTCCTCAGCTTCCCTTCTTGCTAAGTACACTTCTCTCCTAGCTTCCCTCCTGGCCACTTGATAGTCTACTCTACTTCCCCCATCCCGCCATACTTTCCAAGCCTGCTTTTTGGCCTTAATTGACCCCTCCACCCTATTGTTCCACCACCATGTTACTCTCCTCCTGCCTACAGGCCTGCTCCAGCCACAGACTTCGTCTGTCGCCAACAGCAGGTTTGCTTTCAGAAATTTCCACTGTCCCTCTAT
>OZ024741.1:133117705-133122705 GCA_964016885.1 Eledone cirrhosa
TATTCCACATCAAAAATTTAGCAGGTCTGACTACACGTGTGCAGCCAGGCCAAATTAGCCGTCCCGCATTCCCGGTGCTAGAAATAACAGCCGTTTATGCAGGATTAAAGATCAGCTCTACAGTTAAGGAGCATATATATATACATACATATATATATATATATATATATATATATATATATATATACATATACATATATACAAACAAGCTATTTTTGCGAGCAATGAACCTTGACGTGGATTTAACCCCAAAAACTCTTTCCAAGCAATGTAAGGAACACTTTTGATTATTTATGCCCTTGAGAAGCCCAACTGGGTAAAACATACATAGGTGCTGTTTTAAATAAACATGTTTTAACGGTCTATTCTCCGATTTCTTACTTTCCCACGTGCTTACGCTCTGCTAATTCTCTCGCCCACTAAATATTAACACTTCGAATATTTAATACTGCCGGCACTAGTATCGAGCACCTTTGGCATACGCTACTTGGCAAATAACTATATGTATCACCTATCTTCCCCTTTTTTCTCTCTCTCTCGATACGTAAATACTGTATTACATACATATATATGTGTGTGTGTGTGTGTGTGTGTGTGTACAAATATTAAACAGAAATAAAGCAATCAACACAGTAAAATGAAGAAATATATTAATTTTACACTTGATATAGTAGGAAAAATATCTTAACATTTCTGACATATATATATATACACCCATCTGTAATTCTTTAAAATTGACACAAACATATGCACAATTCATTTTCTATATCATTCATGTTGCTACAATATGTTCACTTTCTAATCACAATGCCTTGGGTTCTAGCCTTACATTTGTCCCTGAAAATAGTTATTTTTCCAAAGTTTCTTATACATTCAATCATATAGTAATAACTTATTAAAATATCAATTTTATCTTTAATCACTTCCATGTGTCAACATAAAATGTATGGAATCCCTTATGCAAACCATTAATTTATCAAAACACAGATTTCTCAGTTCCTACGATTGTTCATATATCTGCTAATCCTAGTCTATATGGTGTATCAATCCCGGACTCCTCCAAAAATTACCTACATTCAATGTTGTTGCTGTCATTATTGACAGCAATGGTCTACTAGTTTATCAATAAATACCAATAAAAGTCATATTAGCACTACATAAAATGTTGTTTGACTAAGAAATACATCAACATACAATCAGAAAAAAAAAACTGAAAAAATAAAACAACAAATAGGTATATGAAACTTTAGTTGTAAGTATATAGAAAAGTTCTTAAAACTAGCATTTTTCAGTACGAAACAATTCTTGAAAACTATTTCAAGTTTATTCTTCAAAAAAATTGGTGAAATAGTTCAACATAATAGGTACTGACATAATAGGTATTGATTCCAACTACAAAAACCCCTATGGACTCAAATGTTCATGGGTTTTGTACCCATCCTACTCTTTAAGGAGGAAGTGCCAGCACCACAACAAAATACACCCAGCCCATCTCTGTAAAATGGTAGTGCCAGTGCCATAATAAAATGCACCCAGGCCACTCTATGAAGTGGTAGTACCAGTGCCTCGAGAAAATGCACCATGTTCACTCTGTAAAGTGGTTGGCATTAGGAAGGGCATAGAAACGAAACCTGGAACATATGATCAAAACATGATCACCCAACTTAGCTAATCTCATCAAACCCATGCTAGCATGGCAATGATGATGATGACTGCTTTGATACCAAACTGGTTCTACGATACAAAACTTAGTTTTAAAGTATTTATATATATCTAAAAACCTTCCATCATAATTTATATAAGTACTTTCATTATGTTCTAAAGACCAACTTAATGAAAAAGTTAGTTATATTACTAAAATTCTTCAAATTCTTGATTAAAGGCAATGTCTTCCATTAATAAGACATCCTTGGATAGAACAAATCAGCACAATGACTGTATTACATTGAAGTCTTTAATACTGCAAATTTTCACAACAAATATACTATAAACATTTGGTAGCAAATATACTATAAACATTTGAATTAAGAAACTAGTTGTTAGTCTTTTTCTGCTAAATAATTATAGGCTGTTAAGAGTTAAATGTCAAGATTTAAGTAGAATTTTAGTCTAGTTTTACAATTGATGCTGCACATTTTACTGTATATTTTGGGTTGGTTTGATTCTAATAGGAAAGTTGGTGGTTCCACAAATGATTTCGTCAAACAATATTGATAATATTGCCACTTCAAATTGATACACTTTATTGCATCTATCTTCTCTACATTACTTTTCTGAGTTTAAAAGCAAATAAGTCAGGTCATCTCTTCCTTTTTGAGAAGAATGCACCACTTGTACTCATTCTCTCTTCTACAACATTGGCCTAGTGCTTTATCAAACAACATTAGTAATGCTGGAACCTCTCCAATTTCATATAAAAAGATAATGATTTTTATATCTGATCTAAAAATTACTATTAGATGCCATCATTGATGTTTCCTTTCA
The DNA here is from genome assembly GCA_964016885.1 of Eledone cirrhosa. Classification (NCBI taxonomy): domain Eukaryota; kingdom Metazoa; phylum Mollusca; class Cephalopoda; order Octopoda; family Eledonidae; genus Eledone; species Eledone cirrhosa. Next base: position 133,120,190 of record OZ024741.1, read on the forward strand.
AGTTGGAAAATCATTTCAAAAAAGAAAATATATTTCAATATTCAATTTTATATGGAGAAACATTTCAGTGTTTTTGTTACATTTCCTATTGTGCATAAAATAAGGAATTCAAATTTCAATAATAAGTATATTAACTATATTCACATGATAAATATCCTTTATCATATGAAACTGCATGAATAAACTTTAAAAACTGAAGACTTTGATACTTCAAATTTTCACAATGATCTGTTCACTTGTAAAGATACTATAAACATTTGAATTACCAAATACATTTTTAGATATTTTCTGTTAAATCATTACAGGATGTTAAATCATTACACTGAGTACATTTTATTGTGACACCAGCACTAGAAAGGTTGTCACATGCTCATCCATGTAGAAAGCAATTTTATAAATTAGTGCATAAAATAACAAAATAAAATAAATTAAATTGTATGTATGACTGAGTTATGACTTTACATCATACATACAATAATAGAAATACATTGATTACAACACCAAATCTTTAATCTTTCGTTTTTCACTGAGAATGGAAAACAGTCAATAACAGACTCCTCTTTAGCCATGTAAAGGTCAATTAGATACATTTCGCCAATAAAATGTACAAAATAGACATCATCCTATAAAGCTAGCTGACCTAGCAATCTGTTTCATGAGACAATTCCATATTAGAAACTGTCTGTTTGGCAACCGTTTAAGGTTGGAAACTTAGCCAAAAACAACTTTTAATTTTAATCAATAATACAACAAACAATAACCAAGCTTCTTTTTCTGTGGTAGTATTCCTTCACAAGCCACAGTTTTTGGTTTGTAAAAAAGTCCTTTTGTCATTGTTTCAGTGTTAATAAGCAATACAATACAAAGTACTTTCGTAATTTTGTTTTTCTTCATGCAGAAGCAATAATAAGTCTTTCTAGCATTGGCACAAGGCCAGGTATTTTGGAAAAAGAGAGAAAAGCCAATTATATTGAACCCCAATACTTAATTGGTACTTTATTTAATTCCAGAAGAATGAAAGGCAAAGTTGACCAAAACTAGATTTGAACTCAGATTGTAGAAACTAATTACTGCAAAGCAGTTTGTCTGACACTATTAATATTGCCAATCCACTACCCTCATGCATAGGTAAAGATAATAATAATAATAACTAGACCACCCGTGACCCGTTGGGTCATGTTCACTTAAGAATAATTTTTAAATAATTAACATATACACAGACATGTATATAATGTAAAATGAAATCAGAAGGCCCATATATATATGTGTGTATATATGTGTGAGTGTGCGTGCATATATATATATATGTGTGTGTGTGTGCAGGTGTCTGTGACCTACATACACCAGTCACACACAAACACACACACGAGCGAGACATGGTCACCCGGCAATCTTGCCTCAAGTAGGACAATTCCCGTCTAAACCCATGCTAGCATGGAAGATAGACGTTAGACGATGATTATATATATATATATACATACACACACACACACATATATATATATATATATACATATTCTTACACACACACACACACACACACACACACACACACACACACATATATATATACATATTCACACACACACACATAATCATTTTACGTCTGCTTTTCCCTGCTTGCAAGGGTGGGACGGGAACTGATTCTGGCTTGATTCTACAGCTGGATGCCCTTCCTAACACCAACCTCATTTACAGTGAGTGGTGGGTGCTTTGTTTCTGTGGCACCGACACGTCCACTTTACAGTGAGTGCTGGGTGCTTTTTTGCCGTGGCACCTCCACGACCACTTTGCAGTGGAATGATAGGGACCCCAGTCCCTGTCATCTCATTTCTACAGCTGAGTAAACTAGAGCAATGTGAAATAATGTGTCTTGCTCAAGGAAACAACACATCACCCGGTCTGAGAATTGAACTCACAACCTTTCAATTGCATGGCCAATGTTCTAACTACTAAGCCATATGCCTCCATATATATATATATATATGCATATTCACACACACACACATATATATATACATATTCACACACACACACATATATATACATATTCACACACACACACACACATATATATATATACATATTCACACACACATATATATATATATATACATATTCACACACACATATACATATTCACACACACACACACATATACACACACATACATATTCACACACACACACATATTCACACACACACACACATACATATTCACGCACACATATATACATATTCACACACACATATATACATATTCACACACACACACACACACATATACACATATTCACACACACACACACACACATATTCACACATACACACATATACACACACACATATATATATATATATATATATATATATATATACATATTCACACACACACACACACATATATATATATTCACACACACATACAGGGTGTGGAGGATATTTGTTCGCAATTTTCAACTGCTAATTTTATGCACATTTTTTTTACTTCCATTGTCACTCTTGTCTTCATAAAA
>OZ024741.1:133127705-133165205 GCA_964016885.1 Eledone cirrhosa
TGCCCACAAAATACTAGCTCTTTCAATTGCGCAGAGGGTTCTATAGAAATAGTGGACAGCTTCCGTTACCTGGGTGACAAAATCAGCAGTGGGGGAGGGTGCTCTGAAAGTACAGTAGCTAGAGTCAGAACTGGATGGAAAAAGTTCAGAGAGCTTATACCACTATTAGCCGCTAAAGGGTTCTTCCTAAAAATGAAAGGCAGGTTATATGATGCCTGCATACGAACAGCAATGCTGCATGGCAGTGAGACCTGGGCATTGTGTGCAGAGGATATACGCAGACTAGAGAGGAACGAAGCTTGCATGCTCCGCTGGATGTGTAATAGTAATATACATGAACGGCTAAGCATAAACGAACTAAGGAAAAAATTAGAAATAAGAGGGATCAGATGTTGTCTACTCGAGAGAAGGCTACGTTGGTATGGTCACGTGATGCGCATGAAATACGACAGCTGTATAACAAAGTGCAGGGCAATAAAGATAGACGGTAGCCACGGAGTAGGCAGACCCAGAAAAACCTGGGACGACATGATAAATTCCGACCTCACATGCTTACACCTCTCCAAGACAATGTCACTGGACCGAGACCTTTGGCGGTACTCAGTAATAGAGAAGACCCGCCTTACCTAAATACAAAGTAAAACCTACTACAGTCAGTAGGCATCTCTAACAAAACACACCCCCGTCCCACCACCCCACATCATCCACACCGCCCCTTTCAATGTAAAGTTATGTTGGTGCCACAACATCCAGGCCGAAACAAATGAGATCGTGTAGGTGTCACGACAAAAAACACACAGTCCACGCTGTAATGTGGCCGTGTAGGCAACACGGTAAAAACTTCCCAGCCCCACACTGTAAATGTGGTTGGTGTTAGGAAGGGCATCCAGCTGTAGAAAACCCGCCAGACAGTCCTATGCGAGCAAGACAATCACTCTTGCCTCAAGTGGGAAAACCCCCGTCCAAACCCATGCAAGCGTGGAACACGGACGTTAAACGTTGATGATGATGATGATGACATATATACACACACACTCAGAAACCCTTTCTATTTATCAAGATACAGTAATGCTGTATTCACCAGTTCTAATTTCATTCAACACCACCAGCTCTCTCTCTCCCATTTTCCTTCTATCACCTTCTCTCTTTGTTTCTCTCTCACTCTACTCTCTTACAACCACTATCTCTTTCTCTCTATCCTTCTCTCTCTTTACGAAGGTACCCAGAAACCCCATATCTCAGGAATCCGTGCTCCAAATTACGCGAAACTTGTTTTATTCCATTTGTATTCCCATTTCAGGGGCAACTTACTTTCAAAATATTTTCCCATTATGCGCCCTTTTGGCTGTATTACATTACAGACAAGCAAGCAAGCAATCTCAGAGTTTTAGTAGTATACAAGACCACCCGTGACCCGTTGGGTCACATTCAATTAAAAATAATTTTTAAATAATTAAAATATACACAGACATGTATATAATGTGAAATGGAATTGGAAGGCCCATATATATATACATGTGTGTGTGTGTATATATATATATATATATATATATACAATATATTAATAAAACTATAATTATTTATTATATATATTTCAAGGGCAACCAAGGCAAATTATGGCGCTTTCATCAGATAAAATACAAAATATTGTATTTTATCTGATGAAAGCGCACCATAATTTATTTGATGAAAGCGCACCATAATTTGCCTTGGTTGCCCTTGAAATATATATAATAAATAATTATGGTTTTATAAATATAGTTTCCATTTATTAATATATTGAATATTTACTCCACTAAACTGTTGAGTGCTTTATATCAGTTATAAAATTTTTCGCTTGTTGAATCCCAACAAATTAAATGTAACCTCTACATATATATATATATGTAAGTGTGTGTGTGTGTGTGTGTGTGTGTGTGTGTGTGTGTGTGTGTGTGTGTGTGTGTGTGTATATATGTATGTGTGTGTATATATATATATATATATATATATATGTGGGTGTCTGATCTATATACACTGGTCATAGATACACACTCATATATATATATATATATATATATATATATATAGAGGCACATGGCCTTGCAATCGAAAGGTTGTGAGTTCAATTCTCAGACCGGGTGATGTGTTGTTTCCTTGAGCAAGACACTTTATTTCTCATTGCTCCAGTTTACTCAGCTGTAGAAATGAGATGATAGGGACTGGGGTCCATATCATTCCACTGCAAAGTGGTCATGGAGGTGCCACAGCAAAAAAGCACCCAGCACTCACTGTAAATGAGGTTGGTGTTAGGAAGGGCATCCAGCTGTAGAAATCAAGCCAGAATCAGTTCTCGTCCCACCATTGCAAGCAGGAAAAAGCGGACGTAAAATGATGATGATGATGATGATATATATATATATACACAACAACACCAGCACCTCTCTCTCTCTTCTGTTCTCTTCTCCCCCTCTTTATGTCTCTCTTTCAATCTACTCTCTCACAACCACTATCTCTTTCTCTCTCTTTCTCTCTCTCTCTCTGTTTATGAAGGTACACGGAAAAACACCATATCTCTGGAACACATGCTCAGATTTACTTGAAACTTGTTTTATTCCATTTGTATTCCCATTTCAGGGTCAACTTCCTTTCAAAGTATTTTCCCATTATGCGCCTTTTCGGCTGTATTACATTACAGACAAGCAAGCAAGCACAGACGTTTAGTAATATATATATAGATAGAGGAGATAATGATTTCTAGTATAGGCACAAGGCCAGTCATTTGGGAGAGGGGAAAGTCGATTAAAATCGACCCCAGTACGTTACTGGTGCTTTATTTTATCAACCCCGTAATGATGACAGGCAAAACTAACCCCAGTGGGATTTGAATTCAGAACATAAAGGACCATAACTCTATACCACAAAGCGTGTTGTCTGCCACTCTACCAGTACTGCCAATCCATAATAATCATAATAATGGAGGTGGTTTCTAATTTAAGTACAATGTTGACGATTTTTGGAGGAAGGGAAAAGTGTATTGTACCAACCTCAGTACTTGACTGGTACTTTATTTTAATGACTGCAGAAGGATGAAAGGCAAAGTTGACTATAGCAGGATTTGAACTAAAGATGTAAAGTGACAGAACAAAAACTGCTGAGAATGTTGTCCAATGCTCTGATTCCACTAATCCTGGGCGCTGAAGGTAGAAGACTTACGTAGATTAGAGAGAAACGAAGCCTGCATGCTCCGATGGATGTGTAATAGTAATATACGCGAACAACAAAGCATAAATGAATTGAGAGAGAGACTGAGCATAAGAGGAATCAAATGCTGTGTGCAGGAGAGGCGGATGCGTTGGTATGGACATGTGATGCGTATGAAGGATGACAGCTGCATAAAAAGGTGCAGAGCACTAGAAGTCGATGGAAACCGCGGAGTGGGGAGACCCAAGATGACCTGCGATGAGGTGATAAAAGCCGACCTGACCCAATTACACCTCTCAAAGGCGATGACACATGACCGTGACCTCTGGCGTCACGCAGTAATACAGAGTACCTGACCTCCCATGGGTACAAGCTGAAGCATATAGACAATATGCCCCCACACCCTCCCACTGCAAGGTGGTCGTGGAGGTGCCACGGCAAAAAAATCACCCAGCCTACACTGTAAAGTGGACGTGTAGGCGCCACGAAAAAGTACCCAGCACTCACTGTAAATGAGGTTGGTGTTAGGAAGGGCATCCAGCTGTAGAAATCAAGCCAAATCAGTTCCTGTATGAGCAAGGCATGGTCAGCCGACCAGACACTGCCCACAACAGGACAACCCGTCTAACCCATGCTAGCATGGAAGAACGGACATAAAACGGTGATGATGATGATGATGAATCCACTGCAATGTAACATTTACCATTAAATGTCCACCAGAAATAAGTTAGCAGCATATAACTTACTAATGTATTAATTTTGAGTAAATTCATTTCATAATATTTAAAATTTTTACCTGGACACACTCCTTTAACTAAAAATCTTTTAACAAAATGTAAGCACACCACTTTGCTTTTAAAAACACTTTATTCATTAACCCTTTTGATACCAAACTGCCTGAAACCACCCCTAGCTCTATGAAGAAAAGCTATCTATTTTAAAGTGTTCACATTGTTATATTAATAAAGGTTCTTTATTAATAAAATGATGATGGAAGGGTCTTTTAACAAAATGAATACTTTAAATTAAACAGCTTGATTCATAGAGCCAGGGGTGGTTTCAGGCAGTTTGGTATCAAAAGGGTTAATGAATAAATAAAGTGTTTTTAAAAGTGAAACAAATGTTATATTAAGTCATATCAAAGATGTTTCATCAGCATTTAAATTCATGAAAAAGAAAAAGAAGAGTTGCTACTACATGAAAAAAACTATATTCCTAAAAAAAGTATGTCTATTATATTCTAAATGACAACATAGAAAGGAATTTCTTAGATGAATCAGGAACCTAACAGTAAAACTTCATCTTTACTAAATTTTCAGAGATGAAAAAAAAAAACATATATACATATAATACTGGCCATAAGTTGATTCCTTTGATTAAAACCCATACTAATGAAAAAAAAAACAAATAATTTGAAAAAATAATAAAAATAATTAATAAAATTTCAAATTAAAAAAAAACTATTTCAAATATATAATAAATGTTTAAAAATAAATAAAAACAATTTGCATATTGGCCTTTAATGTTTCAAGAATTATCTATTTGTTAATAATTGTTTCTTCTTTCGGCACAAGGCCAGCAATTACCCAGTGCATTACTGGTACTTTATTTTATCGACCCCGTAAGGATGAATGGCAAAGTTAACCTATTTGTTAATAATAATATATACAGCAATTTTGCACACATTAAATGCACCCATTATATTGTATGTTTTTTTAAATTCTATAATTAGAAAAATTTATCATCCATATTAAAATAAACCATAGTCATGACAAAAAATGTAATTATTGATAAATTACCAAGAATATTTATAGATGCTAAAAAAGACAGGAGAGGGGATATATAATTGCTAGGCAGAAGATAACATATTCAAGATTGATTGAAACAGTTCAAAACAGTATGGAGATAATATGATTGGGTTTTATTTGAACATTGATTCCCTATCAAACTATATTAGATTTAACTTATGTCTGGTGGTGAGGGAATATATCATTTGCATGAAACATTATTTTTCTGTGAAATGCCAACAAAATGATTTTTGCTCTCTATAAATTACAATGTTAGAAGAGCAGTTCACTGCAAATTTAATATATTGATTGCTGTGAAACAGATTAGTACTAACTTCTATCTCTGTCAAGGAGTAGACTAATACTGCTAACTGACATTATACACTCTGAAGAAAGCTATTTTCTATTTTCATTCCAAACAAGCTGAATCGACTCCTAGTTATTTGTTTGAAAATGTTTATAATTATCTAAAACCTTCCATCATAATTTGACATAAGAACCATTGTTAAGTTATGTTCCATAGACCGATTTATTAATGAGAAAGTTAGTTACATTACTAAATTATTTCAAATTCTTATTTTCAAAATTATTTGAAAGTCATTATCTGTGTGTTTTTTTGTTTTTTTTATTAAAAATATGTTAATAAATGGGTTAACTAAGAGATTCCTTCAAATACCAGTCCCTGACTGGTTTACTGAGATGCTATATTTCTATTGTTGGTATTGTAACAAAGAATTCAATTCCTCTGTTTTTAGTTACTCAAATTGAGACCAGAGTTTATTTTAAAGAAAAATTAGAACTACAAATCTTTGCGGCAGGTGCCATGACTCAATATTTGAGATTCTATGAGTCTGAAAAGCATTCACAAAGATTATTTTAAACATCTTATGGTGATGGTTGCCTCTGGGATATGTGTCTCAAAAGAAAAGGGAAAAGGAGTCATGATGAGCCAGGGTATTAAAGTATGTGGAATCTGAAGAAATTAATGATGATCTATAGTGACAACAACTAGACCATAGGAATATAATTCAATTACTGTAAAAATTTAAATTTCTAACATTTAGAGCCCTAGCCTTTTGTTTGAGTGAGGAAGAGTGATAAAGTGATACTGTTGCTTTGATTGTAAAGCAGGTAAAATATACCAGAGTACTGGCCAAACATCCAAGATTCTGTATCCTGCCATCACACTAAAGCTCAAGCAAAAGTCATTCAACCCTTTCAATACCAAACCCTCTGAAACTGTCCCTGGTTCATTTCATCATTTTCATTTCATTTTACGTCCACTTTTCCCTGCTTGCAAGGGTGGGACAGGAACTGATTCTGGCTGCCCTTCCTAACACCAACCTCATTTACAGTGAGTGCTGGGTGCTTTTTTGCCGTGGCACCTCCACGACCATTTTGCAGTGGAATGATAGGGACCCCAGTCCCTATCATCCCATTTCTACAGCTGAGTAAACTGGAGCAATGTGAAATAAAGTGTTTTGCTCAAGGAAACAACACATCACCTGGTCTGAGAATTGAATACATATTAATTTATGTTAGTGTTTATATTCATCTAAATTTATAGTGTTTATCATCATCATCATCATCATTTCATTTTTACGTCCACTTTTCCCTGCTTGCAAGGGTGGGACGGGAACTGATTCTGGCTTGATTTCTACAGCTGGATGCCCTTCCTAACACCAACCTCATTTACAGTGAGTGCTGGGTGCTTTTTTTGCCGTGGCACCTCCACGACCACTTTGCAGTGGAATGATAGGGACTCAAGTCCATATCATCTCATTTCTACAGCTGAGTAAACTGGAGCAATGTGAAATAAAGTGTCTTGCTCAAGGAAACAACACATCACCCGGTCTGAGAATTGAACTCACAACCTTTCGATTGCAAGGCCAATGCTCTAACCACTAAGCCATGTGCCTATTCATCTAAATTAGAATTTTATGTAATAACTTTTGTTAAGTTATGTTCCAAACACCAGCTTAATAATTGATTATTTTCAAAATTATTTGAAAATGATAGGCAGTCTTTCATTAAAAATATGGTAATGAAAGGGTTAAGATTAAATGTAGTGATCCATCTGGGCCATGTTGAGGTAAAATTCACTGCTGTAAGCATTGAGAGCACTATCATCATCATCATCATCATTCATCATTATCGCTTGCATGTGTTTGGACGGGAGTTTTCCCACTTGCGGCAAGAGTGGTTGTCTTGCTCGCATAGGACTGTCTGGCGGGTTTTCTACGGCTGGATGCCCTTCCTAACACCAACCACATTATCAGTGATAAGTATTTCACATTTAAATTCTTCAACAGGAGTATTAAGACAAAAGTCATTTTATAAACAAACAACTATGGTATATCCTTCTTTGAATGACAAAATCTTTAGTGCTGTCCCAACACTCCAGTGGATTACAAAACATTGTTCTATCCCTGAAAACCAGTCATATTCTACTTTCCACTGTTCATACCTAACCATGATATTAGAAAGTAGTGTAATGCCAACAGCCTTTTCAGAACCCTTAAAGTAAAGCATTGAAAATAATTCCTGTCATATCCTATTCTCCAATGCTCAAACATAACACTAATATTAGAAGGAATAATACCCATAACCTTTTTAAACTCCCTAATAAAGAAATCATTGAGAAATACAGCAGTCATAACATAGCAGTCATAGCTTTCTTTTCAATCCTCAAGCCTACCCCTTATATTAAAAGGTGCAATACCTATAGCCTTTTCAAACCTTCTTACAGTGAAGCTTTGAGAAGAATAGAAAGTGAGATATAGAGGAAGAATCAACCCTAATACTAAACTGGTACTTTTTTAAGAATGAAAGGCAAAGTTGACATTGGTGAGATTTGAACTCAGAGAGCAGAGGGCCTGAATGAATACTGCAAAGCATTCTATCCAATGTTCTAATAACACAAAAAAGATTAACGTTAATGCCTGTGTATGTGAATGTATAAAAGCAAAGCGAGAAAGAGAAGGAAAGAGTGAATACAATGAATTTAATCATGGCGCAATATTAACAGAGTCTGCATTAATAGACTAGATTATACTGATTTAATCCTCAGGTAACAATATCCCTTGAGGAATGTTATGAAAAGATATATGATTAGACTGGAGATTAAATCATCATCTTATTCCTGACAGGTCGTAGCAGCAGAGTCCACAAACAATTGATCCAGCTGGATCCCAAAGCAAGACCAGCCGAGCTCATGGATGTTATCCAAGCATCTTGCTTGGGGTCTACCCCTGGGCCTCCTGCCAGTTAATTTTGCCTGTAAAATCTGTCTGGCGACTCTTTCTATTGGAGCTGTGATCTCTCAATTTGGAGAAGTAGCAGCTCTACCTGGAGTACTCCCTAATCTCCAAGCTACACACTATCACATAATGTTACTCCAAGGACCCTTCGGAAGAACCTCATTTCAACTACTTGTATCCATGATCATATACTTTCAGTCATTATCCAAGATTCATGATCAATCTTGGATTGGAGATTAAATGAAAATTGAAACAAAATTACATTGATAAATTTAAAATATAATCCTCCAACAGAATAGCTATGAACCAATGAAAGAGTCTAAGCATTATTTTGGCTTGCTAGAACAGGTCTTAAGAAGGAGAGAATGCATTGGATAATGTAGTCTTAGATACATTATATATATTTTTTTCCTTAAAAGTCTCAAACAAGGTGTGAAGCCACAATGAAAAAGGAGAAATTACTTTAGACTAGAAAGGGCTCTCAAGTCATAAGGAGGAAAATAATCAGCTGGAAGAGAGCTCCAAAGTCTGGCAGTTCGAGGAAAAAGGCTACGACTGTAGAAAAGCTTATAACTGGAAAAACAAGTATGGGTATAACCAAAATGCTTTTGATCAAGGCCAAGCTGGAGCAAAACAACAATAGTAACAACAGAATAGGCATTTTTTATTGATCAATATTATAATAAATAAATTAAAAAGAAAAAAGCTTCAAAAATAAAATAAAATACCACTCCTTATATCAGCTTTATCCCATCAATGTGTTGTAAAAGTCTGAGAGATCGGCTATATATATGTTTGTTTACATTGTAAAATACTTTTGTTAATTATTATATCTTAACCTTTAACGTCCTATACCACATGAAACAACATTCACAAGACATTCTTGAAAAAGTATAAAATACCCCTATTACTGCATCACATTAAATATTTAAATTTTCACTTTTGTTTAGTGCAAATAATATAGCCATTTGAATTGACAAAACTATTTTTAGATATTTTCAGCTAAATCATTACAGGATGTTAAGAGTTTCATAAGTGAAGCAGATGATCTTATAATTGTTTCTACTTTAGGCACAAGGCCAGCAATTACCCAGTGCATCACTGTTACTTTATTTTATCGACCCCGTAAGGATGAAAGGCAAAGTCAACCTCGGCGGGATTTGAACTCAGATCGTAAAGGGACGTAACTATGCTGGAAATTATAATTAAGATGCTGAACTCATGAATGTAAGTAATGAATGTAAGTAATGTTTATGGATTCAATCTCTAGATAGGGCAACACGTGTCATTAAGCAATACACATCTTTTCACATTGCTCCAGTTCACTATGATGAAGAAATAAATACCAGCTGTAACTGGGAGTCTTGTACTCATGGTCACTTAATGCTAATGAAAATGAAACTGGAATAAGTCCCAACCTGACAAACATTTGGGCTTGGGACAGTCTTAAACCCTTTTCATAGCAAACTGCCTGGAACTTGCCCTACTTCTATCATACAAAATTGTTTGTTTTAAAGTTCTTATATCTATCTAAAAACACTTTCAACATAGTTTTATATAAGAACCTTTGTTAAGCTACGTTTCAAACACTGGCTGAATAATGAAAAACTTATATTACAAAATTAAATTACTAAATCCATTCAAATTGTTGATTATTTTCAAAATTAATTGAAAATTCTAGTCAGTGACTTTCATTAGAAATATGATAATGAAAGAGTTAACACTATAAATGGTTTCTGATTTAGGTACAGGGCCAACAATTTTCAAGGAAGGGAGAGTCGATAAATTAACCCCAGTCCATTATTAGTACTTTATTCTATCGACGCCATAAGGATAAAAGGCAAAGCTAACCTCGGTGGGATTTGAACTCAGAACATAAAGGACTGTAATTATATGCCACAAAGCATGTTGTCTGACCCTCTACCAAAATAACAGTATCATCCTCATCATCATCATCATCATACGTCCGCTTTTCCCTGCTTGCAAGGGTGGGACGAGTCTTATTCAGCACAGCATCTCTCCACTCGTCACAGTCCTTCGTCATCTCCACCGTGAGCTTCAATGATCTGAGGTCTGTTCTCACTACCTCCGCCCATGTTTTTCGTGGTCTACCTCTACCACGTCTTCCTTCAACTGGCATTTCCTGGCACTTCTTCACCCATCGGTCATCCTCCATGCGCATCACATGTCCACACCACCTGAGTCTCCTCTCCCGTACACTACATTCTATCCCTCTCAGACACAGTTTCTCTCTCAACACATTTATGCTGGGTCGTTCACGCACATTTACACTGCACATCCAATGGAGCATGCTTGCCTCATTTCTCTCCAGCCGTCGCATATCCTCTGCAGTTGCTGCCCATGTCTCACTACCATGCAGCATCGCACTCCTCACACAGACATCATACAACCGGCCTTTCGTACGCAGGGAGAAACCCTTCTTCGTCAGCAAAGGAAGCAGCTCCCTAAACTTATTCCAACCCGTCCTTATTCTAGATACTATGGCCTCGGACACCCTCCTCCCATGCTAATCTGATCTCCTAGGTACCGGAAGCTATCCACCACTTCTATAGCGCCCTCCTGCATTTGAAAAATGTGTCTATCAATGCAACTTCTACTGTCTAATTTCCCTGTACATCTACTGCATACATATTTCTCCCTACCTGTTAGTTTGCCTGCTATCCCGCTACATCTCTTGTGTACCCAGGATCTGCATTGTGTGCATTTTATAGAATTTATGCCAGTTCCTTTTCTGCATATCGAACATGGCCATTTCCCTGACGGAATCAGAGTTTTGTCATCTTTTCTACTCTTTTGTTTTAGCTAGGTTCACTCTCAGTCCTCTTGCTTCCAACTGCTGTTTCCATAGCCAGAATTTATTCTCTAGCTCCTCTACTTATTCTGCTATAAGAACCAGATCGTCAGCATAGAGAAGTTCCTATGGACAGCCAGTCTTAAACTCCTCTGTTATGGCTTGGAGGACTATATATAATGAACAAGAGTGGGCTGAGGACCGAACCTTGATGTACTCCTACTTGTATCTGGAATTCCTCACTAAACTCCAGTATATTTCATTTAAATATGTAACATACTTGAAGAAGAAAAAACAGCAACATATTTTTGCCCAATCTGGAAACAATAAACAATTGTGGGAAAAAGATAAACTACTTGAAAATGAATATAATTTATACTGATAACATAAATGATGCTCCTTGATTAATATGTTCAAAGTTGAAAACTGTTTCCTAGCAATCACATGTATAGAGCTGATCTTCTTTAAACCTCTTAACAACAATATATGTAAGTATATATATCATCATCACCTGGCTATTTTATCCAATGCATGCAAACATGGAACAATGGATGTAAAATGATGATGAGGCACATGGCTGAGCAGTTAGAGAATTGGATTCACAATCCTGAGGTTGTGATTCGATTCCTAGACCGAGCTATGCGTTATGTCCTTGAGCAAAATACTTTATTTCACATTGCTCTTTCTACCTGGAGTTGTGACTGATAGATAGTATTAGCAATTGGAAAGACATATGGAGACATTGTTTCCTCGATTCGATTTGACGAAAGTCTATCGACTGTCGATATATATGTGTATATATATATATATATGTAGACACACATATATATATATATGTAGACACACATATATATATACACACATATATATATATTGCCAGGTGGTGTTATTAAGTTAGACATGTATTGGACCAATACTGGCCAAAAGTTATGAAAGTTACATCATCATTATTTAACATCCACTTTTCATGCTTGCATGGGTTAGATGGGTTGTCACATTATGAGACATGTCACGTCAGATGACTGTATCTTGCTCATACGGATCTATATTTTGACTTGGTATCTATGACTGGATGCCCTTCCTAATGCCAACCACATTACAGCATGGACTGGGTGCTTCTTTTCATGTCACCAACATAACCACATAACAGGATGGACTGGTTGCTTTTTGTCACATCACATTATATATATATATATATATATATATATATATATATATATATATATATATATATATATATATATTTGCTTGAAGCATTGTGGAATAAGAAATACAAATTTAACTAGGAAATAAATTAAAATATTAGGATGCCAGACAATGCGTGTGAGATTATATGTGCCAAGGTAACAGGAATTAGAGAAAATTTTCTCAGATTGCTCTCTAAGCTCCTCCCCACAGCTTCCCTTGATAATGGATGGTAAATCCTAAAATATTTGGGATCAATAAAATTGCTAAGATAAAAATTCTATCATTCTCACACTTATCCCAGTCCTTTGATTGGCACTTATAATCTCACACACATTGTCGGGCTTCCAAATATTTAAACTTATTTCCTCGTTAAATTTGTATGAACGTATGTGTGTGTGTATATATATATACATATATATATGGTGGCTGCCAACTCGTTTTCGAGTACGGCCACTACTTTATATCCATGTAGGAGAACCCCTACCGATGCGCTGAACGAGTGTGACTTTTTAGTCCAGCTAGCGACTTGAAAACTCTGGTACAAACACTACACTTGTGACAATTATTGACACATAGTGCTGGGCCCATGGTACCATGTGACGACAAGTGCAGAGATCTCCAGATATAAAGCAATGCCTGTGTCGTGAAGCTTTTATAGTGAGCAAAGGCACTGCACAAGGCCAGTCCCACTCTCTTAACCAAGATGATATTTACCAAAAAGAAGAATAAGTCAACATCATTGGATACCATCAGGGTTGCAGGTGTTATATCAGAGTTTTCCTTCTAGAATTCTGCCTTGACAAAGGCTAAGGAGTCATCTCTCACAGTGATTTTGGATGGCCATTGACTCTTAAGAGCTCCTTTGCCCTTTGACAGGTTTTGTTTTTAGTCCTGCAGGATATCCAAAGTCACCCTCCTCACCAAGAAACCCTGGTGGGGTTGCCAGTTTAGTTGCCAATGACCCGACCATGAGACAGGTTGTACTGGGATACATGTTACCAGTAGCACCAACTGGTGACCTGACATACATATGTACACACATACATACATATATACATACACACACACACACAAATATATATGTATATATATGATTATGATTATGGCTCGAGAAATGAAGAGGGAGTGAGGCTTCTAGAATTCTGTGATGCAAGTGAACTCAACATTTGCAACACTAACCTCATGAAACCTGCCAGCCATCTAATCACTTACCAATCAGGCGAACAAACAAACAAGATTAACTTGTTGGAAAACAAGATAGACAAATGGTTATAAATGCTAAGGTGTTCCCTAAAGAAGAATACACCACCCAACATAAGTTAGTTATTAGTGACATCAGAATAAGCACAAAACACTCAGGAAAATATGAAAGCTAAAGGACCATTCTGTTAAATATAGGTTTAGAAAAACCCTACAAGATGCATATGATGAGAGGAGAGACGAGTGAGATAGATATGACATAGAAAGCAACTGAAAGTTTGTACGAGAGAACTTGCTACAGGCTACTGATGAGACTCGTGGCTGGAGCAAAGCACCAGTCAGACAGAAGATGACCTGCTAGTCAAACAGCACAGTGGATAGAGTCATTAAGGCCTAGAGACAGGCATGAAAAGACTGCAAAATTGGGGGCAGCAAAGACCATTACTAGGTAGCTAAAATAGAAGCCAGGTGATAAATATACATAGCACGCAAAGAGACTGAAAGAAGGTTTGCCAATATCTTAGAGGTAGTAACTCCCTGAACTTTTTATATAGTCACCATCCTCATCGTTTTTACATCAGGATTTTCCACACTTACATTCGTCGCGTTCCTTCATCATCTCCTCTGCTAGTCATAGCAATTTGAGGTCAGCTCTCACAGCGTCTGCTCAGGTCTTTCTACTGTGGTTCCCTTCCACTTGGATTCAATAGCACTTCTTCACCTAGCAGTCATTATCCATACCAACATAATCTTCTCTCCTACACACCACCTCAGGTTCTTCTTAAATCCAGCTTCTCCCTCCGTTCATCCAAGCTTCACCTTTCTCTCACACTTACATTGCACATCCAATGAAGTATGGCTGGTTCATTTCTCTCCTGTCTACACATGTCCTCTGCAGTCACAGACCATGTTTCACGACCATGCATCTCGCTTTGCACACAGAATCATACAGTCATTCTTTTGTATGTAGGGAAAAACCTTTTGTTGTCAGCAGTGGGAGTAGCTCTCTAAACTTCTTCCATCCTAACAGCATTGCCCAAGTTATGTTGGCATCAACTTTAAAATACACCTAAGGCTTGGGCCCCATGCTATTTGCCCAGAAAAATCAAACTCGCATCTCATAACATTCAGGCAATTATTTCACCTCAACTGGTCCCACTCTCTTTAACATTACACCAAAACACATAAAAACAAAACAGATCCCATAAAATTCAAAAAGTCTTTGGACAAATTCCAAGAAATTCTGGATAAACCTCCTACACCCAAATATGTCTCCACAAACAATAACTCTCTACTTGAGTGGGCCATGGTGACCTCCTACACCCAAGTATGTCTCAATAAACAATAACTCTCTACTTGAGTGGGCCATGGTAACCAAATCCTGATTTGAAAGACTTTGTCAAGTGGTGCTATTAAGTTAGACATGGCCTGGGCCAATACTGGCCGAAACCTATCAAAGTTATACACACACACATACACATATATATATTTACATATATAGATATAGATATATTTACATATAAAGATAGATAGATAGATATATTTACATATATATATATTTACATATATATAGATATAGATATATTTACATATAAAGATAGATAGATAGATATATTTACATATATAGATAGATAGATATATTTACATATATAGTATACATTGCCTGAACCAATAAAATGTTGACAGTTTTTATAAGTAGTAATCATTATTTCCCTTACCTAACGTATATACACTTTACAACACTTATACAATTAGGCTTATGTAAACCTAAACAAAAATATACAAATATTCCCAAGGCTAATTATAGGATTTTAATCTCACAATCACACATACACGCACAGATACATACATACACACACACACAGGTGCATATAAACACAGATACATGCATATTTAGTCTACTTAATATTTGCTGTATGAATAAACAAATATACTGACACACTTATTCATTAATTGAAATTATTAACAATAATAATACATCATACATGTTTGTATGTGTGTGTGTATATATATATATATATATTTAGCTTTGTTTAATTGATTATTTATTTAGTTAACTTTTTCTGGACTAAGAAG
This sequence comes from Eledone cirrhosa, assembly GCA_964016885.1. Classification (NCBI taxonomy): domain Eukaryota; kingdom Metazoa; phylum Mollusca; class Cephalopoda; order Octopoda; family Eledonidae; genus Eledone; species Eledone cirrhosa. The sequence continues at coordinate 133,143,212 of OZ024741.1, forward strand.
AAAAATTAGGTAAATTTTATCTGTCTGTTCTTCAAACTTATAATTTTAGCTCTGATTAATGATTATTTAATTCATTCATTCATAGAGCCACATTGTTGAAGGTGGGCTACACTCATATGTATCTGTGCTTATGTATAAATATGTACATGTTTCCTCTGACGTTAGGTTGAGTAAAATTTAGGTGGTAATTGACTACTACTTCTAGTAATGCCTTTACTTGCCACCCACCTACTCTTCACTACCTTTCTATCTTGACCATTAGCCACATGATGACTTCTCGCTTTTGAATTTGTTACTGACAATGATCACTTTGGAAAAACTGGTCCTAACTGAGAGTGTCCCTTGATAAGCTTGACAACTCATGGATAAGGTGCAAGTGCAATGATCTTGCACTTTTTCCACATAGCACAAGCCAAACTGCCAGCAGTCGGGGCTGGAAGAATATCGGTATACATTTATCTATCTTTTTCTTCATACTTGTAATTTAAATTTAGCTCTGTTTAATTGATTATTTATTTAGTTAATTTCTCTGAACTAAGAAGAAAAGTTAGGTAAATTTTATGTTTCTTCTTCAAACTTATAATTATATATATATATATATATATATATATATATATATATATATATATATATATACACACACATTTATTTGTCTGTAACTCTTAAAACTTTATACACAAACATACATGCACACAATGTATTTCCTATCTCATTCATGTTGCTACAAAAAATAAGTTCACTTTCCAATCACAAGTTACTCATACATTTAATCCTCATGTAATTATATCCTAAAAATAAATTATTAAAATACTCTCATCTTTAATCATGACCATGTCAGTAATCAACATAAACTATAGGGTTTCTCTCATGCTGAAGGAACATATTATATTACAAGTGTTCCAGTTGTTGGATTAACAGTACAACATGCTCGTGAAATTAACATGCAAGTGGATGAGTGTTCCTAAGAAACATATACCCATAACATAATTCTCAAAGAAATTCAGCAGGACACAGCATGTGATGTAGTTGGCCTTTTAAATTACAAGTACAACATAATTTTGCCAGCTGAGCAGACTGAAACAATGCAAAATAAAGTGTCTTGATTTGAATCACAAGAACAACACATTTTTGCTAGCTGAGTGGACTAGAGCAATGTGAAGTAAAGTGTCTTGCACAAGGACACAACACATTGCTGGGAATCAAACTCACAACTTTAAGATCATAAACCTAACATTCAAACTATTAAAGCCATGCACATTCAAGTAATATTACAGTAATCTAAGGTTTATATGTTTCTTCCAGTCTAAAACAGATTTTTTAATTCCAATGTTGATATATTTTTACTGGTGGACAAATTATTTCAGAAAATTCTCATTTTAAATTGTTTATCTAAAAACCTTTAAGTTATGTTCCAAACACCAAATCCCTCTAAATTCTTGGTTATTTTCAAAATTATTTGAAACATATATGAAGTGTATAGAAATATGGAAATAAAAGCGTTACATAATCATCATCATCATTTTACGTCCGCTTTTCCCTGCTTGCAAGGGTGGTATGGGAACTGATTCTGGCTAGATTTCTAAAGCTGGATGCCCTTCCTAACACCAACCTCATTTACAGTGAGTGCTGGGTGCTTTTTTTCCGTGGCACCTCCACGACACTTTGCAGTGGAATGATAGGAACCCCAGTCCCTATCATCTCATTTCTACAGCTGAGTAAACTGGAGCAATGTGAAATAAAGTGTCTTGCTCAAGGAAACAAGTATCACCCGGTCTGAGAATTGAACTCACAACCTTTCGATTGTAAGGCCAATGCTCTAACCACTAAGCCATCAATTTTTCCTAAACTTTTTTCTTCAAAATAAGGGTGCATTTTATACACCAATGTCTCTCATGTCCCAAAAATATGAGTCAACAAAAACTACAAAATGCCAAGATAATAAAGTAGAAAACCTAAAATCTGATTTTCATAGAAAGCTGTTTTCATATATAAGACATGATAAGGACCTACAAATAAAGCACGATAAGGAAAATTAAATGAAATCAAAAAGAAAAAAAATTAATATAATATCGAAATTTTGAAAACATAGGGTGTATCCCAGTTTTTAAAATTGGTACACTGTATCCTTGTGTATCATAAGAGGCAACTAAAAAGGTTAGCATCAGGAAGTACATTCATATTTATGATGATAACGATGCAAGTGCATTTCAACAATGTAAAAGAAAAAAGGAAAACGAAGAAAAAAAAATGGAATTTTCAGAAATTATTATAGAATGAAATCTGTAATAATTTTGATAATTTCTTAGTTGGTTGAAACTATGGTGTTTACTAGCTGTACTGGAGAATTGCCATAGAAAGTACATCATAAAGTGTTCCAACAAAACCCTAAGAAAAAAAAAAAAAACTTTAGACATACAGGTTTGCCAAGAGGATGTAAAAATTCAGGTGAGGAATCTATAAAAAAAGTTAGTTAATAAAAGATGGCATATATCCATTTCTAATGCCATCCCAAAGCCAAAAATATAATGAATGCAAAATTTTGGTGAAACATCAGCTAAAGCAGACATATTTTGATGAACAATCAAACATAACATCAATGGATCTGTCTTAGAAGAAGCAATATCACAATACTCTGCTAGGAGAAGCTGTTTAACATTATACCCCATTCTGAAGAATAAACAAAATTCTATGCCAAAATCTTTATATATATATATATAATATTAAAACAACTCCACTCCATCTTATTTCTAAATAAATAAGTATTACAACTAGAATACAAGTGATATGGAAGCCCAACAGTACTCGCAAAACTTTTTAACAGCTCTTCTGAGAATAGATAGTTTATCTGAAATATATCAGGAATAATAAATATAACATAGCCTCATAGTTAGTGACCTCATAGTCAGGACGAGACGTACTCAACAACAGAGGAGGACTACTCTGAGAAGAAGAATATGGAAGTTAAAGGACCCCACAGCCTGTAACAAATTTAAAAGCATATTACTTGATGCCTTTGACAATAAGGAAGAGCAATTAGAGACGTACAATATAGAGGAAGAGTATGAATTCCTGAAAGTTAACCTGCTGAAGGCGACAGATGAAATCTGTGGCTGGAGCAGACCGATTGGCAGGAGGAGAGTAACGTGGTGGTGGAACATTAAGGTGGAGGAGTCAATCAAGGCCAAAAAGCAGGCTTGGAAAGTATGGCAGGATGGGGGAAGTAGAGAACACTATCAAGTGGCCAGGAGGGAAGCTAGGAGACAAGTGTACTTTGCAAGAAGGGAAGCAGAGGAAAGAAAGTTCAAGCATGTTCTACAGCGCGAGGACCAAAAACGTGAGGTGTTCAGGATTGCAAGACAATGTGTCAAGGAAAACCATGATATTATTGGGGAGAAGTGTGTCCGTAATGATGATGGTGTACTTACCATCACTGATGCTGATAAGAAGGTAGCTTGGAAGTGTCACTACGAGAGGCTACTAAATGGGAAAGAGATAGTCTGCCCCAAATCGATCCAATAGAGGGACCAGCAGTGCAAGTTGAAGGTAGTATAATAAGTAAGGCAATCAAAGATATGAAGACAAGCAAAGCAGCTGGGCCTTCAGAGATAGTTGCTGAAATGCTGAAAGCATCTGGAATGGTGGGACACACTATGGTCACTCAGATAGTAAACCAAGTCATATTAATTGATTGACCAGGTCATGAAGGTCATATAAAGAGTTATAGCGCAACTAATCAGAGAGCGAATTGATCTAGATGAAATGCAGTTTGGGTTTGTGTCAGGTAAAAGTACCACAGACGCTCTTTTCCTTGTACAACAACTACAGGAGAAGCACTTAGCTAAAAGTAAACCCCTATACTTAGCTTTTGTTGACTTGGAGAAAGCCTTTGACAGAATCCCCCGTTCCATTATCTGGTGGACCCTTAGAAAACTAGGTGTTGATGAATGGCTTGTGAGAGCTATACAAGCCATGTATAAAGAAACAGTCAGCAAGGTTAGAGTTAACAACGAATGTAGTGAAGAATTTAGCGTAAAAGTTGGTGTTCATCAGGGCTCTGTCCTTAGCCCCCTCCTATTTATTATTGCCCTTCAGGCTATAACAGAGGAGTTCAAGATCGGCTGCCCATGGGAACTTCTATATGCAGATGATCTAACGCTCATAGCTGAATCAATGGCTGAACTAGAGAAGAAATTCCAAACATGGAAGCATGGCCTAGAATCAAAAGGCCTTCAAGTTAACTTGTCTAAGACTAAAGTTCTAGTTTGTAGGAAGGAAAATAGGGCACTGGTCCCATCTGGGAAATGGCCATGCTCAGTGTGTAGGAAAGGAGTAGGCAGAAACTCCATTTTATGTCCCAAATGCAAAGTATGGGTGCATAAAAGATGTAGTGGGATCACAGGTAAGCTAACTAAGAATATAGATTTTATATGTGGCTGGTGCTCTGGTGCAATAAGTAGCAGCAAGTGCCCACAGAATACTAGCTCATTCCATTCTCTCTAAAAATGAAAGGTAGGCTGTATGATGCCTGCATACGAACAGCAATGTTACATGGCAATGAGACCTGGGCATTGTGTGCAGAGGATCTGCGCGCACTGGAGAGGAATGAAGCTTGCATGCTCCGTTGGATGTGTAATAGTAATATACGTGAATAGCAAAGCATGAATGAACTAAGTGAAAAATTAGGAATAAGAGGGATCAGATGCTGTTTACTCGAGAGAAGACTATGTTGGTATGGTCATGTGATGTGCATGAAAGACGACAGCTGTATAAAAAAGTGCAGGGCGATCAAAATTGATGGAAGTTACGGAGTAGGCAGACCCAGAAAAACCTGGGACGATTTGATAAATTCCGACCTTACACACTTACACCTCTCTAAGACAATGTCACTGGACCGAGATCTTTGGCGCTATGCAGTAATACAGAAGACCCGTCTTGCCTAAGTACAGAGCAAAACCTACAGTCAGTAGGCACCTCTTAACCAAATATATACCCCCGTCCCACTACCCCAACTCCCCACTTCACCTCCATCAACACCACTCCTTTCTCTGTAAAGTTATGTTGGTATCACAACATCCAGTCCTAAATAAATGAGGTCGTTTAGGTGTCACGACAAAAAATACACACAGTCCACGCTGTAATGTGGCCGTGTCGGTAACACGGTAAAAACCTCCCAGTCCACACTGTAAACGTGGTTGGTGTTAAGAAGGGCATCCAGCCGTAGAAAACCTGCCAGACAGTCCTATACGAACAAGACAACCAATCTTGCCTCAAGTGGGACAACTCCCGTCTAAACCCATGCTAGCATGGAAGATAGACGTTAAACGATGATGATGATGATGATGGAACCAAGTTAAAAGAATCTCTCAGTTCTCATTTTTCCTTCCCTTCATTCATATATCTCTCCTTCTTCCTTATTACCTCAATATTTACAACCCTGTCTGCATTGTACTGGCTTCCAAAACAACCATTTTTAAATATGTATTTCTTCAATAATTTATAGTGTGAAATCTAGTTTAACACTTAAAATTATGTAAAGACACAAAATGAAGCTAGAGTGTGTATTTATTGCTATAAAGAAGAGATAAAGAGAGGGGCTGTTAACTCCTGATAGAGAAAGAGAGGGGATGTTCTGACACAGAGCATGTCTTGGGAATTTTAAAACTAATGGGACCCATCCCTCTCCAGTTGGTCTTGTGCCCAGTCAAAAGAAACTGTTATAACTACTGCTAAAATTAAACCTTTCAATGACTATTGCCCAACAAAAATTATATGCCAAATGTCTTACAACTTATGCATAATAAGGTGTGGTATATACTTAGTGTTAGTATTATGATAATATGCATAGAGTACACTCTGTATAGTAAAGGTGCTGTAGCAACGAAAAAATGCACCTAGTACATGCTGTAAGGTGGTTGGGTGTTATGAACATCCAACCATAGAAATCATGCCAAAATAAGGTCGCTCTGACCCATCTGTCTCGGACGCTATCCAACCCATGCCAGCATGGAAAGCAGACATAAAGTGATGATGATCGTCCAAAAGCTCAATCTAACAAAACCATAGTGCAGATATGTAGGAGTGGGGGGGATTACATTGAGAACAACTGACAAGCAAGTAAGATTAAATTTATACTTCAACACTTCAGAATTATCATACATAACAAGTACGATTACAAAACTTATCCAGAAAGAAGCAGTAATGGGAAAATAAACAGTTATTTCTAGAAGAATCATTAAAGATGTGCAAATAATTAAATACAAGTAAAATAAATTATTGGATCAAATTTTAAAACAGAACTAAAATTGAAAGAAAGAAATAACATAATTACACTGCGAAAATAAAAGGTATTCACAATCTAAATAGAATTTGTTTACAAATTGGCAACTATTTTGTTTTGTTTTTTGTTTGGTTTCAGAGATGCAGTATTTCAAATGGACTTTTCTAAAAATATACATTACATTTGAATACATTTTGCTTACAAATAATCATGTGATTTACACTAAAAACTGGTTTTAAAACTAACCAGTGATAAGTTGTCTTAAAGAGATCAGTTTACACATACCAAATACAACTATGGCAACAGGAGAATTGACAAAGTAGTTTTTCTTCTCTAATCGTTGCTTGTGACCTTAACGAGGGCGGCCGCCTATTATATTGACAGACATCAGTATGGATAGCAGACATGTCTGTCGATACATTAAATAATTGATATTACTTCAAGAAATATCAATTAAGTATCTCATACTAACTGATATATATATATATATATATATATGTGTGAGTGTGTGTAGCTCAAGATAAACAAAGTGATACAATAACACAAAGTCTTATGAGTTTCACGCTTGTTGGAAAAGGAATATATATATATATATCCAAAATTAAGATAAATGATTAATTGGTGAAATATATTTCTTTAATGGAATATATACAGGGAAGATTAATCATATTATAAGGTATCTATTTTTGAAGTTCTAGTCAACTTTATTTAGTTACCTACCTAGCTATGTGTGGTTACACACTTGTAAAAATTATCTCCTGTGATTATTCATGTTTATATATATGTTAATCAATTTCTAGTTATTATAAAATGCTCGGACCTACTCGATAGAATCTTGGAGCTTATTTTCCGGGTGATATGGCGCATGCCTTTCTGGCATGACACCCATAATTTTGATTTAGATTAAAACCATTTAATTTATCTTAATTTTGGATATAGATATATAAATACGGCTCCTTAATTGTAGAGCTAACTCTGTTGAAAGGAATCGACTGCTGTTTCTAGTTGTCGATAACCCTATTCACGCCACTGGGACGAAGCTACTATGATGTATGTAGTAAATACAACATGTGGTAATAGCCAGTTGCAGATTTGAACTTGTAGTGTAAACACGGATTGCTGGAAATTTTCTTCCTTGTTGAAAATCCAAAATCTCCACTTCCGTGGTTTACCATCTGATTAATTGGTGAAATATATTTCTTTAATGGAATATATACAGGGAAGATTAATCATATTATAAGGTATCTATTTTTGAAGTTCTAGTCAACTTTATTTAGTTACCTACCTAGCTATGTGTGGTTACACACTTGTAAAAATTACACTCCTGTGATTATTCATGTTTATATATATGTTAATCAATTTCTCGTTATTATATATATATATATATATATATATATATAATATATATAAATATATATATATTCTTTTCTGAATTTGTTTAGCAAGATTCTTTATCTGAAAACGTGTGTTGAAACCGATATTGTTATACTTTGGCAGGGTCATGTTGCCAATAAGAAACACATGCACCAGTTGCTTTCACTTCAATTTATTATTATTATGACAATATATGAACAACCATCCGGTTGTGGAACCAACCAACCAACCGGAAGTTTATAATAAATTGAAGTAAAAGCAACTGGTGCGTGTGTTTCTTATTGGAAGGCAACATGACCCTCCCAAAGTATAACAATATATATATATATATATTCCTTTTCCATGTATATATATAATTTTGACTTTCATATATATATATATATATATATATAGATATCATCATTATCCTTATTCCCATTTAACATCCATTTTCCCAGCAAGCAAGATATGTATGTTTGTTATATACATGCATATGCGTACACACATACATAGGCACACACACACACACACACACATATATATATATATACATGTTATATTGAAACCACAACTGCCTTTGTCTTTATAATTTTTTTATTACTAATCATTAGTACGGCTACACCCTTGAGATGACCAAAGCCAAACAAAAAGCGGTGGAGGTCAACTAGGGAGGGGTTCTTTCAACAGGAGTTATTTCTATTTCTTTAGAAATCCTTTCTCTTTACTTTGGTACAATAATGTTGCTAAATATACATTTCAGTCAATGTACATAGATTTAACTCAAAAAAATAACTTATTACAAGGTTATTAATCTGAATAACAGGAAAACAGTTAACCCTTTTGATATCAACCAGGCCAAAAATTCCTCAGCTTCTATGAAACAAAGCCAACCATTTTAAAGGGTTCCGATTGAAATTTAAATCTTCCCACATAATTCTATATAAGAACCTTATGTTAAGTTCTATCTTAGTAATGAAATAATTAATTTTAGTAAATCCCTCAAAATTCATCAGTAATTAATTGAAAGAAATTGTTTCTATTGAAATTAAAATCTTCCAACATAATTCTATATAAGAACCACATATCAAGTTACTATCTTGGTAATGAAATAATCAATCATTTTTATAAATCCATCAGAATTCTTCATTAACTCTTAACATCCTGTATCACATCAAACTGCATTAGCAAGACATTCTTCAAAGTTACAAAACAGCTCTATCACTGTATAACACTAAAAATTTACTTTAGTTTACTGCAAATTTTCACAACTATCTGTTTTCTGGTAGAGGTACTATAAATATTTGAATTAACAAACCTGTTTTTAGATATTTTCTGTTAAATCATTAAAGGATGTTAAGAGTTAATTAATTGAAATAGTTAATGCCTGTCATTAGAAATATGATCATGAAAAGGTTAAGATCCAAGTTGTTTGATTAACAAATTTAATCTCTAAAGTCTGTTTTGAACCCAGAGGCTCATCAGGCTGGTATCTATCCCACTTTCCGTGGTGTCAAGCAACTGAGAATTCAAATGCACTCCATCACAGAATTAAACCTTCAGCTATTGCTGGTACTCATTTTCAGCTGAGTATACTGGAGCAATGTGAAATGAAGTGTTTTTCACAAGAACACAACTCACAATCCAGTCCAGGAATTGAACCCACAACATTTTGATCATTAGACCAACACCTTTACCACTAGGCCATGTGCCTCCATAATCTAGTCTACAACATTAATAAAACTTTCAAATTAACATTATATTATGTTGATGACTTTATACCGCTGCCTCTATAGAACAATAATTCTTCCAGAACTTATGCACATCAATTCTTCTTTTTAGATTGTTAAATAGTCAAATGTTTCATCTACATTACAGGTTCTCAACCCATTTAAGCCAAATGCCCCCTTTTGTCCTTCATATTTTTCCATTTTTCAATATACTACTGATTTTGATATCAGTCTATTACTAAAAAATTGATTAACAATATTCCAAAGATACCATTGCAGGCAGCTGAGAGTATAAATACATTCCTTGAAAGGAAATATATAAATTTCAAAAAAGGAACATAAATGTTCTTTTTTATGAATAAGGACCAGTTGAATTTGTTATATTCCCACCAGGCGATACCAGCTATTTTGAACATTTATAGAAAGGGCAACTCTGTCTATCCAAAGAGTGCTCTTATCTAGAAGAAAGTGGCAATTATATCATTTCAAAGCTGTCCAATTTTCCCTTTAATGAAACGGATAGAATAAATGTTGATATCTAACTTGATGTCCCCTACACTTTGTGAGCTTAGATACCATGGAAGAGGGTTTTCATGACCATATAAGATGGTATATTTATTAGTAAGTGGTAAAATATATACAACAAATGAGTAAGTGAATTGTGGTAGATGGTTTCCAGTCCAATCAGACTGCAACTACAAATAAAAAAATTGTTAGTTTGCTTTGTAACAATTGCCTATCCAAGTTTTCGGATAAATCAACTTACTTTAACTTTGACTTCATTTCAATGGAACCCTTGAGCTTCGTGGAGTCTAGCTAACTCTTTGACGTGAGGCTGAGTGCAGTCTGGAGACAGCACCAAACCTCCTCTCGACTAAGTATGAGCTTGGAAAAGGCAGAGCAAATCTCTTAGTCTCTGCATGTAGGAGTGGAAATCGACGCTGAATTTCCTCTTGCATCCAAAAAAGGGGTTCACCTATTTTGGGAAATCTAATTTTGATCATGTCATCTGCTTGAAGTTCAATGAATTCTTCCTGAAATTTAACATCCAAATCGTCGACGGTAGCTATGAAGGGATCTGCTATCCACATTGGGATGTCCATCGGCAAAAGGTCAACAAACCATTCTCTCATGTTGTCTTGTAGTGCATGGAGGTGAGCGGTATAAATTTGGAGTTGGTCATTGCTTGGCACAGTTGTCGGAAAATTTGTTCATTGAGGGAATGGCGTTTGATAAAATTGATGACATCAATGGCCACCTGCAAGAACTTGCTCAGCCGCTCACTGAGTTTCTTTGCAGCCAAGTGTTGTCGATGAATGAGACAATGAACAGCAAATACAGATAGATTTTCTCTCCTCAGAAGAGTGACGAAACCCTTGTTGGCCGACCATTGCTCTTTCATTGTCCGTAGCACACGATACAATGTGTGTTGTATGTGGTCCTAGATGTATGCATTACCTGCCTGTGTGTTGTATGTAGTCCTAGATGTATGTATTACCTGCTTATGTATTGCATGTGGTCCCAGCTGTATGTATTACCTGCTTGTGTGTTGTATGTGGTCCTAGATGTGTGTATTACCTGCTTATGTGTTGTATGTGGTCCTAGATGTGTGTGCTACCCTCTTCTGTGTTTTTTTCTTTACTTTTTTTTATTTGTAATATTATTTATATTAATTTGTAATATTATTTATACAATAGGGAATAAAATAAATCTTCATAGTGTTAACTCGTTACGGTTGAGTCAATAATTTCAGACATGAAATACATTGTTATCGGTGAAGGAAAGACAAGATTCTAACTGGCTGCGCTCAAAGTGTCCCAACCCAGTTGACTGTGGGTTTTTCCATTTTTAGGATCTCAATTGCCGGTTAATATCTAGACATGCCTGCACACTTGCTCACAGCTGCGATCAGACCATAGTTATGCTGTCTGCATGGTCATTTAAATGCATTCACACTGGCTGTCTCAGAGACATAGAAATATGGCTTATAAAACTTACCAAAGTAAAGAGCCTTCCAGTGGCCCCCTTTGAATTACAAATACAACTCATTCTTGCCAACTGAATAGATTGTAGCAATGTGAAGTAAAGTATCTTGCACAAATATACAATATGTTGCCAGGAATTGAACTCACAACCTTACAATTGTGAGCTGAACACCATAACCACTAAGCCACATGCCATCCAACCCAACATAAACATGGTATCAAGAAGATTCACAAAATGAATACTCAATAAAACAATATATTCTTCAACAGTATTAACAACAAAAACTAAAGAGAGATCATTCAATGATTAACTAATAATTAGGCGAAGTTCAAATCTTGCAGTGGTTCATTTAACAATCAATCTTCCAGAAGAAATTAATAACAAAATTAAAATCTGTCACAAACCAGTAACTAAATCAATAACTAGATGATATCTAATATGTTGGCTACAACTAATCATTTGCAGGCTAGAGCCATAGAAAACTTGCCAAACAAAGAGTCAAAAGGAGTCTTCAGTTATGTCAAAGGCATTGAAAACCTCCTTAGTGCTAGTGACATGATAAAATGCACCCTGTACACACTGCAAAGTGGCTGGTGATAGGAGGGCATCCAACTGTAGAAAACTTGTCAAACAAAGGGTTAACCCTTTAGCATTTACATTATTCTATATATACTATTAAATTTTACCTCACATAATATTGAATCTATGAGATTTTGATATTATTCATTTTGAAAACAATACCTCAACATCAGTATGAGTAGCTGGTTACATGAGATATTATATGAGATAAAGCCTTTACCATGAAAATACAATAGTAAATATAGAGTAATGCAAATGCTAAAGGGTTAAGGATAATGAATGGAGCAACATCAGAACCTGTTCATTACATTTGTGGATCTCTCAAAGGCTTTATACATTATAAACAGAAAACTTCTGTGGGATATTCTCAGATGATTTGATTGCTCACCAAAGAATTAAACTAGATGTGATGTAGTTTGGATTTATGACAAGACAGAGGAAGACTGATGCCCTCTTTTTAGCAAGACAACTGCAAGAAGTTCCTAGCTAAGAATACGCCACTATCTTTAGCTTTCAGTGATCTGAAGGTCTTTGATAGAATACTGCGAACTGTAATCTGGTGAATAACGTTTAAGAGCAGTGCAAGCTATGTACAAGGATGTGGTCATCAAAATACAAATAGGCTATGAGTTCAGTCAGGAATTCAGTGTCCAGACCTGTGATCATAAAGGCTCTGTCCTCAGCTCACACCTGATTATTATACTTTTCCAGGTCATAACAGTAATTTGAGACTGACTGTTCATAGGAACTCCTATATGATGGTGACCTAATACTTAGAGTGAAAAATTTAGTGAAGAAATTGCAGACAGAGAAATAAAACCTAGAATTAAAAGGCCTCAGAGTAAAGTTAGCAAAGAATAAAGTTTTAGTAAATATGAAAGTTATTGGACTCTGCAGTCAGAGAAATTGCTGTATTGGATTGGTAGAAAAGGGGTTGAGAGAAACTCTATACATAGCATAATCATCATTGTTGTTGTTTAACATTTGTTTTTCCCTGTTGATCTAGGGAAGGCTTTAAACAGGGTGTTTGTTCCTCATTCTATAATCTGATGGATGTTAAGGAAACAAGATGTAGACAAATATCTTGTAAGGACCAGGCAATAATGAACAGAGATACAACCAGCAAGATGAGAGCTGGCAATAAATCACTAACAAACAGTGTGTAGGTAAGGGTACATTAAGGCTCAGTCCTCAGCCCCTTTTTGTTTATCTCTGTCCTCCAGGACATAACAGCTGAGTCTGTAGAAGAGTTAGAGGTAAAATTCGAGACATGGGAATGAAGTCCTGAATCAAAGGGCCTGAAAGTAATCTGAGCCAAAGCTTAAATTTTAATAAGTAGAAAAGAAAACAGGACACTGATACCATTAGAGGAATAGCCATGGTCGATATGCAGAAAAGAAGCAAGCAGAAATACCATATGGTGCATACAATGTAAACTATGGATGGATAAAACATGTAGTGAAATTATAGGTAGATTAATAGAGAGAGTAGACTTCACAAGTAGCACATACACAGGAGCCATGATCACGCAGAGTACATGTGAAATAGATTCTAACAATTACTCAGGTGGTTCCCTAGAAGTTGTTGACAGCTTTTGTTACCTATATGACATAATCAACAGTAGAGGTGGGTACTCTGAAAGCATAGTAATTAGAATAAAAACAGGTGAGAAATTCAGAGAACTATTTATTACCTCAGGTGGCAACAAAGGTTTCTTTCTCAGAGTGAAGGGTAGACAGTATGATGCTTATGTGCAAACAGAATTTGAGAAGATTTGAAAAAAATGAAGTATGCTCCAGTGGATGTGCAATGTCCATGTGCATGAACAACATAGTATAAATGAGCTGAGAGAAAAACTAGATATAAGAGGAATCACATGTAGTGTGCAAGAAAGATGAGATGCATATGGAAGATAACAGCTGTTTAAAGTACAGGTTAATCGGAGTAAATGAGATCTGTGGAAGTAGACCCAGGAATACATAGGATGAAGTGATGAAGACTGACCTAAAGAAGCTGAACCACACAATGGAGATGACAAAGGACTGCGATGATCGATAACATGCAATGCTGAAAATGACCCACCCATCAGTATAATCGATCAAATTGATCGATAAGATCCCAGACCACATTCACTCACCAAATGAGGTGGAACTCATCAAATCATGGAAACAATGTTTGCATTGGTCTTTCCATTGCTGATACTATCTACCAGTTGCAACTCCTGGCAGAAAGTGCAATGTGAAATAAAGTGTCTTGCTCAAGGACATAATGCATCACCCAGTTCAGGATTGAACTCACAACCACATGATGGCAAATCCAATTCTCTAACCACTAAGCTATATGCCTTCAAAAGTATAAGCAAGGAACTAAATAAGCTCCTATTAATTTCACCTCTTTGCTCTTATCTGTTTTACCTTTTTATATGCCTCAAACTCTTAGCTAAATACTGTATCATTTGTACACTGCTACCATTTAGCATGATGAGGCATTTGCCCCATCCATACACAATCCATCTTTATTAGGCAGTATCAGTAGGGCATCAGAAATGCTTTGCAGCATATAGTTACGTCCTTTATGTTCTGAATTCAAATCCTGCCTTTCATTTTTATGGGGTCAATAAAATAAAGTACCAGTAACACACTTGGGTCGATTTAATCAACTTTCCCCTCTCCAAAAATTGTTGGCCTTGTAACTAAATCAGAAACCATTATTAGCAGTGGATTGGCAGTATCGGTAGAGGGTCAGACGACATGCTTTGACGCATAGAGTTACGACCCTTTCCATTCTGAGTTCAAATCCCGCCGAGGTTAACTTTGCCTTTCATCCTTACGGGGTCGATAAAATAAAGTACCAGTAATACACTGAGATAATTGCTGGCCTTGTGCCAAAAGTAGAAACAATTATTATTCTGAACACCATTGTCACAATAACTCTTCAACCATCATCTTTTCACTATGAGGAAACTGTGGAGATTAGATGTTGGAGTTGGCTTTATTCTCACTAACATGAAATAAACCTGCTGGTATGATGGATAAAAGATTTTATCAGTTAAAAGTTATTTTTAAAGAGAGACAGTAAAAATTCTGCAATATATAAGAGAGGATGGGCATTCAATGGTGAACATTTTCTACATCAAATATAACAAAAGTTGCTTTCAACATGTTTTTTGTATGTATTAGTGTATGTGTGTTGTCAGCCAAGTTAGTATCTAAAAGAAATCCTTCAGTTTAGCTATACTGTCCACTTTTATTCCCAATCCTTTCTATCTACTTGTTATTTTAAAAAGGTCACTGCTACTATAAACAGACACACAATGTATTCAAACCATAAGATGAATAGTATAGTCAACCTCCTTACAAAAAGTTACTCTTTAGATATAAAAATGTTTGGCCACTTCATCATTTCCCCCTCTCTACACTGCAGAAATACAAATCACTAACAATGTTAACTCTTCACCATATTGAAAGACACTACCTATGTGTTTCAAATAATGTTGAAAATAATCAAAATAATCATTTGGATTGATTTAATAAATTAACCAAGTTTCTCACTATTACAATACTGTTTGGAACCTAACAACGGTTCTTACATATAATTATGATTGAAGTTTTTTAAGTAAACCATCCTCCTCATCATTTAACATCCATTTTCCGTACTTGCATGGGTTAGACAGGTTGTTCCGTTATGAGACAATTTGGATCAGGAGACCAGGTCTTACTCATCTGGATCCGTATTTTGGCTTGGTTTCTACGAGTGGATACCCTTCCTAACACCAACCACATTACAGTGTGGATTGGGTAGTTTTTGTTGTGTCACCAGCACAACCACTCAAGGTGGACTGTGTGGTTTTCTATTGAAAAACATTGTTTATGATTTTCAAATAATTTTTTAAATAATCAAGAATTTGGAGGGTACATAAAATTATAATAGGTTTTTAGTTAAGCATAAACATTTAAAAATATATACAGCATTGTATCACAGAACCGGTGTTGGTTTCAGGCAGTTTGGTGTCAAAAAGGTTAGTCTAGATTGCAAAAATCTGTTGAAACGATGGTGTTGTTAATGGGAGTTTCACTTTGAAAGTATTTCATTCTAAAATAATTGTTTCTACTTTATGCACAAGGCCAGCAATTACCCAGTGCATTACTGTACTTTATTTTATCGACCCCGTAAGGATAAAATAATTATAGATAAAATGATTTATAACCTTGCAAAATTCTGTTGTGATAAAAAAAATAAAAAACGAACACACAAAAATCCAACTAGCGTTACAGAGAAGCTATTAGAATGTCAAGGGGGCTTAGACGAAAACAACTAGTAGTGAAATTTGAAAATACAGTCACCACAATGCGGATAACTATAATAATAGTTGAATAAATTTTAAAGTGGACAGGGACGACTGAAATTTCCCAGTGCTTCTTAAGCTAAGCAACCCTTGTTTAAATTAATAGTGAGATTGTTAGAAGTAATCAAATGTTGATGGAGACAAATCGTTATGCGAAAGGGCGGATAGAAGGATAGAATTTATTAGGAATCCTGCACCGGGCAAATTGTTGCATGCAGACTAGTGTGTGACTGTGAAACTAATAGCGACATTATGGTGTATGTATATTTAACAAGGAAAAATGGTTACTGGCAAATACCGGGGGGGGGTTACACATGCGAGCTAATGTTTTTGGCAGGTGGAGGGGAGCTAGATATTGAACAGTTTGGCTATATTTTAAAAGCTATCACTAGACTTCAATAAACATATGACCGAATAATTTCTACTTTATTTGAGAGTCAAGAAAAATTATATTTTTTAATAATAACTTTATGAGAGAAACTAACAAATTAAATATTAATATCTATATCAAAGTATCATTTGGCAAATATAATATATGCAACCATTAATTAACATTTTTCTTCTCTAAATACGGATATAAACAGTTTTTCTTTGGTGCAACAATTAGACTATTTCTTCACGTATTCTGTTTAGATAAACACAGATATTGAAATAGGTAGGTAAATAGATAGACAGATTGACTGACAGACAGATATAGGTAGGTGTATGTGTATGTTTACACTAATCCAATTGAAAAACTAATAGGTTACCTAAATATCTATAACACAGCTGCTTTGAGTGCGGTTGATGTTGTACGAGTAGAGTCAATAAAGAGAGAGTGTGGGTGCGAGGAAGGGAATATTTCAATGATCAGAGATCCAATTGTTCAATAATAATGATAATGATTTCAAGGATGAAATATTGATAACTGTGGCAGCTTTCAAAGAAGACAATCATTTTCACACACACGCTCTTCATATCTAGCGCGTATTTCATTGATTCTCAAACACAAACTGATATTTTTATAGTTATTGCATCTGCAATATTAAGCTAGATACAAAGGTTGACTCCTTAAACTTATTTTCTGCTTACAAAAACAACACTAGGGTTAAAAAAAAAATGTGAGACTATATCCCTACATTGACTCTATCCCTTGAAATTTAAAAATATATAAGATAACACTATAGCAGTCTATATACACAAAAATATATTCAAATACAGATCTTCCGCTAAAAAAATTGTTTTTCGGCAACAGTTGAGCATACATATATAAGGAATATATATATATTTTAAAGAGTTAAACAAGATTCAATGAGTACATCAAAGAATGAGTTTTACAGTAGATTGAAAGCACTCTACAAGAAGATATTTTCCAGTTATTAATATTAAATTCAAATATTAATAAAATAGATGTTCTTGTGATCAATTAAATTTTATTATACATATTTCAGAGGTACTTGAATCAAGTTCAATAGTACGTCCTCATCAGATAAAATAAAATGATACATTTTATTTTATCTGATGAGGACGTACTATTAAACTTGATTCGAGTACCTCTGAAATATGTATAATAAAATTTAATTGATCACAAGAACATCTATTTTATTAATATTTGAATTTAATATATATATATATGTGTGTGTGTGTGTGTGTATACTCAACTATGTGTGTGTATATATATATACATATACAGGGTGTCCCCCAAAAATGTATACATACTTCAACATCATTCTACTAAATAATGCCTGTACATGTATTCAAAGTGAGTATACATTGTTGGGGGGATACCCTGTATGTATGTGTGTATATATATATATTTATATATATAATTGTTTCTACTTTTGGCACAAGGCCAGCAATTATCCCAGTGTACCACTGGTACTTTATTTTATCGACCCCGTAAGGATGAAAGGCAAAGTTAACCTTGGCGGGATTTGAACTCTGACCATTATATATATATATATATATATATAATGCCACTAGATACAAACTCATTTTGTATCTATAGTTAGCACTCTTAATGTATGTTATAAAAGGTAAATTATGCCTTCATTTTAAATAATAAAAGCCAGTAGATATTTGTGCTTTTATGGTTACTCAAAATACTTTTGCCCTATTATAGTTATACGTGTGTATACATGGATATGCGAGTGTTTACACGTGTGTATGTGTATACATGTGTATGTGAACGGATATTGACACACCTGGAGCAACGACGGAGCTTCCTACGCGATCGATGGACCTGCTTGAAATAGCACCAAACCTCCTTCAAATTATACCTATAGCCATAACAAAAAGGACACGTCCGATAACGTAGTTCGAGATACACTATATTAGAATAAAAACTACCTTTCGTCATAGATCTGCTGTTTCAAATACAGAAATATTAATAATAGTGATGTAAATTTTGAAATATTTATTTCTAAGAGTCCTTTAAGATACTAAACCGCCTGAAATTACACTCGGTTCTACAATAGAAAGCTGTTTATTTTAACATGTTTATATTTATCAAAAAGCTTTCCATAATCATTTCATGAAAGCCTTTATTAGGTTATGTTCCAAACACCAATTTAAGAATAAGAAAGTCAGTTATTTTACTAAATCCTTCCGAATTCTTAATTATTTTAGAAATTATTTGAAAATCACAACAGGCAGAATCTTTCATTAGAAATATGTCCCCTGTTTGTAAAGCCAGTTGTGCGGAAACAATCTAGGAAAAAAATATAGGATGACGGTATCAACAGATGAAGCGTGGCGTTACTTGTTATATAGTATCATGTTTGTATTAGACTAGGTTAATTTTAACAGTAGGGCAGGTATATAAATGTGTGTGTGTATATATATACATACACACACACAGGCAGCTTGATTTAACAGTTAACAATGTACTCTTATTTTGCCTTTCATCCTTACGGGGGTCGATAAAATAGAGTACCAGTAATGCACAGGATAATTGCTGGCCTTGTGCCAAAAGTAGAAACAACTATATATATATAAAGTAGAAGTTGAATTTAATTTGTTGGAAGTCCTACAAACATAAATGTTTATAACTGATTTAGAGCACTCAACGGTTTAATGGAGTAAATATTCAATGATATTAAATAAATGGAAACTATATTTATAAAACCATATTTATTTTATTATATATATTTCAAGGGCGACCAAGACAACATTGGTACGCTTTCATCAGATAAAATACAAAGTTTGTTTTATAAATAGAGACGTACCCATGAAAATCATACCTTATCAGTTGGAAATTCACTGGATAGTATATATATATATCTATAGATATAGATATATACACACACACACATACATACATTTTATTAAGGCTAAATAGTGAGTCTTGTTACTCTGGAGTTTCGCCTTTTTATTTGAGTAAGACTTACTATTTAGCCTTAATAAAATGAATATTTTAAACTCTACTTGGGTATTGAGTATACTCTTTTCTCTCAGCCGTCATTCACATACGGACACACAAACCCACAATTATATAGGCCTATAAAGCAAGCTTGCTTTCACAGTTATTGTACTCTTACACACACACAAAGGAAGGAAATGGATCTCCATCGGTTTTAACGATGTTCAGGTTGTTCGATTAACAGAACAAACTATTCATGAAATTAAAGTGTAAATGTCCACAGACACGTATACCTTTAATGTAATTCTCAGGAAGATCCTGCGCAATACTGTGTGTGACAAGACTGGCCTTTTAAATTACAGGTAGTTTCCATCAACCTATTTTCAGTTACAAAGCATGGGTTGACCTGGGGCCATGGTAAATGGCACATACCCAAAATGCTATGCAGACCTAATGATTGCGAAGTGAACTTCTTAACCATTTGACTATGCAGCGTCCACATGCACACACACATACATACTATTTACCTATGAGATATAATGCAGCAGCCTAAACACTATAAAATACAATCTGTAGAAAAGATAGTCCTGAAAATAAAAATATAAAGTTACAGTGATGTGGAAGACATATCTACACAATATGAAAGAGTACTGGTGGAATGTTCTAGTCAAAACCCCCAATGCAAACATAACAGACCAGATATAGTGATATGGAACAGAGAGAAGAAGGCATTCACAGTAGTGGAAATCAGCTGCTCAACAGATGTCAATAAAATGCTAAAGATTAGCAAAACAGGGGACATTTATGTTGAACTAATGAGGAATTTGTAGATGCTCCACCCTGACTATATTTGTATCTGTGATTATTGGGGCTCTTGGATATATTACTAACTTCCTCAGTAGAAATCTTGAGAAGCTGGGCTTTACAGAACCAGAAAGGGCATGGCTAGTTTGGAAGTTGCAGATACAGTCCATTACTAAAATTAAAATATTTTTGGAAAATTCGTAGTGGTTTCTGGGGTGAGTGAGTCTTTTTACAGAGTAGAGATATCGGCCTTGTGCCTAACCTTCCTCCATAGGATCAATATGGATTGATTGTGATGGGCCCAGATCAAAGCCAAAAGGACATCTGAATTATGACTAATAAAGTTTTCTATGACAAACAAATCACAAACATCACCACTTGGAATGTCCGCACCTTATATCAAAGTGGAAAGCTGGCCCAAGTCACTAAAGAAATGACCAGATACAATTTAGACACACCAGGGTTGGCTGAAATGAGGTGGGCAGGGAACGGCAAACTTAACCATGAGAAAGTAACCATCTTGTACTCAGGTCATACAGATTGTCACCACAGAGGCGCTGGTACTGTACTAAGGAAAGATGCTGCTAAAGTACTCATTGAAAGGATTCCTGTAAATGAAGGCATTATAACAGCCTGTTTACAGACAAGGCATGCAAAAGTGTCTATCATCCATGTATACACTCCAACTGAGTTAGCAAGTGAAGAAGATAAAGATACTTGAAAAAACACTGAACAACACTCCATGCTATGATATCAAATTACTGATTGGCAACTTCAATGCCAAGATAAGTAGTGATCATAAGGGTCAAGAGAATGTTATTGGCTCTTCTGGTTCTTCTGAAAACTTTGACAGCAATGGAGGATGACTTTTTTTTGCAACTTGAATGGCCGTTCTATTTGTAATACATATTTCAAACATAAAGAGATCTACAAAATTACCTGGCACTCTCCAGACAAGAAAACTTACAATGAGATTGATTACATCTACATCATCATCATCATTTAACATCCATTTTTCATGCTTGCATGGGTTAGACAGGTCATCATGTTATGAGACAAGTCAGGTAAAAAAAAATGAGGCTCTTGCAAAGAATAAGGGATCTCAGCTGAATCTTGGAATTTGATTGATGACAGGAAATGATCAAATTAAAGCAATACCAACCAAAAACACAAGACCAAATCGAGACTTACACCAAAATGCATAATAAAATTAGCAGGGATGTTAAAAAGTATTGCAATGTAGACAAACGGAACTGGTTAGAAAGCAAATGTAATAATGCCCAAACAGCAGCAAAATGAAATGACAGTAGAACCCTGTTAACAGTTGTGCAAGACCTGACAAACACTCACAACCATAGTAAAATAGTACAAGTTAAGGACAAAAATGATTGGTTGTCATGACACAGAAAAAGCAATCAAAACAATGGACGGAACACTTCAGCAAAGTGCTAAACCAACCAAGCTTAACATCAACTTTAGATCTTGATAGAATAGAAAATACACCAATAATTCAGTAATATAAGAAGGGAAGGAGTGCACGAAGCAATCCAGGCCCAGAAGAATAACAAGTCCCCTTGATTAGA
>OZ024741.1:133170205-133297705 GCA_964016885.1 Eledone cirrhosa
ACCTTAACGGTTCAAATTTTCCTGGAAAAAAAAAGTTATCCAAGGAAAACTTGAACCCTTAAGAAAACTGTCGAGTGCTCTGAATCAGTTATAAAGATTTATATTTGTTGAATTACCAACAAATTGAATATCCCTTTTGCTTATATATATATATTATAATAAAATAACAGGAGGCTGGACTTGTGTAAATCCTTGAAAGGTTTATTATACTATGATCATTTCAATGACCGGGTTCCGTATGAATCCGGTGATATCATCAGGTATTCGAAATATAACAGATAAAATCCATGGGGCTGAAAATCATAGACAAGAGGACGACCGACCATCTAGCACCTTCTACTTTAGTCGGTCGCCCTCTATCCAGTGGTGAACCAACAAACCTAAATATATATAAATATATATGTATATCATCATCTTCGTTTAACGTCTATCTTCCACGCTAGCATGGGTTTAGACGGGAATTGTCCCACTTGAAGCAAGATTGGTTGTCTTGCTTGTATAGGACTATCTGGCAGGTTTTCTACGGCTGGATGACCTTCCTAACACCAACCACATTTACAGTGTGGAACTGGGAACTTTTTACCGTGTTACCTACACGGCCACATTACAGCGTGGACTGTGTGTGTTTTTTGTTGTGACACCTACACGATCTCGATCTCATTTTCTCGTGCTGTTGGTGGGAGTGGGAGGATAGGGTAGGGGTAGTGGATTGGGGTGTATATTTGGTTAAGAGGTGCCTATTGACTGTAGGTTTCGCTTTGTACATAGGCAAGGCGGGTCTTCTGTATTACTGCCAAAGATCTTGGTCCAGAGACATTGTCTTAGAGAGATGTAAGTATGTGAGGTCGGAATTTATCAGATCATCCCAGGTTTTTCTGGGTCTACCTACTCTGTAACTACCATCAATTTTGATCGCCCCGCACTTTTTTATGCAGCTGTCGTCTTTCATGCGCATCAAGTGACCATACCAACGTAGTCTTCTCTCAAGTAAACAGCATCTGATCCCTCTTATTCCTAATTTCTCACTTAGTTCAGTTATTCTTTGCCGTTCACGTATATTATTATTACACATCCAACGGAGCATGCATGCTTCGTTCCTTTCCAGTCTACGCAGGTCCTCTGCACGTAATGCCCATGTCTCACTGCCATGTAGCATTGCTGTTCGTATACAGGCATCATACAATCTGCCTTTCATTTTTAGAGAGAAACCTTTTATGGCCAACAGCGGTATAAGCTCTCTGAACTTTTTCCATCCCGTTCTGACTCTGGCTACTGTACTTTCAGAACACCCTCCACCACTGCTGATTTTGTCACCTAGGTAACGGAAGGTGTCCACTATTTCTATAGAACCATCTGGGCAATAGAAGGAGCTAGTATCCTTTGGACACTTGCTACTTATTGCACCTGAGCATTGGCCACATATAAAGTCTACGTTCTTAGATAGTTTACCTGTGATCCCACTACATCTTTTATGTACCCATACTTTGCATTTGGGACATAAAATGGAATTTCTGCCTACTCCTTTCCTACACACTGAGCATGGCCATTTCCCTGAGGGCACCTGTGCCCTATTTTCCTTTCTGCAAACTAGAACTTTAGTCTTAGACAAGTTAACTTTAAGGCCTTTTGATTCTAGGGCATGCTTCCATGTTTCAAATTTCTTCTCCAGTTCAGCCATTGATTCAGCTATGAGCATTAGATCATCTGCGTATAGGAGTTCCCATGGGCAGCCGGTCTTGAACTCCTCTGTTATAGCCTGAAGGGCAATAATAAATAAGAGGGGGCTAAGGACAGAGCCTTGATGAACGCCAACTTTTACACTAAATTCTTCAAAATATTCATTGTTAATTCTAACCTTACTGACTGTTTCATTATACATAGCTTGTATAGCTCTCACAAGCCATTCATCTACACCTAGTTTTCTAAGAGCCCACCAGATAATGGAGCGAGGGACTCTGTCAAAAGCTTTCTCCAGGTCTACAAAAGCTAAGTAGAGGGGTGTATATATATATATATATATATACTGTTGGCTTCTTGCTACAATACTTTCTATACCTTCATTTATATATATATATATTAATAATCAACAAACCATATAACTCATTGTTTATATATATATATATATAGTGGTTAGAGCGTTGGGCTTGCAATTGAGAGGTTTTGAGTTCGATTCCCAGGACAATTAGAGTGTACACATGTGTTAATAAGTGAGAAAGATGACTTCATGTGGGTAGGAAAATTGAATACCTGGGCTGATGCACCACTTTCTACGATTCCATTCTGCTGGCAGTGGTTCGAGTGGAACCACCACGTGCAGAAATTAGGTAATGTTAGTTTGCATTGTGGATTGGCAGTATCGGTAGAGGGTTTGACGCCATGCTTTCCAGCATAGTTACGTCCCTTTATGATCTGAGTTCAAATCCCGCCGAGGTTGACTTTGCCTTTCATCCTTACGGGGTCGATAAAATAAAGTACCAGTAACGCACTGGGTAATTGCTGGCCTTGTGCCTAAAGTAGAAACAATTATGTAATTTGGAAGGAAACTGCGTGGTTAGCAGGAGTTTGCCTGTCTGTAATGGAAACTTCTGTATAGTGTGCTAATACATCCCATTGCTGGACACCAGTGAATGTAGTAGTAGGTCTCAACTTTTAGTGATGTGTGATGTTACATCAAAGGGAAGATAAGACCTGATCATTTACAGGAAACACTCGTTGGCATTGATTCAAATTGAAAAAAAATGACCATGCCAAAAGCACTCTACCAAGGTGCTTTCATATAGAAAACAAAGACAGGGTAGCAAACAATAAATAAATCGAACTAGAATATATATATATATGACGTTAAACGAAGATGATGATGATATTCTGATATATAACTAGAATATATATATATATTTCAACAATTCTGTTCTGCCAGGAGAACGGAATCGGTCCAGGTATCTCAATTTTCCTATCTGCACTGTAAATAAGGTTGGCGTTAAGAAAGGCATCCGGCTGTTGAAACCAAGCCAAAATTAGTCCTGTATGAACAAGACATGGTCACCTGACCAAGCATTGCCGACAGCAGGACAACTCGTCTAACCCATGTTAGCGTAGAAACTGGATGTAAAACGGTGATGATGATGATACCGATGACCTCTTTCTGGTGAGACAACTACTAGAGAGGTACTTAGCTAAGAGTAAGCAACTGTATCTCGTATTTGTAGATATGGCAGGCTCATAGGAAGCTAGGGGTAGACGAAGGGTTTGTGAGGGCATGCAGGCCTTGTATAAAGTAGCAACCAGCAGAGTGGGAGTTGGTAATGAGTAAAGTGATGAATTTGAAGTGCAGGTGGGGGTGCACCAGGGATCAGTTCTCAGTCCACTCGTGTTTATCATCATCCTTCAGGTCATCTTTGAGGATTTTAAAACTGGCACTTCAGGGGAGCTCCTATATGCTGATGACCTAGTCCTCATAGCTGAATCTGAAGAAGAGTTAGAAGCAAAATTTCAGGCATGGAAAAAACCAAGAGTCGAAAAGGCGAAAAGTAAATTTAGCAAAAACGAAAATCTTAATAAGTAGGAAAGAAGATAGGAAGTTGATATCATTAGGAAAGTCGCCTTGTTCAATATGTCAGAAAGGAGTGGGCAGAAATTCCATAAGGTCTACACTATGTAAATTATGGATGCACAAGAGATGTATTGGTATTGCAGGTAACCTAATGGAAATATATAGACTTTATATGTGGCAGATGTGCAGGGGAAGTGAGCACAAAGATCATACATGAAATAGATTCCCCCAGTTGCCGGGGTGGGGGGGCTCCATAGAAGTTATTGACTGCTTTTACTATCTAAGCAATCAAAATAGTAGTTGCTCTGAAAGTGTGATAGCTAGGATAAGAATAGGCTGGAAGAAGTTTAGAAATCTGTTACTACTGCTAACAACAATATGTTTTTCTCTCGTAGTGAAAGGTAGACTGTAGGATGTCTGTGTGCAAACTGCAATGTTACATGGCACTGAAACATGGGCCACATATAAAGTCTATATTTTCCATGAGCCTACCTGCAATCCCGTACATCTCCTGTGCATCCATAATTTACATTGTGTGCACCTTATGGAATTTCTGCCCACCCCTTTCTGACATATTGAACAAGGCCACTTTCCTAATGGTATCACCTTCCTGTCTTCTTTCCTACTTATTAAGACTTTCGTTTTTGCTAACACCTGTGGAGGATAGAAAGAAATGAGTCGTGTTTGCTCCAATGGATGTGTAGTATTAGTGAGCATGAGCAAACTGAGGAAAAAACATGGCATAAGAGGAATTGAATGTAGTGTGCAAGAGAGAGGTGTGTGTATATATATATATATACATATATATAGAGAGAGAGAAGTTGTGTGTGTGTATATATGTATAATATATAAAGAGAGAGAGGTGTGTGTGTGTGTATATATATGCCTATATAGAGAGAGAGATATACATCAAGGTCATGAGACCAGGTCATGAAAGTTACAAGAGTTATCGCACAGCTAATTGGGGACTGAACTAACTTAGATGAGATGGAGTTTGGGTTTGTGCTGGGTAAAAGTACCACTGATGCCCTCTTCTTTGTGTGGCAACTGCAGCAAAAGTACCTAGCTAGAAGCAGCCTAAAGGCCCTTGTGGCTAATAAATGAAACCATGGGTAATTGCTGGCCTTGTGCCTAACGTAGAAACAGTTATTATATAAAGGAGGGTAGAGGGTCGGACGCCATGCTTTGAAGCATAGAGTTACCTCCCTTTATGATCTGAGTTCAAATCCCGCCGGGGTTAACTTTGCCTTTCATCCTTACAGGGTCGATAAAATTAAGTACCAGTAATGCACTGGGTAATTGCTGGCCTTGTGCCAAAAGTAGAAACAATTATTATATAAAGGAGGCATATTAAAGGGAGATAACTATAGAAGCATCAAGTTAATGAAACAGATCATGAAAGTTGCTGAAAGGGTTATTACACAACTACTTAGAGACAGAATAAGGTTAGATGAGATACAGTTTGGATTTATGCCAGGTACTACCAATGCCCTCTTTCTGGTGAGACAGTTACTGGAGAGGTACTTGGCTAAGAGTAAGCCACTGTATCTAGCATTTGTAGATATTGAGAAGGCCTTTGATAGTATCACATGTTCTGTAATCTTCTGGGCACATAGGAAGCTAGATATAGACAAATGGCGTGTGAGGACCGTGAAGGCCATGTATAAAGGAGCAACCAGCAGAGTGAGAGTTGGCAATGAGTACAGTGATGAATTGGAAGTGCATGTGGGGTCCACCAGGGCTCAGTCCTCAGTCCATTTCTATTTATCATTCTTCTTCAGGCCATCACTGAAGAGTTTAAAACTGGCACACCATGGGAACTCCTGTATGCTAATGACATGGTTCTTATAGCTGAATCAGACATGGAAGAAACTAGAGTTGAAAAGCCTAAAAGTAAATTAGGAGAAGGCAAAAGTCATAATAAGTAGGATACCATCAAGGAAGTGGTCATGTTTAATATATCAAAGAGAGGTGAGCAGAAATTCCATAAAGTGCACACAGTATAATCTATGGATGCACAAGAGATGTAGAGGGATTGCAGGTAGGTTGACGGAAAAGATAGACTTTGTATGCGGCAGAAGTAAGCACTAAGATTCCTTCAGCTGCCAGGAAGGCTCCTTAGATGTTGACAGCTTTTGTTACATAGAGCTGTTACCTCTGCTGACAACAAATGGCTTCTCTCTCAGCATGAAGGATAGACTATATGATGCCTGTGTGTGAACTGCAATTCTACACAGCAGTGAAATATGGATCTTGACTGCAGAAGACCTGAGAAGGCTAGAAAGAAATGAATCAAGTATGCTCTGGTAGCAGTATACTATTAGTGTGCATGAACGGCATAGCATAAGCAAACTGAGAGAACAACTTGGCATAGGAGGAATCGAATGCAGTCAGCAAGGGAGAAGACTGTGTTGGTGTAGACATGTGATGCATATGGAAGATAGAAGCTGCAGAAAAAATCCTAGTGGCTGGGAAGAGGCAGACCCAGAAAAAAGACTGACCTTAAAAAAATAAACCTCACAACAGAGATGACAAAGGACTGCAAGGGTTGGCAATATGCTGAGCTGGTGAAGACCCAGTCAACAGCATATAATATGACCTGACTTATCCCCATGTCCTCTCTATCACTATCACTCCCCAGTAGCTATCCTTGCCATCACTTTTGAAATGTACATAGTGGGTGTAATTTAATGAAATAAACTAATGCTTAATATTGACACTGTCTTATACCATATACATAATACCTTGTGGTACCCACAACACAGAATGCTCACATCTGATTACACCATTGTTGGTCAATTGCTTGGATCAACCAACACTGATTATCGAAATACATACATATATATATATATATATATATATATATATAGTTTTTCAAGAGATGTCAACATGAATGGGCCTGTTATTTTTATCTAAAGACTTTTTTCCCAATTCCAATCCGCCCATCCCTCCAATCTATCTTATTTCTCATTCTTTCTTCTGATGAAGGACTAGCGTCTGAAATGTTAAAACCCTCTTCTGGCTATTTCAAGCGTTAACCTAATATATTCCTTCCATATACTGTACCGGTTGTGTTGTTATTCCTGTTTAACTTTTACATATATATATATATATATATATATATATATATATATATATATGAAAATAAGTTTCAACTATGGAAACAGAATTTGGAATCAAAAGGTCTGAGAGTAAACTTAGCCAAACCTAAGTGAGTTGGAAAGAAGATAGGACCCTGATTCCTTCGGGGAAGTAGCCCTACTCAATATATAGAAAAGGAGTTGGCATAAACTCCATACGGTATTCACAATGTAAATCTTGGGTACACAAGAGATGTAGTGAGATAACGGGTTGACTAACAGAAAGGGAAGACTTCATATGTAGAAGATGCACAGGGGTAATCGAGCGGAAGAGCGCCAATGATATAAAACTGTTCAAGTCACAGGAAAGGTCCAAAGAAATGGTTGATAGCTTCTGCTATCTAGATGACTTAATTAGCAGCAGAGACAGGTGCTCCGAGAGTATAATAGCTAGAATAAGGATAGGATGGAAAAAGTTTAGAGAGCTACTCCCATTGTCGACTACAAAAGGTTTCTCCCCACATACAAAAAAAGGACTGAATGGTGACTGTGTGCAAAGTATGATGCTTCATGGTAGTGAAATATGGGTTGTGACTACAGAGGACATGAGTAGACTGGAAAGAAATGAAGTAACCATGCTTCGTTAGATGTGCAATGTAACTGTGAGAGAAAGGCAGAGCTTAGATGAGTTGAAAGAGAAGCTGGGTTTATGAGGAATCCGAGGTGGTGTGCAAAAGAGGAGACTGCATTGGTATGGACATGTGATGGGCATGGATGATGATCGCTGGATAAAGAAATGCCAGGAATTCCCAGTGGAAAGAAGCTACAGTAGAGGTAAACCAAGAAAGACCTCAACAGAAGTGGTGAAAGCTGACCACAAATTTCTGAGACTTACGGGGGAGATAACATCCAACTCATGCAAGTGTGGAAAAAATGGACATAAAAACGATGATGATGATAATATATATATATAAAATAATATCTTTCTAAATATATAAAAACATATGGAGGCACATGGCTTAGTGGTTAGAGCATTGGCCTTGCAATCGAAAGATTGTGAGTTCAATTCTCAGACCGGGCAATGTGTTGTTTCCTTGAGCAAGACACTTTATTTCACAGTGCTCCAGTTTACTCAGCTGTAGAAATGAGATGATAGGGACTGGGGTCCCTATCATTCCACTGCAAAGTGGTCGTGGAGGTGCCACGGCAAAAAAGCACCCAGCACTCACTGTAAATGAGGTTGGTGTTAGGAAGGGCATCCAGCTGTAGAAATCAAGCCAGAATCAGTTCCCATCCCACCCTTGCAAGCAGGGAAAAGCAGACATAAAATGAAATGAAATATGTAGCCGATCTCTCCCACTGTTTTTATGAAACACTGAAGAGATAAAGTTAAGGTAAAGACTGGTGTGCTCCTACGCAGAGATGATATAAAGTATCTTATAAAATAGAGTGAAGACCCTTTAAGACAGATTAAGAAGTTGCCAGTGGCTGATGGCACCACTTCTTTTTCTATCTTTAAGGATCTTCAGCCTATTTTATGAGTTATTTTATTGCATCTCCGTGCATGAGCACACCACTCTTTATATTGATATATGTATATATCATGATGAGGATCTATATATATATGATATATATATGTATGTATGTATATGTATTGATATTTACCTCTCACTACAGTATCTCTCTATCAATCAAGAAAAATACATAGTCTACAGTTCCCTCACACACACCACTTTATAACTATTGATTTATCTCTTACTACAACATAACAATATTATTATTACATGTCAATTTTATTATCATTATTATTATTTCCTATACAATTTATATACTTTTTACCTTCACTGCATGCAACAGAGTTATATACATATATATTTTTTTACTCTTCTCTCTTCTCACTTTCTCTCTTCCCCTCTGCATGGATATGATTCTCTCTCTCTCTCTTCAGTTTTTTCTTTTTTTCTTACTCTTTCTCTTTCTCCTTCTCCCTCATACCTTCCATTCTCCTTTCTCTATATCTTTCTCACTTTCTCACCCCCTCTCTTCATCTTTTGCATTCTTTCTTCTTTCTATGCTCCTGATCCTCTTGTTTTTTTGCCCCCCCCCCCTCTGTTTTTCTTTTGTTTTAGAAATTTTTACACATACATTCACTATATCTCACCACCACCACCACTATCCTCTCTCTCTCTCTCTCTCTTTTCTCTCTCTCTCACTCTCTCTCACTCTCTCTTGTTCTCCCTCACCTTTTCTCTCTTTCTCCCTCTCTCACAACCACCCCCATCACTCTCTTTTCCTTCGCGATCAACCTTCTCCTGCAATCTCTTTCTTTCACTTTATCTCTTTCTTTAATGTTACCTCTTACCTCTCTCCTTCTTCCACCATCGCTACAACCCATATCTCACCCCCCACCCCCGTGACAATCCTCTCTATAAGTCATCTACTCCAATTCAATATTTTAAAGTAGTTTTTCATTTTTTTGGTTTCTTTTTCCTACCCCCCTCCTTTTTTATACCATTCCATAAGAATGACATGGATCTTTTTCTGGAGAATTATTGATTTTTATTCAACTTTATGGTATTGCAATTGTGTTTTCTCTCCATCTTCTTCTTTTATACTGCCATCTCCTGATTCCAATTTCCCTTCTGTTGATCACCTCAGAGAATTTCTGCAACAAAGACATTTAGTCTCTTACCTTCTTCGTTTCTTTGCACTGACTGATTATGCCAGGTTTTATTTTAAGGATTATTTCAGAATTGCACAAATCTTTGAGCCAGATGCTATGACCCAGTGTTTAATATTCTCTGAGTCTGAGAAGCATTTGTAATGGCAATGTTTACCAGCCAGCCAGCCATTATTTATCGTAAGTGCATGTAGTATTAGACACAAAATGTAAACTTATTGCACAAAATTAGATTTAGAAGTGCATCTCATTGATACCATAATGCATGGGGGCAAAGTGTGGGCTCCCAGCCAATCTGAAAGGTTAGTGGCTCCAACTATGTACTGACTTGATCTATAACAACCCATCCAACATTTGCTAACAGGGAAATTGGACGTTAAATGAAGATGATTATATATATATATATACAAAAAAACATACAGTCCACGCTGTAATGTGGCCGTGTAGGCAACACGGTAAAAACCTCCCAGTTCCACACTGTAAATGTGGTTGGTGTTAGGAAGGGCATCCAGCCATAGAAAACCCGCCAGACACTCCTATGCGAGCAAGACAACCACTCTTGCCTCAAGTGGGAAAACCCCCGTCCAAACCCATGCAAGCGTGGAATATGGACGTTAAACGATGATAATGATGATGATGATGATATATATATATATACTCATTAAAAGCAACAACAAGAAAGTTGAACTGGACACTTTATAATTTTAATTCTAAATAGAAGACCAATTTTAATTCAGGGATGGCCTGCTGATTCCATGGTATTGTAATGGCAGGTCATCCTCTATATTCTATTTTCTATTCTCTGCTTGTGTTTGCCCAAATCCTGTTCTCTTATATAACTAATTTTGAAAGTAACACCTGATGAAATTGCCTGGGTCTTGTATTATATTCGGATGTTGAAGCTGGACCATTGAAATATGTATAGACTTTTCACGAAATTAGAATGATAAAATTTCCAGTTCAGCCTTCTGTTGTTGTTTTTAATGAATATTTAACTCCATTCCTGCACTAATCATTGGACACCACATCTACAATGGATGATCTGCATAACGTTGAGCGCTTTAATTTATTGCATCACCGTTTACTAACCGGAATCACCAGTTCCACCCATTGGTAAACAATGGTATATATATATATACATATATATATATATACATATATATTATATATATATATATATATATATACATATATATATATATATATATATATATATATATATATATATATATATATATATATATATATATATATATACATATATACATATATATATATATACATATATACAGGGTGCGGATGATATTTGTTCGCAAGATTACTGTCTAGGAAAAAACAAAAATTTTTTTAAATATATTTATCAAACTTGGGTCAGTTTGTCTTCATGACTTGTTCTTTCGATCTCACTTGATAAAACCACCATTGGCTTTGATGACGGCCTCAAGGCGGCCTTGGAACCAACTACAGGCCTTCGTCACTGTCCCCCGACTTAGGCCCTTATAAGCACTTGTGATCCTGGCCTTCAGATCGTCTATCGTATTGCAGCTAGATCTGTTGGTGTCTCGTTCCACTGCGCCCCACACAAAGAAGTCGAGGGGGTTGCAGTCAGGCGAGCTGGGAGGCCAGATGTCAGGTGAAGTGTGGTCGACGAAGTTCTCTGACAGCCAGGCTTGGGTCTTTTGGCTGGTATGGCAGGGCGGTGAGTCTTGCTGCCACACGTACGGCCTACCTGCAGCTACCTGGTTGATCCAGGGCTTTACTACCTCGCTCAGAACGCGGATGTAGCCATCGGTGTTCAGTTTGAGACCCTCAGGTAAGAAGTGAGGTGGTATGACGTCACCTTGACTGCTGACGACACCTAAGACCAATGTTGTCGCTGGAAACTTTGTCTGCATGACTCTGGGCATGTCTTTGGATGAGACAGCGAGCCACCTATTGTTCTGGGAGATGATCTTCTGGTCTTGGCAGAAGTTTTTTCTCATCGGAGAAAAACTACAGCATGTCTGGCTCCAGTGGATGTTTCAACTTGTTGATCAGCTTCTTTGCGTGCTTCAGTCGCTTTTCTTGCATCGCCTTTGACAGAAATTGTCCTTTCCTCATCTTGTATGAAACATAGCGAATGTCTTCATGTACCACCAGCCTAATGAGCTTTTCATCCACACCTTTCTCCCTTGCAATGGCATGCATCAACTTGCTAAGTTCATTGTTGATGATATCCTGAACTTCAGCAACGAACTCGGGTGTTCTGAAGGCGTCAGATCGTCGACCATGTGTTTTCCTCTCTGATGTTGCTTTGTAGTCGAATCCTGAATCTTCTAATTCCTTTCTGACCTTTTCCACCATTCTCCTGCTGACGCTGAGAAAGTCTGAAATTTCCTTATTTGTCCTCCCGGCGCGGATTCCAAGAAGAACTCCGTGTCTCTTCCACAAATTTGAAGGTTCAAAATTATTCATAATCAATTATTCTGAAAATAAATAATGGAAATATAGTCACTGTTTTTATGAAGGCAAGAGTGACAACGGAAATAAAAAAAATTTGCATAAAATTAGCAGTTGAAAATTGCGAACAAATATCGTCCACACTCTGTATATATATATACATATATATATGTATATATATATGTATATATATATATATATATATATATATATATATATATATATATATATATATATATATATATATATATATATATGTGTGTGGACAATATTTGTTTGCAATTTTCAACTGCTAATTTTATGCACATTTTTTGTAGAACTAAAACCTGTTGGTGAACTGTTGATGAACTGTTGATGAACTGAATCCTCTGTTTGATCATGAATACCACGAGCTTGCCAGTTACGTAAGTCTGATATTTGATTTCGGATTCATAGAAACACTTTAAACGCTTAACGTTTGATTTGTCCAGGTGTATTTTTCTCAACCTGTTAGTTCTTTCGTTACTTTGGTATATTGTGTGTTAGATTTTGCCTACTACAATGTTCAATTTGTCAAGCTATTTAAACGTATGTTATTACTCTAAGGACCTACTTTGTCGAGTGCTTTGCTAACTCATTCATATAGTAGGGCGAATTTGCTTGCACACCACCAGAGATTCGATTTTACTAAGTATACAATTATATATATATATATAGATATATATACATATATACATATATATATATATATATACATATATATGTATGTGTGTATGTATGTATGTGTATGCAAAAAATAAAAGGAAACAACAAAGCAAACAAAACAGTACAACAAAGAAATATATTAGTTTAACGCATGATATAATAGAAAAAGAGTTTTTACATTTTGGACTCTAATCCTTCATCAGAAGATAGTATGAGAAATAGAAGATGAAATAGAAAATTAGAGAGTGAGAAAAGGAAGGAATGGATAAAAGTTTATGAGAAAAAACCCTCAGTCAGCCATTTTGTATATATATATATATATATATATATACACACACAGGGTGTCCCCAAAAATATATACACACTTCAACAGCAGTCTAATAAATATTGTCTATACAGGTAATCAAAGTGTGTATGCATTTTTTTTTGGGGGGGGGGGGCTTGTGTGTATGTGTATATTTATATATATATATATATATATATATATAAATATAAACTCTCTCTATATATATATATATAATATCACTCTCTCTCTATATATATATATATATATATATATACTTATGGTAATGTTCGTAGCTGCAATCCATGAATTGTTGGTTGTGATGGCAATGTCAATGATGACAATAATGATGGATGAGAATAGCTGTGATGAGGCTGATGATAATAATGATGGTGGTCAGTAAATGTCACCATGAAGAGATGAAATGTCAGTACAACTATAGCAGCTCATCAATATAACACAACACACTATATAGGGCTGTCTATAGGAGATCAATAAATTTCTGATAGGTTTTAATTTACAGCTAGTAAATACAGATTTGCTCGTGTTGTCTGATGAAACAGAAATCCTGGCAACCACACATCACTGACAAACATTTATCATTAACCCTTACAATATCAAACCATCTAACCCTGACCCTGCTTCTGTTAAAACAATGTTGTTTATATCAGTCTTTATATTTATCTAAAATTCTTCTTCTTCTTCTTCTTCTTCTTCTTCTTCTTCTTCTTCTTCTTCTTCTTCTTCTTCTTCTTCTTCTCCTTCTTCTTCTTCTTCTTCTTCTTCTTCTTCTTCTTCTTCTTCTTCTTCTTCTTCTTCTTCTTCTTCTTCGTCCACTTATTCCTGGGAGGGTCCCTGCCATTCTCTCACATATACATTGCACATCCAACAAAGCAGGATTACTTCATTTCTCTCCAGCCTATGCATGTCCTCTATGGTAACAAAATTATAGAAGATCTTTCATTAGGAATATGGTAACAAAATTTTGAAATGTCTTTCATTAGGAATATGTTGGGAATATGGAAACAAAATGATAGAGTGTCATTCATTAGGAATATAATAATAATAATGAAATTATTGTGTACAGTGTTCAGGTGCACTACAACTCGTCAAAGGTGCATGTATAGTACATAGAATAATATACAAATGTCGGTGAAGTGAATAGTGTATGAGTCATGATATACATGTGTGCGTGGAATATTAGGTGTAGTGTTGGTGAATCTCAGGAAGCATGGAGGTTTTAAAGGATGGAGTGTCTCGACAGCTAATAACTGATGCAGGTAGTTTGTTCCATGCTTCAGCAACTCTGAGCGTGAAAATATGTTTTAGAAAGTCATGGGAGCTCTGCTGTTTTCTGACTTTGTGGGCATGCCCACGTGTGTTAGACACATGGAAATCAAAAAGGTACTCAGGGTTGTTGTTGGCAGGATGGTTAATAATTTTGTGGGTGTTTACCAAGTCAGTTGCCAGATGTCAGAGTTTCAATGTATCGATGCCCAGGGAAGCAAGGCATTCAGAGTATGGTAGATGCCTGATGGAGGGTATGCGCTTGGTTGCATGTCTCTGATCAGTTTCCAGGTGGTCAATGTTCTGAGCAAGATAGGGGTTCCAGATTGGTGATGCAAATTCTAAGTGTGGCCACACCATAGCTATATACAGCTTTAAATAGATAGCTGGAGAGCAGCTGACAAAGGTCTTGCTGAGTGATGCTAAGACACACTCGGCCTTCTAGACAATTTTAGAGATGTGCTTCATCCAACCCAAATCGCTACTGACCGTAATGCCCAGGTCACGTTCACAAGAAGACTTCTTGATATTAGTGTTGTGGAGGGAGTATGTGGACGCTTGGTTTTTACTCAAAAAATGCATGGTGATACACTTGTTCACAGCTAGCTTCAGTTGCTAGTCTGTGATCCATTGTTGCATTGTGTCCAGGTCAGATTGCAGGCAAGATCTATAGTGTTCAGGATGTCCTTTTTATCTCAAGGTACAGCTTGATGTCTTCTGCATATTTCAGTACTGTGGCATTCTTTAAGTTGACATCTATGTCATTAATATATGCCACAAACAAAAGGGAGCCAAGAACTGATCCCTGTGGTACACCAGATGACATCTCATATGGTGAGGAATGCTGTCCTAGAACCCTAACTACCTCTCTTCGACTGAGAATGAAGGACTTCAACCAGTTAAAAAAATCATCCTTCACACCCATTGCAGAGAGTTTTGCCATAAGTCTTTTGTGTGGCACAGAATTGAAAGCTTTAGCAAAGTCAAAGTAAACAACATCCACCCATGAGCCACCATCAGGGATCCAGGTGATGTCTTCGAGAAATTCGATAAGTTGATCACAGCAGCTGGAGTTAGGGATAAATCCAAATTGCGAGGGCCAGATAAGACTGTGAGAGTTCCAGAAGTTCCATGGTAACAAATGAGTTAAAACTCGAGTCATTAAAAATAATAATTGTTTCTACTTTTGGCACAAAGCTAGCAATTATTCCAGTACATTACTGGTGCTTTATTTTATCGACCCCCTCACCATTCGTCTCTGTTTACATGTCTTTCTCTTTCTCCACCAACTCTTTTTATCCCAATAACTTATTTTAGTTATTGAATCGCCCTAGGCGGAGGTATATTGTCTGTAATGCGAAGAAATACCTATGATGCCTAGTAGACAACTGATGATGGATATTCCTAACTTCTATCTCTAATTCTTCATTTTTTATATATATATATATGTGTGTGTGTATGTATGTATGTGTATGTGTGTATGTATGTATGTATGTGTTATATATATATATGCATATGTACGTATGCATGTATATATGTATATTTATCTGTATGTATGTGTGTGTATCATCATCATCATCATCACCATTTTACGTCCATTCTTCCACGCTAGTATGGGTTAGACGAGTTGTCCTGGTGGGTAGTGTCTGGTCGGCTGACCTTGTCTTGCTCATATGGGAACTGATTCTGGCTTGATTTCTACAGCTGGATGCCGTTCCTAACACCAACCTCATTTACAGTGAGCGCTGGGTGCTTTTTTTCCATGGCGCCTACACGTCCACTTTACAGTGTGGGCTGGGTGCTTTTTTGCTGTGGTACCGCCACAACCACTTTGTAGTGGGAAGGTGTGGGGGCATATTGTCTATATACTTCAGCTTCGACCTGTACCCGTGGGAAGTTGGGTCTTCTGTATTACTGTGTGACGCCAGAGGTCGCGGTCATGTGTCATCACCTTTGAGAGGTGCAATTGGGTAAGGTCGGCTTTTATCACCTCGTCCCAGGTCTTCTTGGGTCTCCCCACTCCGTGGCTTCCATCGACTTCTAGTGCTCTGCACCTTTTTATTCAGCTGTCATATGCATCACAGGTCCATACCAATGCAACCTCCTCTCTTGCACACAGCATTTGATTCCTCTTATGCTCAGTCTCTCTCTCAATTCGTTTATACACGCATCATACAGTCTGCCTTTCATTTTGAGGGGAAAGCCTTTTGTAGCTAGCAGTGGCAGTAGCTCCCTGAACTTCTTCCATCCTGTTCTTACCCTAGTTATTGTATTTTCCGAAATATTATATATATATATATACATATTTGTATGTGATTTTAGGCATATATGCATGCACGTGTACGTGTATATGCGTGTAGGTATATGTACGTGTGTGCGTGTTTATGTGTGTATGTGTATGTGTATATGTATGTATGGTGTGTGTATATGCGTATGCACGTGTATATATGTGTATATGTATGTGTGTATATATATGTATGTATATATGAGTGTATTGTATGTATATGTGTATGTAGGTGTATGTATGTATGTATATATGTGTATATATGTCAGGTCACCAGTTGGTGCTACTGGTAACATGTATCCCAGTACAACCTGTCTCATGGTCGGATCGTTGGCGACTAAACTGGCAACCCCACCAAGGTTTCTTGGTGAGGAGGGTGACTTTGGACATCCTGCAGGACTAAAAACAAAACCTGTCAAAGGGCAAAGGAGCTCTTAAGAGTCAATGGCCATCCAAAATCACCAGGAGAGATGACCCCTTAGCCTTTGTCAAGGCAGAATTCTAGGAGAAGGAAACTCTGATATAACACCTGCAACCCTGATGGTATCCAATAATGTTGACTTGTTCTTCTTTTTGGTAAATATCATCTTGGTTAAGAGAGTGTGACTGGCTTTGTGCAGTGCCTTTGCTCACTATAAAAGCTTCACGGCACAGGCATTGCTTTATATCTGGAGATCTCTCTGCACTTGCCGTCACATGGTACCATGGGCCCAGCACTATGTGTCAATAATTGTCACAAGTGTAGTGTTTGTACCAGAGTTTTCAAGTCACTGGCTGGAATAAAAAGTCACACTCGTTCAGCGCATCAGTAGGGGTTCTCCTACATGGATATAAAGTAGTGGCCGTACTCGAAAACGAGTTGGCAGCCACCATGTATGTATATCATCATCATCATCATCAGGTTTAGCGTCCGTGTTCCACGCTTGCATGGGTTTGGACGGGGGTTTTCCCACTTGAGGCAAGAGTGGTTGTCTTGCTCGCATAGGACTGTCTGGCGGGTTTTCTACAGCTGGATGCCCTTCCTAACACCAACCACATTTACAGTGTGGGGCTGGGAGGTTTTTTCCGTGTTGCCTACACGGCCACATTTACAGCGTGGACTGTGTGTTTTTTTGTCGTGACACCTACACGATCTCATTTGTTTCGGCCTGGATGTTGTGGGACCAACATAACTTTACATTGAAAGGGGCGGTGTGGATGGGGTGGAGGTGGTGGGACGGGGGTATGTTTTGATAGAGATGCCTACTGACTGTAGTAAGTTTTTACTTTGTATTTAGGTAAGGCGGGTCTTCTCTATTACTGAGTACCGCCAAAGGTCTCGGTCCAGTGACATTGTCTTGGAGAGGTGTAAGCGTGTGAGGTCGGAATTTATCATGTCGTCCCAGGTTTTTCTGGGTCTGCCTACTCCGTGGCTACCGTCTATCTTTATTGCCCTGCACTTTGTTATACAGCTGTCGTCTTTCATGCGCATCACGTGACCGTACCAACGTAGCCTTCTCTCGAGTAAACAACATCTGATCCCTCTTATTTCTAATTTTTTCCTTAGTTCGTTTTATATATATATATATATATGTGTGTGTGTATATATATATGTATGCATATGTAAATATATATATATGTATGTATATATATATGTATATATATGTATGGGTATGTATATATATAATTCAGCAGTTTATATGTTTCTCTTACCATCTCTTTCACAAAACCACCGCCTCGGCTATCACTCCTTAAGTTTAGACCTGGTTGCCTTTGATATGCTAGATGGACTATAGAATTTGGAGAGTCTGAAGAATCTGAACACTCAAATGACAATGTCAAAGATAAAGATAAATTCACCTCATGTTGCCAGACGAAAATGCAAGGATTCCTCTTTATTTCAGACGCGGATGGAAAACATAACCACATCTCCCTCACCCCTCCCTGCACCTCCAACCCATCCCTTCCACCCACCAAACAAAATCCAAAACTTCAGAGTTGGTACCATGAATGTAGGCACTTTAATAGGTCGCTCTAACGAAGTTGTAGAGATGCTTGATCATAAGGAAGTTGATGCTAGTTTCGTCCAAGAGACTAGGTGGAGGGGTGGGTCTGCTAGATTCATTGTGGGTAAAAGATGATGCTATAAACTTTTCTGGGTGGGAAATGAAAAAGGGCCAGGTGGAGTAGAAATTATGTTAGCAGAAAAATGGGTTGATAAGGTAATTGACGTAAATAGAGTGAACGACAGAATAATTAAAATAAGACTTGTCCTAAATAGAACTACTGTGACAATAATATCCGCTTACGCACCCCAATCTGGACTGCCTGGCATTATAAAAGACAGATTCTATGAGTCGCTAATGCTCACTACCTCCCAACTAACCAACAGTGACTACATAATTATTGCTGACGACCTAAATGGTCATGTTGGACAACATTGTGACGGCTATGACGGAATCCATGGAGGCTATGGGTTTGGTACTAGAAATGAGGAAGGATTCAGAATCCTGGAATTCTGTGATGCTAATAACCTAAATATCTGTAACACAAACTTCAAAAAAATGAGACAATCACTTGATCACCTTTAGATCAGGGAGACACGCCAGTCAGATAGATTATATCCTTACCAGAAGACGTGACAAAGTATCTGTTGTAAACACTAAATCCCTCCCCCGCGAAGAATGCACCTCCCAACATGACCTCATAGTCAGGACGAGACGTACTTGACAACAGTGGAGGACTACTCTGAGAAGAAGAATATGGAAGTTAAAAGACCCCACAGCCAGTAACAAATTTAAAAACATATTACTTGATGCTTTTGACAGTAAGGAAGAGCAATTAGAGATGTACAATATAGAGGAACAGTGGGAATTCCTGAAAGTTAACCTGCTGAAGGCGACAGATGAAATCTGTGGCTGGAGCAAACCTATAGGCAGGAGGAGAGTAACATGGTGGTGGAACAGTAAAGTGGAGGAGTCAATCAAGGCCAAAAAGCAAGCTTAGAAAGTATGGCGTAATGGGGGTAGTAGAGAACACTATCAAGTGGCCAGGAGGGAAGCTAGGAGACAAGTGTACTTTGCAAGAAGGGAAGCAGAGGAAAGAAAGTTCAAGCATGTTCTACAACGCGAGGACCAAAAACGTGAGGTGTTCAGGATTGCAAGACAATGTGTCAAGGAAAACCGTGATATTGTTGGGGAGAAGTGTGTCCGTAATGATGATGGTATACTTGCCATCACTGATGCTGATAAGAAGGTAGCTTGGAAGTGTCCCTACGAGAGGCTACTAAATGAAGAGAATAAGTGGGAAAAAGATAGTCTGCCCCAAATCGATCCAATAGAGGGACCAGCAGTGCAAGTTGAATGTAGTCTAATAAGTAAGACAATCAAAGATATGAAGACAGGCAAAGCAGCTGGGCCTTCGGAGATAGTTGCTGAAATGCTGAAAGCATCTGGATTGGTGGGACACACTATGGTCACCTGGATAGTAAACCAAGTCATACAAAATGGGGTCATACCAAATGACTGGCGTAGCAGCAGCATCATCAACTGCTACAAGGGTAAAGGAGATGCCCTAGATAGGGGAAACTATAGAGGCATTAAATTAATTGACCAGGTCATAAAGGTCACAGAAAGAGTTATAGCGTTATAGAGTTATAGAAAACTAGGTGTTGATGAATGGCTTGTGAGAGCTATACAAGCCATGTATAAAGAAACAGTCAGCAAGGTTAGAGTTAACAACGAATGTAGTGAAGAATTTAGCGTAAAAGTTGGTGTTCATCGGGGCTCTGTCCTTAGCCCCCTCCTATTTATTATTGCCCTTCAGGCTATAACAGAGGAGTTCAAGATCGGCTGCCCATGGGAACTTCTATATGCAGATGATCTAACGCTCATAGCTGAATCAATGGCTGAACTAGAGAAGAAATTCCAAACATGGAAGCATGGCCTAGAATCAAAAGGCCTTAAAATTAACTTGTCTAAGACTAAAGTTCTAACATATAGGAAGGAAAATAGGGCACTGATCCCCTCTGGGAAATGGCCATGCTTAGTGTGTAGGAAAGGAGTAGGCAAAAACTCCATTTTATGTCCCAAATGCAAAGTATGGGTGCATAAAAAATGTAGTGGGATCACAGGTAAGCTAACTAAGAACATAGATTTTATATGTGGCCGGTGCTCAGGTGCAATAAGTAGTAGCAAGTGCCCACAGGATACTAGCTCCTTCTATTGCCCAGATGGCTCTATAGAAATAGTGGACACCTTCCGTTACCTGGGTGACAAAATCAGCAGTGGTGGAGGGTGCTCTGAAAGTACAGTAACCAGAGTCAGAACGGGATGGAAAAAGTTCAGAGAGCTTATACCACTATTGGCCGCTAAAGGTTTCTCTCTAAAAATGAAAGGCAGACTGTATGATGCCTGCATACGAACAACAATGTTACATGGCAGTGAGACATGGGCATTGTGTGCAGAGAATATGCACAGACTAGAGAGGAACGAAGCTTGCATGCTCCGTTGGATGTGTAATAGTAATATACGTGAACGGCAAAGCATAAATGAACTAAGTGAGAAATTAGGATTAAGAGGGATCAGATGCTGTTTACTGGAGAGAAGACTATGTTGGTATGGTCACATGATGCGCATGAAAGACAACAGCTGTATAAAAAGTGCAGGGGGATCAAAATTGATGGAAGCTATGGAGTAGGCAGACCCAGAAAAACCTGGGACGATTTGATAAATTCCGACCTTACACACTTACACCTCTCCAAGACAATGTCACTGGACCGAGATCTTTGGTGCTATGCAGTAATACAGAAGACCCGCCTTGCCTAAGTACAAAGCGAAATCTACAGTCAGTAGGCACTGTTATCCAAAAATACACCCCCATCCCACTACCCCTACCCCCACCCGCATCTACACCACCCCTGTCTCTGTAAAGTTATGTTGGTACCACAACATCCAGTCCTAAATAAATGAGGTCATGTAGGTGTCACGATAAAAAAACACACACAGTCCACGCTGTAATGTGGCCGTGTAGGTAACATGGTAAAAACCTCCCAGTCCACACTGTAAACGTGGCTGGTGTTAGGAAGGGCATCCAGCCGTAGAAAACCTGCCAGACAGTCCTATACAAGCAAGACAACCAATCTTGCTTCAAGTGGGACAATTCCCGTCTAAACCCATGCTAGCGTGGAAGATAGACGTTAAACGATGATGATGATGATGATGATGATATGTATATGTGTATATATATGTATATGTGTATACATATATATATGCATGTATGTGTATGGGTGCGTGTATATGTGAGTATATTATATATATATATAAGTATATTTGTGTGTGCATATGTATATGTATGCGTATGTATGTGTCGGTGCATACTTATGCACTGGCTTAAATCTTAACTATTATTTACTTTTACTATTTTAATAACCTCTGTCATTTCCGTTTGACAGCTTTATTTACATTATTCTTAAACTCCAGAGCTGAGAATCATCCAGTTATTCTAAATAGAATATTAGATATCCATTCTGACTTTTTCACCAATTAAGCTTTTTCTGGTACAACTGTCTTATGAAATGGTTTGGTTTTTCTCTTATAGAGGGCGGAGTAGACACAAATTTGAAAATGTAATGAGTTTGTACGAAGGTCAGGAGCATAACGCATGTTTGTGCCAAATTTGAAAAAAATCGGTTCCAAGTTGTAGAAGTTATGCGGAAACAGACACACACAGACACACAGTCTATTTTTTATATATAGATTGTATATAAGTCATACCTTTTTCTTTAAAAATACTGAACCAAGAATGATGATGATTTGTATACATATATATCGCCTGTTTCAAGTTCCAGCAGAGAGCAGTGGAAGCACTGTCCTGATGCCCCCTGCTGCTTCTGTTGGAACCCGCTAGACGGCGCTAGCCGTCAGCCTTTCAATATTCATAGCTAGGCTTTCAAAATGTTTATTTATTAAACATACCGTATATCTTTAGATATACAGAATTCACATATTTGTGTGTGTGTGTGTGTGTGTGTGTGTTGTAAACTTAATCCTTCACCAAGTTAAACAGCAACAATGAAATTTTTATGTTTGGAGTAAAAGGAGAGAAATAGGTGAAAGAAAAAAAAGATCACCTTTCCTTCTCTTCTCAGATTTCTACAAGGGAAATATTTTTTTTTTTTAAAGAAATTATAAAGCAAATCAGTCTGCCATAAGCAATAATCAGAAAACATTCCTATTCATTTATTAGAAAATATCAAATATTATTGATTAACAATGTTTCATGCAGGAGCAATGCAAAAATTCTCATTAAATATTTCATCCATTTT
Organism: Eledone cirrhosa; assembly: GCA_964016885.1. Lineage (NCBI taxonomy): Eukaryota > Metazoa > Mollusca > Cephalopoda > Octopoda > Eledonidae > Eledone > Eledone cirrhosa. The sequence goes on from OZ024741.1 coordinate 133,192,797, forward strand.
GTCTGTACAGAAATCAATCAAGCAACAACTTAGCTAAATTTTTGATATTCTTTATGGTTGGAGGGAATAAGTATAATACCATTTTTTATGGCTTAGTCAGAAGAAAGGATTAATGCTCATTAGCTGTATAGCCCCAAGACTAGTGAGATTGACAGAGCTGATATTTCAGTCTCCTCCTCAATATCTGTAAATCCCCATCTGCAGCAAATAAAGCCTGGAATTTGTTTAAACTATGCCAGAGTATATCATTTTTATATATATATATATATATATATATATATATATATAGAGAGAGAGAGAGAGAAAATAGACATATACATATATATATATGTATATGTGTGTGTGTGTGTGTATATATATATATATATATATATATATATATATATATATATACTTTTCTTTAACTCTTTTATTCTTTTACTTATTTTGGTCAGTAGACTATGGCCATGCTCAAGCACTGCCTTGATTTAGTCCATCATATCAACGCAAGTACTTACTTTTCAAACCTGGTACTTATTTTATCAATCTTTCTTTTGTCAAACTACTAAGTTATGGGATATAAACACAGAGAAACACAAACATAAACACAAACATGGACACACACACACATATACGGAAGCCTGGATCAAATGAACTTCATCAGTCGATGTTCATAAGCATAAAAACTATAAGCTTTTAGCTTATTTCATCTTAGTATCCAAGAAGAGTAAGCCCTTCTGACGATGTTCGATAAACTAAAACTGTGCCATCAGGGTGTTCTCAATTAGTTGCTAAGAATAACAGTGGTATATCCAATAAGCATTGTAGAGAAGTTATAATAATAATAAGGAAATTATTGTGTATAGTGCTCAGGTCACTACAACAGAACTAGTCTGTTAGATCCTTGATACCTGCTCTTTCGCTGTCAGGGTCAACTGGTACTGCTTCTCTCAAGCAACAGTATAAGTTACCTTTCTCTTCTTTTGTGCTGCTTTGAAATTTTGATGTTACTCTTCTTGTCATCTGTTCCAAAGTGTTCTCTTACTAGATTGTATGTCATTAATATGAGGATATTTACTTTCCACTCAACCATATCTGTGTGTGTTGCTTCTAATATTTTATCAGAGTCTAGATATAATTGGTGCCTTTGCTTGGTATCACTTATTTAGGGTCATTTGATGTGTTCTTTCAAAGAGTAGGATTGGCTTTCAGGAGTGACATTATGTTAGTTCCTCCTGAGGATTTGATGGGACACTTATTTAGAGTTCTCTAGTTCTGAGGAGTGGAATTCTTACCTGGAGTTTGCCTGCATCTTACCAGGTTCTACCACTGTGTGCTGCACCCATAAATCCTCTTTTCCACATTTGGTCCTGGCTAGGTGCATTTTAAGCCCTTTTGTCTTACAGATCTTTCCATCATGACAATTTACTTGCAATATCACCCCAGTTTGGGTTAGACATCTCTGTGTCCATAATTCATTCCTGGTCATTATCAGTGTATCTGTCACCTTGAGTCTCTCTCACCTCCTCCTGGGAGACTCTGGGGGTAGTATCTGCTTGTGATTTTCATAAATTGGTTGGTGCCGTCTTGTGGATTCTATGTATAAAGTTGTTGGCCTCCTACACCCATACCAGTCTTTCCTGAAGGTCATTTATCTTTCCAGAGTCACCAAACTTCTTCAGTTGCCATCCAGACTTTCCTGGAAGTCACTGGCCATCAACAGAGTGAGTTGATACTCAAATTAAGCTACAGACCACAAGGATGAGCCGGGAACCTGCAACTCACTTACTGGCCTACCTGAGTACTCAAACACACCCCAGTAACATAGAATTTGCTTACATCTGATCCCATGCTCAACAAAAAAAAAAAAAAAAAAAAACGTTATCCGCTGTTAATAAACAACTGCCTTCTACAGTACGTTTCATTTAACTTACGCAGCATATTTATTTGTTTACATGCACAGACTCTTCTACACACACACAACATTTAGGAAAACGGAAACAAAATACACAAAAAAAGCAGACATGTTATTTCTATCGTAATCAAGTGTGCTAAACCTATATTGTTTACATTCTGTGTTTTTCTACGGATGGGTAGAAATAACAAAATTGCCATGGTGATATCCATCGATGAAATTTGCGACAAAACTGGTCGATGTCCAAAAATAGAACATTGCCCGGAAGATCACACCTGCCATATCTGTACGGAACCCGAAAACTCGTTCCGTAATCGTTGGGTCGAATGTGGAACCTGTCGCATCTCTGTCTGCCTTCAATGCGCCACAGGCTTCCGGAAGATCCCAGGCCAAAATAAGAAACATCACATTGCTACGATGGATAGACTCTGGGAGATGGTCCAGCTAACAAACTGGTCCTTTCAGTGCCTGGACTGTATGCCTGCTTCTCCCATTGCTGCGGAACAACAACAAATACCGAAGATCGTGTCTTCTACCATTGTTCCTGAACAACAACAACAAAAACCGAGGATCGTGTCTTCCTCTACCATTGTCGCTGAACAACAGCAAAAACCAACGACCGTAGCTTCTGCTACTACCCCCGTTGAAGGACTTCATCAACAACAGCAACCCATGTCTTCCTCACCCGTTACTTTTCAACAACAACAACCGACGACTGTGTCTTCTCCTACCATGCCTGTTAAAGGAGAAGAACAACAACAAAAACCGACCGTCAATACGGAGTTTGAGGAAATACGGCAAATGATTTCCGCTTTAAGTCAAGAAATAGCGGAAATAAAATCAAGCGTTCGTGTAGAACCCCACAATGAGGGATCTTACCGGAGTGCCTTGTTAAAAAATCTCCGCGTACCTCATGTTGAACCTAGACGCATTGAGAATGCCACTGAATCTGCAAACCACGAAGTGATTGCCATTGGTGTGCCGGAAGACATAGTTGATCTTCAGGCATTTGCTGCCAGTTCATCCAAAGACTTGGGCTGTGCTCCCGCAAAGGGTGCTCTACGCCTTGGCCGACCAGGCCCGAAACCCAGGTTAATTAGACTGTCGTTTTCAAACTCGGCTGAGGCACGTTCATACCTTGTAGCCTCTGATAAAGCTAGGCGTGAAAGTCGGATTGCTTTCCGAACACGTCCTGGTCTTCCACCTGATGTCCGCCCAAAGTTGCGTGCTGCAGCTTCCCTAAACCGCAGCTCGGCAGAACATGAAAGCTTCAGCCTACGAGATGATGGGCAGATATGGAGGTTTGTTAAGGCTGGCGAATCATGGAAAAGAGACACCAGCTGGTCTGAAAACAGTGTACCCACAACAACTGACAATAAAGAAACTGAAAAAACTCTGGGAAACTAAATCAGAACAACCTGCCATCCCCTGCACATAATCATAGACTGGAATCAAAGTACAAACTGTTGTCCTTGAATGCACGTAGTCTATGCAATAAGATTCATCTTTTTGACTCCTACGTCAAAAGTATCAACCCGGACTTCATTACAGTCACGGAAACTTGGGCACATCCCTTACTCTGTGATGGGGTTTTCAGCATGACTGGCTACAACCTGTTTCGTAAAGACCGTATTAATCGTCGTGGTGGTGGTGTAATGGTCTACGTTCGGTCAAATCTGTCGGCAATTCCTTGTGCTGATTTGAACCAATCACAGCAGGAAGTTTTTTTCTGCGATATACGTATGACCATGTCAACACTGCTACTTGGAGTCGTTTACCGTCCCCCAAATTACCATCAGGACACTCAACTTTGTGATATCCTCAGAGCTGCTGCCAGGAGGACAGCCACTTATGTTTTCATTGCAGGTGACTTCAATCACCCTGAGATTGACTGGGAGACCTTTCGTTGGCCGCCAAGTGCAAATGACTTCCTTGAGCTGGTGCTGGACTCGAGTTGGTCCCAGGTGGTCACCTCCCCAACGAGAGGTGACAACACTTTGGACCTACTCTTCACCACTACTCCTGAAACGGTCATTAGTGTTACTGCTGAGGAACCTTTAGGTGACTCTGATCATGCTATGATCATTGCCAATCTATCCCTCATGGGCAGTAACAAGAACCACAACCATCTCCAAACTGCTCACTTTGACTGGAATAAAGCAGACTGGAACTGTTACTGCACCGAGTTGCAACGGCCAAACTGGCTTGAGTTCTATGACTCTGGAGATGTCAACACTGTACTCCAGAACATCCTGAGCTCAATATGGACAGCATGTGCAGCATCGGTGCCACGTAAGCGGAAAAAACATCCTAAAAGCGCAATTTGGGAGACTGCAGCAGTCCGTCTTGCCAGAAAAGAACGGCGCAATGCTGAACGTGAGTACAAACTTCACAAATCAGACATTAATAGGAAGAGGCGAAATAGATCGTCCAACCACCTCAAACAGGTGACAAAAAAGGCAGTGCTTCAATTTGAGCAGCGCATAGCAACCAGCCCTGACAGTAAGGTGTTCTGGAAGTATGTTCACTCAAAGCAGAGGCCTCACTCTCCAGTTGGTCCTCTTCGCAATCCCCACACAAGCCAGGTTACTGACGACCCCAAGGAATGCGCAGAGCTCATTGCTGAATGCTATGCAGGCATTTTCACCATTGAAGACCAGAGTGTACCATCTCCACCACCTATGACACCGGACTCTATTACAACCATGGAATTTACACCTGCAATGCTGCGACGTCACCTAAAAAATAAACGCAACCATGCCTCTCCTGGTCTTGATGGTGTTACGTACCTGCTTCTTAAACGTGGTGGGTACTTCCTTCTACACCAGTTATCACGCTTCTTCCAATTCTGTCTGAACAACAGTGCTACTCCAGAACAGTGGAAAACTGCCAGTGTAATTCCTCTGTTCAAAAAGGGTGACCGCACATCACCTGTGAACTATCGTCCAGTCAGTCTTACTAGTTGCATCGCCAAACTGATGGAATCCTGTGTCAGAGAAACACTTTGGAACTTCTGGAGCTCTCAAAGTCTTATCCGGCCCTCGCAATTTGGATTTATCCCCAACTCCAGCTGCTGTGATCAACTTATAGAGTTTCTTGAGGACATCACCCGGATCACTGATGGCGGCTCATGGGTGGATGTTGTTTACCTTGACTTTGCGAAGGCCTTCAATTCTGTGCCGCACAAAAGGCTTATGGCAAAACTCTCTGCAATGGGTGTGAAGGATGATCTTTTTAACTGGTTGAAGTCCTTCATTCTCAGTCGAAGAGAGGTAGTCACGGTTCTGGGACAGCATTCCTCACCATATGAGATGTCATCTGGTGTACCACAGGGATCTGTTCTTGGCCCCCTTTTGTTTGTGGCATATATTAATGACATAGATGCCAACTTAAGGAATGCCACAGTACTAAAGTACGCAGACGACATCAAGCTGTACCTTGAGATAAAAAGGACAGATCCTGAACACTATAGATCTTGCTTGCAGTCTGACCTGGACACAATGCAACAGTGGATCTCAGACTGGCAACTCAAGCTAGCTGTGGACAAGTGCACCACCATGCATTTTGGGAGTAAAAACCCAGCGTCCACATACTCCCTCCACAGCACTAATATCAAGAAGTCTTCCTGTGAACGTGACCTGGGCATTACGGTCAGCAGCGATTTGCGTTGGACGAGGCACGTCTCTAAAATTGTCAAGAGGGCCGAGGGTGTCTTAGCATCACTCAGCAAGACCTTTGTCAGCCGCTCTCCAGATATCTATTTAAGGCTGTATACAGCTATGGTGCGACCACACTTAGAATTTGCATCACCAATCTGGAACCCCTATCTTGCTCAGGACATTGACCGCCTGGAAACTGTTCAGAGACGTGCAACCAAGCGAATACCCTCCATCAGGCATCTACCATACTCTGAGCGCCTTGCTTCCCTGGGCATGGATTCATTGAAGCTCCGACGCCTGGCAACTGACTTGGTAAACACCCACAAAATTGTTAACCATGTTGCCAACAACAACCCTGAGTGCCTTTTCGATTTCCATGTGTCTAACACACGTGGACATGCCCACAAAGTAAGAAAACAGCACAGTTCCCATGACTTTCGGAAACATTTTTTCACGCTCAGAGTTGCTGAAGCATGGAACAAACTACCTGCATCAGTTGTTAGCTGTCGAGACACTGCATCCTTTAAGGCCTCCATGCTTCCCGAGATCCGCCAACACTACAGCTAACACATACAAACATGTACTTCCCTGGCATTTGTGTATTATTCTATGTACTATATTGACGAGTTGTAGTGCACCTGAGCACTTTACACAATAATTTCATTATTATTATTATTATTATAATACATTTGTTTGGCAGGTTTTCTATGGTTGGATGCCATCTCTGTCACCAACCACTTTACAGAGTAAATTGGGTACATTTGTCATATAAATCACCAGCGCTAGGGAAGTTGTCATGTCAAGGGTACAGCTGAAGAGTCCTCCCAACCCTTTGTTTGACAGGTTTCCTGTGGCTGGATGCCATTCATATCACCAACCACTTTACAGAGTGAACTGTGTGGCCACTTATCATGTAAAACACTAGGGAGGTTGTCATGTTTATGGCACAGCTAAGGTAAATTACATATGTATGTTGTATAAATCACCAACACTAGAGAGGTTATTGTGTCGTTGGCACAGATGAGGTAGTAAATCCCCAACACTATGGAGGTTGTCATGTTTATGGCACAGCTAAGGTAAATTACATATGTATGTCATATAAATCACCAACACTAGGGAGGTCATTGTGTCTTAAGCACAGAGGAGGTAGTAAATCAGCAACACTAGGGAGGTTGTCATGTCTATAGCACAGCTGAAGGTATGTATAATATATGTATGTCATGTAAATCAAGTTGTCTAGTCAATTGTTCCTCTCAATATACCAGCAAAATTTGGAGTCTGCATGCATGACATAATTTCACATAATCAACATTTTAGTCCACTTGAACTATGTGTCTTTCTGATGAGGATGACATTGTATGTATAATAACTTGCATAGGTTGTATAGCATAAGTGGTATAGCTGACTTGGCTTTTGATGTGAAATGGCCTTTATCCACTGGAAATTATTGTGGCTTAGCATTTAGATTAGTTTTCACTTGATCTTCTTTAATTCCAAATTGCTATGGTAGGCCTGAGTTAGGTTTGTTAATATATAATTCAATACTTTGTCTCTTCCAATAAGAAATTGCATTTTTAGATTAGGTGTCTGGATTAGATTAGAATGAACAGAAAATGGTTATGGAGAAACAAAAATAGACAAAACCAATAATTTGTTTCTGACCTAAATTGTAAAGTTGTACAAATTGTAAAGTTGATGGATTTATTCAGCAATAGGGAAAGTAGGGAAAAAAATATTAAAAGATATTTATCCACACATTTTATGTTCAAATCCCACTGAGGTTAACTTTGTCGTTCGTCCTTCTCGGTTCAATAAAATAAAGTACCGGTTGATAAAATCAAGTTCCACCCAACCTCCAAATTGCTGGCCTTGTGCCTAAATTAGAAACCATTTGCAAATATTACTAGCATGAACCCTTTAGCATTCACATTACTCTATATATACTATTATATTTTCATGGTAAAGGCTTTACATTACATAATTATCTCACATAATATCGAATCTATGAGATTTTGAAAGTATTTATTTTGAGAACAATACCTTAACATCAGTTTAAGCGACCAGTTACAGCTAGTTTCAACAGAAAGAGGTAGAGAATTCTGACCGGTTTTGGCCGGTTAAATGTTTATACATTTTAAATTGCTGTAACTTTGTGAAAATAGAGCAAACTAAGACATTTTAAAAGATAGCTTCGTTGAAATATAAAGAATAATGAAAACGCTAAAGGAGTATGGTATGGTAGTGACATACAACATTTCTTAGGCATTTTAAGCCTGGTGAAGCCCATCCTTCTCCAGGTCTAAACACTGTAGATTTCTTCTAGAGAAGGATACAAAGTGAGAGAGAGGAAGTGAGAACAAGATATAGAAGAAGAATCAACTCCAGTACTAGACTAGTACTTTTTTTATTGACTCAAAAGGATAAAAGGCAAAGTTGTCCTCAGTGAGATTTGAACTGAGAGTCAGAATGACTGCTGCCAAGCATTCTATCTGGCATACTAACGATTCTGCCAATTCCCTGTAAAAAGTAGCAGAAAGGGATGAATTATTTGAAAATTATCATCTAACTCCCACTGTTGTTACATGTGCAAGTGATGACATTTCAAAATATATTGAAAAATCTGATCTTCTAAGACTGAAGGACACAAGAATTGTACTTTAAAGAAAAACAAGCAAAAAATATCCTTGGCTAATAGTTTTTTTTTTTTTTTTTAAACTATAGCATGGAGCACACATAGCAAATGAAGTTTCTTTGAATTTGAACAAACATCAGAAATTAATTTGTCTAGTGAGAGGTATTGGAATGAGTGATGACAAGGCTAAATGGTTAACAAGTTTAAGAACCAAGATTTTTTTTTAAGCACAAAAACAGTGAAGCCTATTGCTGATACAGATAAAAAATAAAGTACTGGAAAATATAGTGTCACTGAAAGGTAACAAACTGGCCTGTTTTTTCACACAGGGTCATGTTGAATCTCCCTGGGAATTATGTTAAGAGTACATGTGTCAGTGGAATGTTCAACTACTTACATGTTAATTTCTGGAGCAAGATGTTCTGTTGATCAAACAACCGGAACACTTGTCAAAACCGATGAAGTCCATTCCATACACACACATGTAAATGTATACATGTGTGTGTGTACATAAGTGGCTCAAATCAAGGAGGACTGCTATTGTTAACATTCGAACTATTTGAATAAATTCCAGTAAATATTGTTTTCACCAATAATTGAAACTGCACAATGAATTTCTTCTTCTTCCCATCAGAAGCAGGTCCTGTCAGAAGCAACCATGTTCTATTGATACTGCTGAGACCAGATGAGCTCATAGATATTATCCAAGCATCTTGATTGGGGTCTACCCCTGGGCCTCCTGCCAGTTAACTTTGCTTGTTAAATATGTCCAGCAACTCTTTTTTTAGATGTTCTACTCACATGTACGTAATATCGGAACTGTGATCTCTCAATTCAGAAAAGTGGCAGCTCTACCTGAAGCAACTCTTTTATCTACGAGTTATGCACTCTATCAAAGAATGTTACTAATTCCAAAGAACCTTTGAATGAACCCCATTTCAGTCACTTGTATTTATGATCGTATTCTTTCAGTCATTACCCAATATTCATGATCATAGGTAAGGGTTGGCACGAATACCGAACTGAAACAGCACAATTCATTTATTGCTGAACAGAAATATACAATGATGGAAGTAGATTCTCTTTTACAGATTAAAATAATAAACAAGAGGAGAGAGAAAAAGAGAGAATTTAAAAAAAGGGAGGTGGGTAAATAGTGAAAACAAGGGAATGGAGAAGGAGGTGTGCTCCTTAAACAGCTAATGATATCCACAGCATCAGCAATTCTACCCCAAGGGTATCTTCCAACCCTCTGTGTTAAGGGTAGTGGTGACTTGGTCATTCGGGAACAAAGTCCAGAAAAAGTCATAGTCACCTTGACCGCTGGGGCAAATGCCTCCTCTCAGTTGTCCTCTAATCTACACACGCAGACTCAGAGTAGGCTGATTTACTTGGACCATGCTCGCCACTCACACCCACCTTTCAATGAATTGGTTGGAAGGCAGCACTTCCCTCTCCACCAACTTTCCTTTTCAAGTGAAACCTAAAAATGTTAATCAGGACTTTGCTGAAGAGGGAAGTGCCTGTCCTAAACCCTTTCAAGCGCATCCACTATGCATCCACCACACAAGCTTTCACCATAGCCAACAAGCAGAGGAAAACTGCCTGCTATTCCCAACTAAAGGAAGATGGCAGGGCTATCTTTGTGATAGCTGAATAGCTGAATCTGTCCTACATGCGATAACTGCTGTTTGATATAAACCTACAAATCAGCCATGTTCGAACACTGGACGGTTTTGCCACCCTGTATGCGTCTCGAACAGGCTTGACTGACAACACTTCCATGTCTGTAGAGCTTATCTCAAACTGGCAAAACCCGCCGGTAGCACTGCCAAGCCAGAGATTTCTGGATGTTATCCATTGGCTCTTGGCAGAAATTTCTCTGGAAGAGAGCGACTAGTTGATCATCTTTGATGCCCAGAGTTTCCCCAAGAACAATCAGGACCCCACCTTTGCCAGATTCCTTACTTACCCCCTCTATGATGTATCACATGAGGTAGAGGTTGTTGTGGATGGATCTTTTTGGGATGGTGCACATCTTTGATACTACATTGGCCAAAATTTTGAACTTTGCATTTAGCAGAGTTATGGGTTTAAAGTTGTCTATGTGATCCCCCTTATTCAGGTCCTTTCTCAGCATGTATCATAGCTCTGACAATGCAGCCTCCATGTTTTACATTAAAGAATTGGTTGAATGCCAATCTCTACACGAGTATGTCAGTCATGATACCTTTCCTAAATACCTCTTCTAGCTTCCTGACCTGCTCTCCCTTTAGTCTTGTTCTCTCTGTCACTACTCCATTACTGAAGGCGAGGTCCTTAGAATGTCAGATAGAATACTTTGCCATATTTGTTCTGGTTCTTTGCGCTCTCAATTCAACTTTGCCTTTCATCCTTTTGAGGTCGATAAAAAAAAAAGTACCAGTCTAGTACTGTGGTCGATTTTTCCTTTATGACTCTTTCTCACTTCCTCTCTCTTACTTTCTATCTTTCTCTGGAAGAAATCTGTTGTGTTCAGACCTAGAGAGGGATGGGCTTCACAAGGCTTAAAATGCCCCAAAAATGCCATATGCGACTATAGCACCACCATGACACCATCAGAAGTTACAGGATCACACCATACTCCATTACTTAACCTTATCAATTCTACTTTAATCATGTTTTTAAAGATGAACCACCATTTGTTCTTGACATCAATGCCGGCTTAACTAATTCACTAATCTGGAAAGTTTCTGAGTTATTTCAGTATCAGTTTCACGTAGGTGTTTTGTTCAATTTATAAGGTTTGTATGTGTGAGCAGGCAGTGTAATTTTTATTAATTATTTTTGTGGTGGGTGGGGAAGGGCTAGTTGTTTTCTGTAATATCGGTGTTGTGATGTGTGTAGTGTATTAGTGCATTAGTTTTTTGTTGTTAGTATTTGTACTTGTAATTTATGATACCATAAATCCATCAAAACAAAAGAATCTTCATAGGTGCCCCAGTCATTAATTCATTATATGTCCCTTTACATTCTGAGTTCAAATCCCGCCGAGGTTGGCTTTGCCTTTCATCATTATGGGGTCAATAAAATAAAGCATCAGTAAAGCACTGGGGTCAATTTAATTGACTTTCCTCTTCCTTCAAAATTGTTGGCCTTGTGACTAAATCAGAAACCATTATTTATTTATATGACCCTAAGGTTTTGAAGGCAGTACACTGCTGATATTACCAGAAAGGAATAAGTCTTCAGATTTTATCTAAAGCCAACATAGATGGTACAGTTTGTATTTTCAATGTAGAAAATGTTCGGTTCTATAAACTACAAGTAAAAAGAACTTATAGCAATAATTTCATTTCTAAATCAATAGATAAATGTGTGTAATATATAATACCTGATGTGTTTGGGATCTGATGTCACATTTGACAAAATATATAGAAAGAGAAGGGGGGGGGGGGAGAAGTGGTGGTGGTGGAGGGGGTTCAGAGAGAAAGAGAGAGAAAGAAAAAGAGAGATAGAAAGAGAGAGTGAGAGAGAGATAAAGAAAGAGAGAGAATAAAGTTGCATGCAAAGTATGAAAGCTATAATTACGTACGCGCTAGTACACACACATACTCACACATACACCACACACACACACACACACACACACACACACACACACACACACACACACACAAGCAACAATCATTTATATGTAGATACAAACAAACACATATATATATATACACACACGAACATTTAAATGCGCGTACACACATGCGTTAGTAATTATTGTCTGCTCAGACAATCGCGAATGCTTACAGGAATTGTGCAAAGCCTAGGTTTTCATTTTACGATTTCTTCATTGTTTTATTGTATAGTTGTGAATGAAATCGTTGGTCCTTCTTAGTCTGGTTTCATATTTTTTTTTGCTTTTGTTTTCTTGTTCAAGATATTTTGTTAGTCGAACGGCTAAATAACATTCCAATAATGATCAAAGGGAAATAATTCATGATGGCTTCTCTGTAATGTTTTAAGATTTACTTCCCTTTAACTGTTAATTCTTTTTTTTTTTTGGAATCTTCTGAGAAAGGTTTCTTTGGAATCTTCTGAGAAAGGTTATGGATGATCATTCATAGCGGCCATTATCCAGAAACGGGGATGGCAGACTCTTTTCATTGAAATACTACTGGAACTGTCCTAGGACTGTTACATTGATTGAATTGGAAGACATTTTTTTGGTTTTATTACGTGGTATAATAAACAAAAAGTACTAAAAAGGAAGTTTAAAAATTAAGGAAAAATGTTTTGAGACACAAGCGTTAGAGCCTCCCTCTAATACTTTTTTAGGCGGAGAAAAAACACTCGCAATATTAGTGCGGGTGATAATGAGGCTAAGACGCTGAAACCCAGCACCTTCATAAGCATCACTGGATACCTAGATAAGTCATCAACAATGACAAGGACCTCATGTGAGTGTGTGCATGCATGTGTGTTTGTGTGTGTGTGTCATCATCATCATCATCATCGTTTAACGTCCATGTTCCACGCTTGCATGGGTTTGGACGGGAGTTTTCCCACTTGAGGCAAGAGTGGTTGTCTTGCTCGCATAGGACTGTCTGGCGGGTTTTCTACAGCTGGATGCCCTTCCTAACACCAACCACATTTACAGTGTGGGGCTGGGAGGTTTTTACCGTGTTGCCTACACGGCCACATTACAGCGTGGTCTGTCTGGCGGGTTTTCTACAGCTGGATGCCCTTCCTAACACCAACCACATTTACAGTGTGGGGCTGGGAGGTTTTTACTGTGTTGCCTACACGGCCACATTACAGCGTGGACTGTGTGTTTTTTTGTCGTGACACCTACACGATCTCATTTGTTTCGGCCTGGATGTTGTAGCACCAACATAACTTTACATTGAAAGGGGCGGTGTGGATAGGGTGGGGGTGGTGGGACGGGGGGGGTGTTTTGTTAGAGATGCCTACTGACTGTAGTAGGTTTTACTTTGTATTTCAGGTAAGGTGGGTCTTCTCTATTACTGAGTATCTCCAAAGATCTCGGTCCAGTGACATTGTCTTGGAGAGGTGTAAGTGTGTGAGGTCGGAATTTATCAGGTCGTCCCAGGTTTTTCTGAGTCTGCCTACTCCGTGGCTACCGTCTATCTTTATTGCCCCGCACTTTTTTATACAGCGGTCGTCTTTCATGCGCATCACGTGACCATACCAACGTAGCCTTCTCTCGACTAAACAACATCTGATCCCTCTTATTTCTAATTTGTTCCTTAGTTCGTTTATGCTTTGCCGTTCGCGTATATTACTATTACACATCCAGTGGAGCATGCAAGCTTCGTTCCTCTCTAGTCTGCGTATATCCTCTGCACACAATGCCCAGGTCTCACTGCCATGCAACATTGCTGTTCGTATGCAGGCATCATACAGCCTGCCTTTCATTTTTAGGGAGAACCCTTTAGCGGCTAATAGTAGTATAAGCTCTCTGAACTTTTTCCATCCAGTTCTGACTTTAGCTACTGTACTTTCAGAGCACCCACCCCCACTGCTGATTTTGTCACCCAGGTAACGGAAGCTGTCCACTATTTCTATAGAACCCTCTGCGCAATTGAAAGAGCTAGTATTTTGTGGGCACTTCCTGCTACTTATTGCACCAGAGCACCGGCCACATGTAAAATCTATGTTCTTAGTTAGCTTACCTGTGATCCCACTACATCTTTTATGCACCCATACTTTGCATTTGGGACATAAAATGGAGTTTCTACCTACGCCTTTCCTACACACCGAGCATGGCCATTTCCCGGAAGGGACCGGCGCCTTATTTTCTTTCCTACAAACTAGAACTTTAGTCTTAGCCAGGTTAATTTTAAGGACTTTTGATTCTAGGACGTGCTTCCATGTTTGGAATTTCTTCTCTAGCTCAGCCATTGATTCAGCTATGAGCGTTAGATCATCTGCGTATAGGAGTTCCCATGGGCAGCCGGTCTTGAACTACACTGTTATAGCCTGTAGGGCAATAATAAATAGTAGGGGGCTAAGAACAGAGCCCTGATGAACAGCAACTTTTACGCTAAACTCTTCACTATATTCGTTGTTAATTCTAACCTTGCTGACTGTTTCTTTATACATGGCTTGTATAGCTCTCACAAGCCATTCATCAACACCTAGTTTTCTAAGAGCCCACCAGATAATGGAACGGGGGACTCTGTCGAACGCTTTCTCCAAGTCGACAAAGGCTAAGTATAGGGGTTTACTTTTAGCTAGGTACTTCTCCAGTAGTTGTCGTACAATGAAAAGAGCGTCTGTGGTACTTTTGCCTGACACAAACCCGAACTGCATTTCAACTAGATCAATTCTCTCTCTGATTAGTTGCGCTATTACTTTTTCCGTGACCTTCATGACCTGGTCGATTAATTTAATGCCTCTATAGTTACTCCTATCTAGGGCGTCTCCTTTACCCTTGTAACAGTTAATGATGATGCTGCTACGCCAGTCCTTCGGAACAACCCCATTCTGTATGACTTGGTTTACTATCCGGGTGACCATAGTGTGTCCCACCGTTCCAGAGGCTTTCAGCATCTCAGCAACTATTTCCGAAGGCCCAGCCGCCTTACCCGTCTTCATATCTTTGATTGCCTTACTTATTTTACTACCTTCAACTAACACTGCTGGTCCCTCTATTGGATCGATCTGGGGGAGACTATCCTTCTCCCATTTATTCTCCTCATTTAGTAGCCTTTCGTAGTGACACTTCCAAGCTACCTTCTTATCAGCGTCAGTGATGGCAAGTACGCCATCATCATTTAGTACACACTTCTCCCCGACAATATCACGGTTTTCCTTGACACATTGCCTAGCAATCCTGAACACCTCACGTTTTTGGCCCTCGCGTTGTAGAACATGCTTGAACTTTCTTTCCTCTGCTTCCCTTCTTGCGAAGTACACTTGTCTCCTAGCTTCCCTCCTGGCCACTTGATAGTCTTCTCTACTTCCCCCATCCCGCCATACTTTCCAAGCCTGCTTTTTGGCCTTAATCGACTCCTCCACCTTACTGTTCCACCACCATGTTATTCTCCTCCTGCCTATAGGCCTGCTCCAGCCACAGACTTCGTCTGCCGCCATCAGCAGGTTTGCTTTCAGGAATGTGTGTGTGCATCTGTGTGTGAGGGGGAGTGTGTGCGTGTATGTGTGGGCGTGGGGAGGGGGGCACGAAGTTTTGTAAGACTAGAGAGCAGTGGAAATATTTGTATATGAGATTAAATATTTAATAGTATCCAATTTCATAAATCTGTGCTCCATTTTCGAAATCCTGCTAAGGTCAACTTTGTCTTTCATTCTATTTGAGAATGAAATATGCAGCCAACCAAAGATTTCTGTTTTTATAGCTTAATCAAAGTAAATGGGGCAATGCCCGAGGCCTTTACAGTGCCTCCAAGTCTTTGCAGTGTCCATCACCTTTGCAGTGTCTCCAAGTCTCATAAAAATTGGGGAGAAACCACAACTCACAAGTTGTTGTATAGCCCAGATTAATCCCCAGCAAGTAATGCTAAGATAAAAAATATTTCATTGATGACACTTCTACCTTTTATGTGACACAACTAAACCATATTATCTACATGTGTGTATGTGCTTTTAGTAAACACACATTTAACTAAGACATTTCATCCATAACTGTTCTACCCTTTTCCTGGCACAATTAGGACTTCATTACCTCAATGTGTAGGCTTTTTGTAAATTAGGGTAGTACTCTATGCATGGAAAGAAGCTAAGTGGATATAAAAGGTGTAAACCCGACCACAACACCTAGCAATTTCAGCTTGTATATGGCAAGGATGAGGAGGAGGGTTGTACATATGGTTTTGTGATTTGAGGAAATTTGTGTTACAGTTCTGTGACAAAATAGGTTTCAAAAGCAATGCAGTAAGAAATCAACCCCTTTCATTCAAAACCACCTGAAAGCATCCCTGCTTCTACAATACAAAACTGTTTATTTCAAAGTGTTTATATAATTTTATGTAATAACCTTTATGTTTCAAACACCAGTTTATATGAGAAAGTTAGTTATATTATGAAGACACATGGCGTAGTGGTTAGAGAATTGGATTCACAATTGTGAGGTTGCAAGTTCGATTCCTGAACTGGGCAATGTGTTATGTCCTTGAGCAAGACACTTTATTTCACTTTTCTCCTTCTGCCTGGAGTTGTAATCAGTAGATAGTATCAACAATGGAAAGACCAATGAAAAACATTGTTTCCTTGGTCCGATTTGACAAATTCCACCCTATTCACTAAGTGAATAAGGTCTGGAATCTTGACAATTGATAAAAAAAAAAAAAGTTATATTACTAAATCCCTCCAGATTTTGATTATTTTCAACATTATTTGATAATCAAAGACAATCGTTTTTCATTAGAAATATTCTAACAAAATTGTTAATGCAGATACTGGAGTCAAATTAGAAAATGTGCTGAATTCATTAGAGTTGAGATTAGAGCTGAATTCATTAGAGTTTTCAAGACACTAACATTATATAGATGTAGATGATGTACTAAGCAAGATTTATATCAGCATATAAAACTTTGAAAAATCAGGGCAAGGCTGGTATGTTTTTATAAGTGAGTCTGAAATGACTGTTATATAAAAATGTTCCTATTATGAGAATAACTATGAGTTATTCATATAAAACCAATATAACTATAGGTTATTCATATAGAAAATGTGGAGGTATATGGCATAGTGGTAACAGTGTTGGACTCACAATCATAATGTCATGGGTTTGATTCCTGGATTGAGCAAAATACTTCATTTCAGCGTTGATCCAGTATACTCAGTTGGAAAGGAGTACAAGCAGTAGCTGGTGGCATTTAACCCTGTGATGGACTGACATCCTATCTAGGAGGAAGTATTGTACTCTCAATCACTTAATGCCATGGAAACTGGGATAAACACCAGTCTAATGAGCCTTTGCACTTGAGACAGACTTTAGACTTAGATTCATATAGAAAAGGTGATGAATTGGCAATCATTAGAATGCTGGATAGAAAGTTTGTGGTATTCATTCTGGCTTTCTCGTCTCTGAGTTCAAAACACACTGAGGTCAATTTTGCCTTTCATCCTTTCAAGGTCAATAAAGAAAAGTACCAGTCCAGTACTGAGGGTCAATTTTTTCTCACTCTTTCTCTCTCTTCTTCTCTGGAAGAAATCAGCTGTGGAAATTCAGACATGGAGAGAGATGGGCTCTGCCAGGTGTAAAATATCCAAGACACTCTGTAAGTCATGACGGTGTTCTTCCAAATGCATCAGGAGTTACAAGTCCATACATGGGTACAAACATACATACATACATACATACATACATACATACATACATACATACATACATACATACATACATACAAAATCAGTGATGAAGCAGTAATAGTGATATAAATTGAAAACCTTTGAAGTAATTATGTTTACATGAATGTGTGTTTGTCTTAGGAAAAACTGTAAAAAAATAAAATTAAAAAAAAAAAGAAAGTGCAAAAACAAAAGGATAATACTTTTCAAATTTATCTTTATATCATTCAATAAAGAAAAGATATAAATTACAACGAATTAGCGACTACATTCTTTCAATTTTTTGAAAACTCCACCTTCAAGAGGAAGTGAAGTAAAAAAAAAAATTTTTCATAATTACTTAATTATTTCTTATAAAATGAGATTGAATTTTTTATTTATTCATCTTTTTTTTTTCAGAGGAAAACTCAACAATTTGTATTTTTAAGGGAGGACATTTGTTTTTTGTCTATACTATTAAACCATAATTATGAAAAAAACATGGCTTAGTGGTTAGAGGATTCAGCACATGAGTTTGATTCCCAGGAGTATGTTTTGTCCTTAAGCAAGATAGTTTTGAATAACTAGAACACTTATCATTAGTGGTTAGGGAGTAGATTTCCATTTATGGGTTCGATTTTCAGGTGTGTGTTTTGTCCTTAAGCAAGATATTTTTGAACAACTGGAACACTTATTATTAGTGGTTAGGGAGGGATTCAACTTATGAGTTCGATTCTCTGGTGTGTGATTTGTCCTTGAGCAAGATACTTTTGAACAACTTCAACACTTACCATTGGCATTGGTGAAGATGCAATACATAGAGAACATAATAGAATGAAGTGGAGTCACAGAATTGGAAAAACTTGGAGTACTTTGCTTTGTCCTTCTGCAGTCTGAATTCAAATCCTATTGGCGTTAACTCTGTCTTTTACCCATGCATGAAAAGTCACATCTTATACGAGGTGACTGTGATATGACAGTGATATGACTATCATGAGATAGTCTAGTACAACAGGTCGAATCTAGAGGAGTAAGCCTCAATAAAAACCCTGCTTGTTTCATAGTAAGCAGTAGTTCATACAGCAACCATTGGTTTAATTAGATGACCTCTGTGGCATGAACTCCAGTGGTGTCACAGATGATCAACTATTAATTCAACAAGGAGGAGGATGTCAATTAAGTACAAGGAATACATTAACTGAATTAGCTTCAGTTAACTATAGTCGTTCCCCTACAAATATTTCGGTCACATACTAACATGACTTTCGGAAACATTTTTTTACGCTCAGAGTTGCTGAAGCATGGAACAAACTACCTGCATCAGTTGTTAGCTGTCGAGACACTGCATTCTTTAAGGCCTCCATGCTTCCCGAGATCCGCCAACACTACAGCTAATGTTCCACCTCCATACACATACACACATGTATACCATGACTCATACACTATTCACTTCCCTGACATTTGTGTATTATTCTATGTACTATACATACACCTTTGACGAGTTGTAGTGCACCTGAGCACTTTACACAATAATTTCATTATTATTATTATTATTATTATTATTATAAAAAATTCATTAGAGCAGGATAATGGTTTAAGTGTATATAATTCATTACTAATCCATTTAATTAGAACATAAGAGGGTTAAGTCTTTAATGAAATGGTAACCCTTATTAATAAAATATAAGAATAAATGAAATTTATGGGTTATCCAATGATATCTTACATGATTTCATTTTAAGTATTCAGTTTCAAACATAGGTTAGATGAACTAATAATTTCCACACAGTTCCTAAGACTGTATTGCTTCCTTTGTCTGACAGAATTGGGCCAAGAATTCTATAATATTTTCTTTAACGTCAATATCAAGGGCCATTAAAAAGGGATAAATTTTTCTGGCCCTAAGAACTGCATTGGGAAAGAAAATATGGGGAAAGGAGTGAATCACCGACTTTGAATTAATGCAATGTCTGTCTGTCTGTATGTATGTATGTATGTATGTATGTATGTATGTATGTATGTATGTATGTATTATGTCAGGTCACCAGTTGGTGCTACTGGTAACATGTATCCCAGTACAACCTGTCTCATGGTCGGATCGTTGGCGACTAAACTGGCAACCCCACCAAGGTTTCTTGGTGAGGAGGGTGACTTTGGACATCCCGCAGGACTAAAAACAAAACCTGCCAAAGGGCAAAGGAGCTCTTAAGAGTCAATGGCCATCCAAAATCACCGGGAGAGATGACCCCTTAGCCTTTGTCAAGGCAGAATTCTAGGAGAAGGAAAACTCTGATATAACACCTGCAACTCTGATGGTATCCAATGATGTTGACTTGTTCTTCTTTTTGGTGGGACTGGCTTTGTGCAGTGCCTTTGCTCACTATAAAAGCTTCACGGCACAGGCATTGCTTTATATCTGGAGATCTCTCTGCACTTGTCGTCACATGGTACCATGGGCCCAGCACTATGTGTCAATAATTTTCACAAGTGTAGTGTTTGTACCAGAGTTTTCAAGTCGCTGGCTGGACTAAAAAGTCACACTCCTTCAGCGCATTGGTAGGAGTTCTCCTACATGGATATAAAGTAGTGGCCGTACTCGAAAACGAGTTGGCAGCCACCATGTATGTATGTATGTATGTATGTGTGTGTGTATATATATATATATATAGCATGAGTTGTTTACATATATATATGGGGTGGAGAGGACTCTTGAGTCCAATGAGACAACTTCTCTAGTGCTGGTTGCACAAATAATGCACCTAGTTCATGCTGTAAAGCGGTTGGTGATAGGAAGGGCATCTAGCCATAAAAATCCTTTCAAAATTATGGGAAGCACAACAAATAAGACCAACACTAACTGTGAAAATAGGGCTAACATTAGTCATGTTTGTGCTGTGCACAGTAGTGGGGTGACTAGAGTAGCCATGTGCGAGAACCCCTCAATCGTCATCAAGCAGTTGCACAGACTTTTTACCTTCCAGGTACATAGAACTTCTATTCAAGGAAGTAACAACTATCAAGGTACAAATCTCAGGATTGCCACCCTAAATGCTGGCACTCTGAGAGATAAATCAGGGAAAATTGTGGAGCTGTTAGAGAGGAAAGAAGTGGGTGTATATTGTGTATATGAGATGAGATGGAGAGGTGCCTCAGCGAGAATATTCACAGGTAAATAATATAGATGCAAACTTTTCTGGGTAGGAAATACTGATGAGGTAGGTGGGGTAGGCACTCTGCTAGCTGAGAAATGGATAGACAAAGTGATAAAGGTAGTTAGAGAAAGTGACAAATTTATCAAGCTTAGAAAATCTGTAGGAAACAGAATGGTGATAATCACATCTTCCTATGCACCACAGGCAGGACTGAGTAAAGTGTTGTATATTGAACTTGAATTGAGTGTTATCCAACAAGTGCTGTGTAATTGTTTAATTATTTAACGACAGCCAATCATGTCATGATCTCATGTTTCAAGCATGCTCCTGTTTTTTGCATATATATTATGCTTCAGCTTAACAGGGGTACACAACCTTATCCAACAGGTTCGAAGTACACTCTGACAGCTCTGACGGTTTGAGGAGTATTCAATTCCTTCTGTCACCAATGAATTACATTCAGTGTTATTATTGTTACATCTTCGCTTCAGTTCAACAGTTCTTCAGTTCTACTATTTATTATGCTTCATTGTGTCGGAATAGAAATTTGTAATTTACTGTTCTTTGTTCAGTTACCTATGCATATAATTTAAGGAAATAAACAAGATACAACATAAAAAATAAAATGACAGGTTCTATGAGGAACTTTTACAGACAACTACAGGTATTGATGAAAGAGACCTCATCATCCTTGCAGGCGACTTCGATAAACATGTTGGACAGTACCAGGACAGATTCATAGGAATTAACAGCGGTTATGGCTATGGCTCAAGAAATAAAGAGTGAATGAAGCTCCTGGAATTCTGTGACACAAATAAACTAACGATTTGCAACACAAATTTCAGGAAACCAGCCAGCCAGTCATTTGATCACATATCAATCAGGTGAACACACAAGCCAAATTGATTCCTTACTTATAAGACAAGATAAACAGATTGTAATAAATACTAAGGTCTTCCCTGGGGAAGAATGTGCCACCCAATAAAAGTTGGTTGTTAGTGACATGAGAATAGACACAAGATAGAACAAGATATGCAGGAAAATATGTAGACAGAAGGTTTGGAAGCTAAAGGACCATTCAGTTAAATATAGATTTAGAAAGCCACTACAGGATGCATTTGATGAGAGGGATAACATGCTAGATATATATAGTATAGAGGACAATTAAGAATTTTTGCATGACAACCTTCTGTGAACTACTGATGAGGCTTGTGGCTGGAGTAAAGCATCAGCCAGAGGGTTACCTTGTGGTGGAACAGTAGTGGATAGAGCCATTAAAGCCAAGAGACAGACATGGAAAGACTGGGAAAATGGGGGTAGCAGAGACCAGTAGCAGGTAGATAAAAGAGAAGCTAGATGACCGGTATACACAGCTTGGAGAGAGGCTGATAAAAGAAAGTTTGCCAATGTCTTGAGACATGAGGATCAAAGACGTGAAGTGTTCTGCATTGCAAGGCTGTGTGTCAGTGTAAATCAGGTTGTTGTTGCGAAAAAGTGTGATGGAAATGATGCTGGTGCACTTAGCCCCACTGATGCTCAAAAGAAAGATGCCTGGAAATGTTTCTATAAGAGACTGATGATTGTAGAAAATGAATGGGAAGAGGAGAGACTACACCCAACTTAACCAACAGAAGAATCAGCTATTGAAGTTGGCAATTATCAGGTCAAAGAAGCAATCAAGAAGATGAAGAATGGTAAAGCTGCGAGACTATCAAAGATAGTTGCTGAGATGCTAAAAGCATCAGGAGAAGTAGGAGTTGAGCTAGTAACCGACATAGTCAATCAGGTAATACAGGATGGTGTCATACCCAATGACTGGTGCAGCAGAACAATCATAAATTGCTACAAGGGCAAAGGTGATGCTCTAGAACGGAGCAACTATGGAGGAATAAAACTAATGGATCAAGTTATGAAAGTGACAGAAAGAGTTATAGCACAGCTAATTGGGGAAAGAATCAAATTAGATGAGATACAGTTTGGTTTCATGTCTGGGAAAAGTACTACAGTTGCCCTCTTTTTAGTGAGAGAAGTTCCTAGCCAAGGATAAGCCACTATATTTAGCTTTTGTTGATCTAGAAAAGACCTTTGACAGAGTGCCTCAATCAATTATCTGGTGGTCCTTAAGGAAATTAGATGTAGAAGAGTGGCTTGTGAAAGTGGTGCAAGCCAGGTACAGCGGTGTGGTCAGTAAAGTAAGAGTAGGAAGGGAGTTTAGTGAGGAATTCAAGGTACAGATAGGAGTTCACCAAGGTTCATTTCTTAGCCCACTGCTATTTTTATCATAGTTCTCCAGGCCATAACAGAGGAGTTTAAGACTGACTGTCCATGGGAACTTCCCTATGCAAATGATCTGGTTCTTATTGCTGAATCCATAAAAGAACTAGAGAATAAATTCTGACTGTGGAACATAATTTGGAATCAAAAGGTCTGTGAGTAGACATTGCCAAAACTAAAGTGTTATTAAGTAGAAAAGAAGATAAAACCCTGATTCCCTCAGTGAAGTGGCTCTACTCAATACGTAGAAAAGGAATAGGCATAAACTCTATAAGATGTACACAATGTAAATCTTGGGTACACAAGAGGAGATGTAGTGGGATAACAGGTAGACTAACAGGAAGGAAAGACTTTATATGTAGAAGGTGCACAGGGGTAATCGAGGGGGGAAAAATCAGTTATATAAACCTTTTCCAGTCACAGGAAATCCATAGAAGTGATTGATAGCTTATGCTAACTAGATGACTTAACTAATAGCAGAGGAGTGTGCTCTGAGAGCATAATAGCTAGAATAAGGATACAACAGAAAAAGTTTAGGGAGCTACTCCCTCTGTTGACAACAAATGTTTTCTTCTTACATACAAAAGGTGACTGTATGACACCTGTGTGCAAAGTATGATGCTGTATGGTAGTGAAACATGGGCTGTGACTACAGAGAACATGAATAAACTGGAGAGAAATGAAGCAACCCTGTTCCATTGGATGTGCAATGTAAATGTGAGAGAAGGGCAGAGCTTGGATGAACTGAGAGAGAAACTGGGTTTAAGAGGAATCTGAAGTAGTGTGCAAGAGAGAAGACTGTGTTGGTATAGACATATGATGCACATGGATGATGATCACTGGGTGAAGAAGTGCCAGGAAATCCCAGTAGAAGGAAGCCGCGTAGTAGAGGTAGACCAAGAAAAACCTGGGCAGTGGTGGTGAGAGCTGATCTCACATCACTGAGACTCACAGAGAAGATGACAAAGGAATATTGTGAGTGGAGTGATGTTGAAAAGGACCCATCCAACCCATGCAAGTGTGGAAAAACGAACATAAAAACGACAATCATGATGATGATGATGATATATATACATATATACATCCTTCCCTGGCGAGGAATGCACCTCCCAACATAACCTAGTAGTTAGCGACTTCATTGTTAAGGGGGTGGTGGGGATGGGGTGGAGGTAGTGGGACAGGGTGTATTTTTGTTAGAGGTGCCTGCTGACTGTAGGTTTCGCTTTGTACTTAGGCAAGGCGGGTCTTCTGTATTACTGTGTGGCGCCAAAGATCTCGGTCCAGTGACATTGTCTTGGAGAGGTGTAAGTGTGTGAGGTCGGAATTTATCAAGTCGTCCCAGGTTTTTCTGGGTCTGCCTACTCCGTGGCTACCGTCTGTTTTTATCGCCTTGCACTTTTTTATACAGCTGTCGTCTTCCATGCGCATCACGTGACCATACCAACGTAGTCTTCTCTCGAGTAAACAACATCTGATCCCTCTTATTCCTAATTTCTCCCTTAGTTCGTTTATGCTTTGCCGTTCACGTATATTACTATTACACATCCAGCGGAGCATGCAAGCTTCGTTCCTCTCCAGTCTGCGTATATCCTCTGCACACAATGCCCAGGTCTCACTGCCATGTAACATTGCTGTTCGTATGCAGGTATCATACAGCCTGCCTTTCATTTTTAGAGAGAACTTTTTAGCGGCCAATAGTGGTATAAGCTCTCTGAACTTTTTCCATCCCGTTCTGACTCTAGCTACTGTACTTTCAGAGCACCCACCCCCACTACTGATTTTGTCACCCAGGTAACGGAAGCTGTCCACTATTTCTATAGAATCATCTGTGCAATGGAATGAGCTAGTATTTTGTGGGCACTTGCTGCTACTTATTGCACCAGAGCACCGGCCGCATATAAAATCTATATTCTTAGTTAGCTTACCTGTGATCCCACTACATCTTTTTTGCACCCATACTTTGCATTTGGGACATAAAATTGAGTTTCTGCCTACTCATTTCCTACACACTGAGTATGACCATTTCCCAGATGGGACCAGTGCCCTATTTTCCTTCCTACAAACTAGAACTTTAGTCTTAGACAAGTTAACTTTAAGGCCTTTTGATTCTAGGCCATGCTTCCATGTTTGGAATTTCTTCTCTAGTTCAGCCATTGATTCAGCTATGAGCGTTAGATCATCTGCGTATAGGTGTTCCTATGGGCAGCCGGTCTTGAACTCCTCTGTTATAGCCTGAAGGGCAATAATAAATAGGAGGGAGCTAAGGACAGAGCTCTGATGAACACCAACTTTTACGCTAAACTCTTCACTATATTCGTTGTTAATTCTAACCTTGCTGACTGTTTCTTTATACATGGCTTGTATAGCTCTCACAAGCCATTCATCAACACCTAGTTTTCTAAGAGCCCACCAGATAATGGAGCAGTGGACTCTGTCAAAGGCTTTCTCCAAGTCGACAAAAGCTAAGTATAGGGGTTTACTTTTAGCTAGGTTCTTCTCCTGTAGTTGTCGTACAATGAAAAGAGCGTCTGTGGTACTTTTACCTGACACAAACCCGAACTGCATTTCATCTAGATCAATTCGCTCTCTGATTAGTTGCGCTATTACTTTTTCTGTGACCTTCATGACCTGGTCGATTAATTTAATGCCTCTATAGTTACCCCTATCTAGGGCATCTCCTTTACCCTTGTAGCAGTTAATGATGATGCTGCTACGCCAGTCCTTCGGAACAACCCCATTCTGTATGACTTGGTTTACTATCCGGGTGACCATAGTGTGTCCCACCGTTCCAGATGCTTTCAGCATTTCAGCAACTATTTCCGAAGGCCCAGCCGCCTTACCCGTCTTCATATCTTTGATTGCCTTACTTATTATACTACCTTCAACTAGCACTGCTGGTCCCTCTATTGGATCGATGTGGGGGAGACTGTCTTTCTCCCATTTATTCTCCTCATTTAGTAGCCTTTCATAGTGGCACTTCCAAGCTACCTTCTTATCAGCGTCAGTGATGGCAAGTACACCATCATCATTAAGGACACACTTCTCCCCGACAATATCACTGTTTTCCTTGACACATTGCCTAGCAATCCTGAACACCTCACGTTTTTGGTCCTCGCGTTGTAGAACATGCTTGAACTTTCTTTCCTCTGCTTCCCTTCTTGCGAAGTACACTTGTCTCCTAGCTTCCCTCCTGGCCACTTGATAGTCTTCTCTACTTCCCCCATCCCGCCATACTTTCCAAGCCTGCTTTTTGGCCTTAATTGACTCCTCCACCTTACTGTTCCACCACCACGTTACTTTCCTCCTGCCTATAGGCCTGCTCCAGTCACAGACATCATCTGCTGCCTTCAGCAGGTTAGCTTTCAGGAATTCCCACTGTTCCTCTATATTGTACGCCTCTAATTGCTCTTCCTTACTGTCAAAAGCATTAAGTAATATGCTTTTAAATTTGTTACTGGCTGTGGAGTCCTTTAGCTTCCATATTTTTCTCCTGAAGATAGTCCTCCTCTGTTGTCGAGTACGTCTTGTCCTGACTACGAGGTCGCTGACTATGGGGCTATGTTGGGAGGTGCATTCTTCGTGGGGGAGGGATTTAGTGTTTACGACAGACACTCTATCACGTCTTCTTGTAAGGATGTAATCTATCTGACTGGCGTGTTCCTCTGATCTGTAGGTGATCAAGTGATTGTCTCGTTTTTTTAAGTTAGTGTTACAGACAGTTAGGTTATTTGCGTCACATAATTCCAGGATTCTGGCGCCTTCCTCATTTCTAGTACCAAACCCATAGCCTCCATGGATTCCGTCATAGCCATCACAATGTTGTCCAACGTGACCATTTAGGTCACCAGCAATAATTATGTAGTCACTGTCGGTTATTTGGGAGGTCGTGAGCATCAATGTCTCATAGAATCTGTCTTTTATAACACCAGGCAGTCCGGATTGGGGTGCATACGCAGATATTACTGTCACAGTAGTTCTATTTAGGACAAGTCTTATTTTAATTATTCTGTCATTCACTCTATTTACGTCTATTATCTTATCTACCCAATTTTCTGCTAACATGATTCCTAGCCCATTGTCATTTCCCACCCAGAAAAGCTTATAGCATCGTTTTTTACCCACAATGAATCTAGCAGACCCACCCCTCCACCTGGTCTCTTGGATACAGCAAACATCAACCTCCTTACGTTCAAGCATTTCTACAACCTCGTTAGAGCGACCTTTTAAGGTGCCTACATTCATGGTACCAACTCTGAAGTTTTGGATTGCGTTTGGTGGGTGGAAACAGTGGGGCGCGGGGAGGGGGGAGGGGGCTGGGGTTGGGGTTATGTTGGCCATCCGTGGCCGAAACAAAGAGGAGGAGGAGTCCTTGCCTTTTCGTTCGGCAGCATGAGGTGAATTTGTCTTTATCTTTGGCATTGTCACTGAGTGTCCAGATTTTTTTCAGACTCTCCAGAATTCCCTAGTCCATCCATCATATCGAAAGGCAACCAGAAGAAGTGATAGCATAGGCCGCTGACTTATGATTGGTCGAAATAATAATAATGGTGGTGAGTGGGGGCGGGTGGGAGGGGTATGGGGTAGTTAGCGAGAAGGTTTAAATGAAATCTTCGAAATTTGGGCATAATTGGACAAGCATATAACAGTAATAAGCGAATAATATTTATTTTAAATAAAATCCTCGAAATTTGGGCATAATTGGACAAGCGTATAATAGTAATAAGCGAATAATATTTAGAACAACCTGACAGAATTATAGAATAGCATTGAGATGGACCGTGAAATGGAGAGACAAGAAAAGAAAATGGCATTTTACATTACATTTCCCAGGGGAACGAACAGTGTGACCATTAATAAGATTTGACAAATTCTGAGATTCATACCTCGTAACAGGTTTATTTTATATTTGGTGAGAGAGGAGGGGTAGTAAAGATTAGGAGAGGCAAGGAGGCCATTTTATAAATCCTAGGATTTTCGGCCAAAATTAAATGAACGAGATCGAGATTGTTATTTTAGAAAAACAAACGAGGTTTAAATAAAATCCTCGAAATTTGGGCATAATTGGGCAAGCATATAACAGTAATAAGCGAATAATATTTAGTTTAAATAAAATCATGGAAGTCAAAAGAGCTCTCAGCTAATAACAAATTCAGAGGTATTTTGCTTGATGGTTACAACAGTAAGAAAGAACGAAATACAGAAATTCAATATAGAAGAGCATTGGGAGTTCCTGAAAGATAATCTGCTGTAGGCAACAAATGAGATCTGTGGATGGAGCAGGGCTACAGAGAGAAGTAGAGTGACTTGGTGGTGGAACAGTAAGGCAGATGAAACAATTAAGGCCAAGAGAAGGCATGGAAAAAATGGAAAAAATGGGGAAAGCAGGGTACACTACCCGGAGGCCAGGGGGGATGCTAGGCGACAAGTATACTTTGCAAGTAGGGAAGCAGAAGTTACAAAATTTAAGCATGTTTTGCAGTGTGAAGACCAGAGGTGTGAGGTGTTCAGGATTGTGAGGTAGTGTGTTAGGGAAAATTGTGATGTCATTGGAGAGAAGTGTATCTGTGATTATAAAGGCGCACTTGCCCTCATAGACACTGAAAAGAAAGCAGCATGGAAGAGCCATTATGAAAGATTACTGAATGAGAATGCAATAGAGGGCCTAGCCGTACAAGTCAGCAGCAGCATAGTAAGTAAGGCAATTAAGGATATGAAGACAGGGAAAGCAGCCAGTCCATCGAGGATAGTTGCTGAGATGATGGAAGCATCTGGGTCAGTGGATGACACCATAACCACTCGTACTGTAAACCAAGTAACACTAAATGGTGTTATACCAAATAATTTGTTGATCTGGAGAAAGCTTTTCACAGAGTCCCTCATGCCATAATCTGGTGGGCTCTTAGAAAACTAGGAGTAGATGAGTGGCTTGTGAAGGCTGTACAAAGCATGTATAGTGGAGCAGTCAGCAAAGTTAGGATTAACAATGACTATAGTGAGGAATTTAGATGCAGGTATGTGTCCACTAGGGCTCTCTCCTTAGCCCTCTCCTGTTTATTATCGTCCTGCAGGCTATAACAAAGGAGTTTAAGACTGGCTGCCCATGGGAACTCCTGTATGCAGATTATCTCACAATTATAGCTGAATCTATGGCAGAATTAGAGAAGAAATTCCAAACCTGGAAGCATGGGTCTTAGAGTCAACCTGAAACAAAAGGTCTTAAAGTCAACCTGACAAAGACTAAGGTAAGTAGAAGGGAAAACAGAGCCCTGATGCCCTTGGGGAAATGCCCTTGCTCAGTGTGTAGGAAAGATGTATGTAAAAATTCTATCCTCTGTCCCAAATGCAAACTTTGGGTACACAAGCGATGTAGTGGGATCCCAGGTAGCTTAACTAAGAACGTAGGTTTGCCCCAGAGCAGTAAGTGGCAAATGCCCACAGGAAACAAGCGGTATCAAATTTTTGGAAGGTTCTGTAGAAGCAGTAGACAGCTTTTGCTACCTGGGTGACCAAATTAGCAGTGGAGGTGGGTGTTCTGAAAGTACAGTGGCTAGAATGAGCAGAGGATGGAAGAAGTTCAGGGAGCTACTACCACTGCTAGCTAAAAAAAGCTTTTCCCTCAAAATGAAGGGCAGATTGTATGATGCGTGTATACGAACTGCAATGCTGTATGGATGGTGAGACTTGGGTCTGTGTGCAGAGGATGTGTAAAGATTCGAAAGAAATGAAGCTGGCATGCTTCAATGGATGTGTAATAGTAATATATATGAATGACAAAGCATAAATGAACTGAAAGAGAAACCAGGCATAAGAGGGATCAGATGCAGTGTGCAGGAGAGGAGAATGTATTGATATGGACATGTGATATCTATGAAGGATGACAGCTGTATAAAAAGGTGCAGGGCGCTCAAAATTGATGGAAGCTATGGTGTAGGAAGACTTGGGGTGAGGTGTTAAAATCTGACCTCGCACAATTGCACCTCTCACAGATGATGACACAAGACTGAGACCTCTGGCATCATGCAGTAATACAGAAGACCTGCCTTCCCATGAGCACAGGCTGAAGTATACATCTAGTATAGACCACCTTCACCTCCATCCCCCTTCCATGCACCTCCCACCTCTTAACGCCCCACCCATGTCCTAACACTCTGCCTCTCACATATGCCACTATATCTACCTCCACAATCCCCACACACCTCCCCCACCAAAGTCTCCAGCCCGCACTGTAAAGTAGTCATGATGGTGACATGTCAAAAAGCACCCAGCCCACTCTATAAAGTGGTTGTGTTGGTGACATGACAAAAAGTGCCCTGTCCACACTGTAAAGTGTGTCACGACAAAAAGCACCCAATACACACTGTAAATGTGGTTGGCATTAGGAAAGGCATCCAGCAATAGAAACCAACCAAAATCAGTTCTGTGTGAGTAAGACGTGGTCATCTGACCTGGCTTGTCTCACAACAGGACAGCTTGTCTAACCCATGCTACCATGAAAAAAATGGATGTTAAATGGTGATGATGATGATGACTGACTCTCTCTCTCTCACTCTCTCTCTTTCTCCCCTCCCCCTCTCTCTTTCCTAAAACTTAACACATGTGCTTTTTCTTTTAAAAAAAATTTTTATTTCTTCCTCTTCTCACTTCCCTCTATTGTAACAATACTTAAACTCAAAGATTTGAACATTTCATATTGAATTAAAATACCAAATAGACTAAAAAGAACTTTATTTTTTATTAAAAATAAATAAACCTTCATGTTGAAACAAACCTAAATTTATAACAAATGAATTCCTTTAACTAAAGGATTAGTTTCATGCTGTTTTGTAATACACCCCTAACTTATATCCTGGAGCAAGTTTTATATCTATTAGTTGTTTTGTATGTCAACTTGCTATTCTAATTACATATGAAAGCTGTGAGAAATTAAACAATATAAATTCCTTAGTTAACATATGCTGTCTAAAAATCTCATCATATTTTCCTAATACTTATATTTTGAATTATTTTTGTTGACTATTTCATAACAAAGCCAAAGTTTATTTTAAGGAAATTTTAGAACCTCACAAATCTTTGAGGCAGATGCCATGACCCAGTGTTTGATATTCTCTGGGTCTGGAAAGCCTATTTGTAACATTTTAGAGGTGTTTTAAGTCTTTTATCAATCATATACAACGTAAGTAGTATTTGACACAAAAAAGTAAACTTAATGCACAAAATTAGATTTAAAATTACACAAGCAGGGGTCAACTTTACTTCAAAATAATCACTGAAGGTTTGAACACAGAAGGTAGTAGATATATATTCAGTCCAGTGATCTACTGTTTTGGTGTCAAAGGTGTTACTGTCATAGTTTACAGGTGTCTTAGTATTAAATGTGTAGGTACTGTCATAGTTTTCTCTGTCAATAAATAAACAATGTCAAATGTTTTTGTCATGTAAAACTTTCACGTGATAAAATGAAAAATTGTCTATTTGGTTCAGTTGAACATTTATCTATTTAATTATCATTTTCATATTGAATTGTTGACATATCTAATTCCAAAAGGATAAAAAAAGCATACAATCTAATTAAGAATATGACTAATTATTATAATTTTCGTTTTCCTAACAATTATAGCAATTATAGGAGATAATTACAAACCTTTCGATTTTATTTGAAAACATGGTGTAGAGTTTCTCTTTACTTCTTGCAGTGTATACAGATATATACACACATAGGTCAAGCATTGTCCCTTTGTTGATGACATCAGACTAGCAGAGTCCTGTCTTGTTTCTTACTTATCAAGACTTTAGTCTTTACTAAGTTTACTCTGAGATCTTTTGTCTTTAGGCTTTGTTTCCATGTCTGGAATGTTTTCTCAAAATCACCTACTGATTCAACTATAAGTACAAGGTCATCAGTATATAGGAGTTTCCAGAAGGAGCTAGTCTTAATCTGCTCTTTTATATCCTGGAGAACTATAATAAATAGGAACAGGCTGAAGATTGAATCTTAATTTATACCAATCTACACACTAAATTCCTCACTAAACTTATTGCCTACATTCACTTTACAGACAGCACCTCTGCACGTGGTTTACACTGCTCTCACAAGCCTAGTTTTCTTAAGGACCATAAGTATGACATGGCACTCACCCACTTTAGGTGTGCAGTAATAATGGATAAGAACTGAATTGGCCAACCCAGAAAAACACGGTTTTAGTATTAGCTTCTTAACCTCTCTGCACACAGGCATTCAATTTATCTCACTCTTTACCAATTTGATTACACAAAAACATGTTTACACTACATGAAACTATTTCCATTTCAATCACACATCTACACATACAATACACGACCAA
The DNA here is from genome assembly GCA_964016885.1 of Eledone cirrhosa. NCBI lineage: Eukaryota > Metazoa > Mollusca > Cephalopoda > Octopoda > Eledonidae > Eledone > Eledone cirrhosa. The sequence goes on from OZ024741.1 coordinate 133,225,037, forward strand.
CACACTGCTAAAATGTCCATTAAATATATATATACAAGCTATCAAAGTGGTGGGTAATTTGAAATTCTTTTAGTTGCCTAGGTAGAACAGCTTCTTCTCCAAATTCAGAGAGCACAGCTCTGATACTACAGACATTTGATCAGAATATCTAAGGAAAGAATCAGTGGACAGATTTTATGGGTAAAACCAACCAGCAGCAGATCCAGGAGTAAACCATAAACAAGATGGTTGGGGATTGCTTGGGTATCAGCCAGATCAATTGGGGACACTTGATTCTGAGTTAGACAAATATATATATATATATATATATATGCAAACCTTCAAAGCATTGGGTAATTTGAAATTCTTTTAGAAAATGTAGGAATCCCAAATGCAGAAAATAACTGCGTAACAACAGTCAATTGTTATAAATAATAGCTTAGAAAATCGGGTGAAATACCACTATGGATAGAAAATTATATATATATACCTATATATATGTATACATATGTATATACATCATCATCATCATCATTTTACGTCCGCTCTTCCCTGCTTACATATATATATAAATAAAGAAGGTGTGGTAAGATACCAGGTGGACCATAACACACCAGCGTACTCGATACTTAGTGTAGTAGAGTGAGTAATAGGAAAAGAGTCAGGGCACCGACGGCTGAGCTCCAGCCGTTTCGACAGCTAGAACAGTTTGGATCTAGCTGTTGAAACAGCCGGAGCTCAGCCGGAGCTCAACTGGAACTCAGCTGGAACTCAACCGGAGCTCAGCCATCAGGGTCCTGACTCTTTTCCTATATATATATATATAGCTGAGCTCCGGCCATTTCAACAGCTAGATCGGAACCATTCTAGCTGTCGAAATGGCCGGGGCTTAGCCATCAGGGTCCTGACTCTTTTCCTATATATATATATATATATATCATTTATTCATCATCATTTCATTTTACGTCCACTTTTTCCCTGCTTGCAAGGGTGGGACGGGAACTGATTCTGGCTTGATTTCTACAGCTGGATGCCCTTCCTAACACCAACCTCATTTACAGTGAGTGCTGGGTGCTTTTTTACCGTGGCACCTGCACGACCACTTTGCAGTGGAATGATATGGACCCCAGTCCCTATCATCTCATTTCTACAGCTGAGTAAACTGGAGCAATGTGAAATAAAGTGTCTTGCTCAAGGAAACAACACATCACCCGGTCTGAGAATTGAACTCACAACCTTTCGATTGCAAGGCCAATGCTCTAACCACTAAGCCATGTGCCTCCATCTATATATATATCATCATCATCATCATCATCAACGTTTAACGTCCGTGTTCCACGCTTGCATGGGTTTGGACGGGGGTATTCCCACTTGAGGCAAGAGTGATTGTCTTGCTCGCATAAGACTGTCTGGCAGGTTTTCTACAGTTGGATGCCCTTCCTAACACCAACCACATTTACAGTGTGGGACTGGGAGGTTTTTACCGTGTTGCCTACACGGCCACATTACAGCGTGGACTGTGTGTTTTTTTGTCGTGACACCTACACGATCTCATTTGTTTCGGCCTGGATGTTGTGGGACCAACATAACTTTACATAGGAGGGGGTGGTGTGGATGGGGTGTGGGTGGTGGGACGGGGGTGTATTTTGTTAGAGATGCCTACTGGCTGTAGTAGGTTTTACTATGTATTTAGGTAAGGCGGGTCTTCTCTATTACTGAGTACCGCCAAAGGTCTCGGTCCAGTGACATTGTCTTGGTGAGGTGTAAGTGTGTGAGGTCGGAGTTTATCAGCTCATCCCAGGTTTTTCTGGGTCTGCCTATTCCGTGGCTACCGTCTATCTTTATTGCCCTGCACTTTGTTATACAGCTATCGTCCTTCATGCGCATTACGTGACCATACCAACATAGCCTTCTCTCGAGTAGACAACATCTGATCCCTCTTATTTCTAATTTTTTCCTTAGTTCGTTTATGCTTTGTCGTTCACGTATATTACTATTACACATCCAGCGGAGCATGCAAGCTTCATTTCTCTCTAGTCTGCGTATATCTTCTGCACACAATGCCCAGGTCTCACTGCCATGCAACATTGCTGTTCGTATGCAGGCATCGTACAACCTGCCTTTCATTTTTAGGGAGAACCCTTTAGCGGCTAATAGTGGTATAAGCTCTCTGAACTTTTTCCACCCAGTTCTGACTCTAGCTACTGTACTTTCAGAGCACCCTCCCCCACTGCTGATTTTGTCACCCAGGTAACGGAAGCTGTCCACTATTACTATAGAACCCTCTGCGCAGCTGAAAGAGCTAGTATTTTGTGGGCACTTGCTGCTACTTATTGCGCCGGAACACCGGCCACATGTAAAATCTATGTTCTTAGTTAGCTTACCTGTGATACCACTACATCTTTTATGCACCCAAACTTTGCATTTGGGACACAAAATGGAGTTTCTACCGTGTAGGCAACACGGTAAAAACCTCCCAGCCCCACACTGTAAATGTGGTTGGTGTTAGGAAGGGCATCCAGCTGTAGAAAACCCGCCAGACAGTCCACGCTGTAATGTGGCCGTGTAGGCAACACGGTAAAAACCTCCCAGCCCCACACTGTAAATGTGGTTGGTGTTAGGAAGGGCATCCAACTGTAGAAACCCCGCCAGACAGTCCTATGCGAGCAAGACAACCACTCTTGCCTCAAGTGGGAAAACCCCACGTCCAAACCCATGCAAGCATGGAACACGGACGCTAAACCTGATGATGATGATGATGATGATGATATATAATATATATATATATAATATATATATATATATATATATATATATATATATATATATATATATATATATATAATATATATATATATATATATATATATATATATATATATCTACTAACATAAGCGCACAGATGTACGCTAATGCCAGCAAATACACAGGTTATGTCATAGTACCTAGGTGGTTCAATGCAGGAGGATGCAGAACAATAATATAAAAGACGTAAAATAAGAAAATTTTTTTAAAAAATTAACTTACTTACTTAAATTTTCACTCCAACTAATTAGTTTCTGCAATAGGATAAAGACAGTTACGTAATGAACTGTTGAGAATTTCATTGTGTCATGTTAGTAGATATATTAAATTATCTATATTTATCTCCAAATCACTGATTTGTCGAGCAAACCTGCCAAAACCACTTCTAAATTTTTTGGGGGGTGTTAGTAGGCGTCTGTCATCTTACCATCCCATTCCTACTGACTAGCCTCTGTGTCACATAATTGATTCTTTAGAATCGGCCATATGACCAGTGGCAGTGAGAATTTTCAGTGCCTGGAATCCAGTCCTCGATAGCTGTTCCATTTACCGAATTATTATTATTTTTATATGAGTCCCCAGTGTCCGCGCAATGCCTGGAGACTTGGCTGAGAATAGATCTCCCTGATGACGCAATGAAATTCTCAACAGTTCATTACGTAACTGTCTTTATCCCATTGCAGAAACTAATTAGTTGGAGTGAAAATTTAAGTAAGTAAGTTAATTTTTTATTTTTATTTTCTTATTTTACGTCTTTTATATATATATATATATATATATATATATATATATATATATATATATATATATATATATATATATATATATATATATATATATATATATATATTATATATATATATATATATAGGAAAAGAGTCAGGACCCTGACGGCTGAGCCCCGGATAACCACAGATACCACCAAATATTTAACAAATATACTGTTAAATTCTCAAACAATCTCCAGCAAAAAATAAGTAACTACAACATTTATAAACTTAAAAATAATAGGACTACACCACCACAACATAATTTAAATAGGACTGCACCTTTTAAAAAGGCAAATAATACAATCCTTCAACCTAGAAAACACAACCACCCAAATCACCAACACAAAAACAACAGAACACAAAATCACAATACAACCCTAGCACCAAACCACCCACAGAGCAACCTTCATTCTCCTGCTATCATTAATTACAATAGGAATAGGGCGGTGAATTGGCAGTATCGGTAGAGGGTTGGATTATGCTTTCCAGCATAGTTACGTCCCTTTACAATCTGAGTTCAATTCCCGCCGAGGTTAACTTTGCCTTTCATCCTTACGGGGTCGATAAAATAAAGTACCAGTAATGTACTGGGATAATTGCTGGCCTTGTGCCAAAAAGTAGAAACAATTAATTACAATAGGAATAACTCAAGGATTAATGAGAATAATATAGGCACTCCCAACAACCATCTTACATATGGCTGTAATTGCAGAAATAGAAGCATTTGCCCCTTAAATGGCAACTGTTTGATTAATAATGTAATATATAAATGCACTGTGTCTACTACAGACTCCAACAAAACATATATAGGATCTACATCAAACACATTTAAGAAAAGATTTTACACACACCCTAGTAGTTTCAACAATACTAAACTAGCTAACACCACATCTTTAGCTGAAGCGGTAAATAATTATAAAAAGAAAAAAATAGATTTCAAGTTATCGTGGAACACCATTCTACAAAGAACTCCATATCTTGGGAACAGGATGGAGTGCAGATTATGTTCAAGGGAGATCTTAGAAATTACTAAATCTAAGGACGATTTATTAAATAAAAGACAGGAACTGATAATAGTTTGTAATCACCGTATACGAAGAACATTTAAATACTATAAACCTAATTAAACCTAATTAAATATTCTAAATAGCAACTCACTATAATTCTATATAGAGTAACATTTATAAGTACCCCTTTCCCTAATTATATGCATTCATGCTTATTTTTTACCTTTTAATGTTTTAGCTTCCTTAGGCTTATGCGTTAATGTCTAAAGGCAACAAGGTACACAACCACCCGTAATTGCATGAGTAAATATATATCTATGTATGATATGGAAATATATTTATGTGTGTGTATATATATATATATATATATATATATATATTTATGTATGTGTATATATGTATGTATATATATATGTATATGAAATACAACTTGCGTCGGATGTGAAGGGCGTTAAGACAATGTATAATCTTCTTTGTGAAGTGTATGGACCACCTATATCACCAGTTGCGCCTCTTAGGACAAAGGATGGCAATCAGCTCCTCAGAGATCCCAATGATATCCTGTTGAGATGGCGGGAACACTTTGACGAGCTTCTAAATAGGGATTCAGAGGTTGACGAAGAGTTTATCAGGTCCATACCTGATAAGCCAGTAAAGGAAATCCTTGCTGAACCTCCAACGATCGAGGAGGTTAAAAGTCTGGAAACTCAATGGTGGGAAGTCGCCTGGATTGGATGGGTTGTATGCTGAGATCTTGAAGCACGGTGGAGAGAATCTCTTGCACCGACTTCATTCTTTGGTTCTGGATGCCTGGAACAACAATCATATTCCCGATGACTGGAAGGATGCTGTGATGGTTGTTTTGTACAAGGGAAAGGGAGACAGGGATGACTGCGGAAACTATCGTGGGATATCACTGTTGTCTGTTGTCGGCAAAGTTCTCTGTAGAATTCTGTTGGAGTCGCAATCGGGCTTTCGGGCTGGGCGTGGCACTGTGGACATGATCTTTACAGCCAGACAACTGCAGGAAAAGTGTGTTGAGCAGAATGTGGATCTCTACCAGGTGTTTGTTGATCTGACAAAGGCATTTGACACGGTCAACAGAAAGGCTTTATGGGATATCTTGAGGAAGCTGGGGTGCCCTGAGAAGTTTGTTTCCATGTTGCGTTTGTTCCATGATGACATGAAGGCATGGGTAAATGTTGGTGGAAAGCTCTCTGAGCCGGTGACAGTCGAGAATGGAGTCAAACAGGGTGACATTCCAGCTCCAACACTCTTTGCTTTGTACTTCTGCATTGACTTCGAACAGGCCTTCGGGAACTGCAATCATGGTATATATGTTCACTATCGATCAACTGGAAAGCTGTTTAATATCAGGAGGTTCAATGCTAAGTCAAAGGTTCACTTGTCACTAATCAGGGATTTGCTTTATGCAGATGACTGTGACCTGGTAGCACACACTGAGATTGATAAGCAGCATCTCATGGATGCATTTTCTAATGCGTGTACTGCATTGGGACTTACCATAAGCCTGAAAAAGACAGTAGCCATGTACCAACCAGCCCCTGGGAAGCCATGTTATGAGCCCAACATCTTGGTTTATGGTGAACGGCTAAGGGTCGTTGACAGTTTTGTATATCTTGGAAGCACTCTGAGTATGTCCTGCGATCTTGATGGGGAAATATCAAACGGGATACAAAAAGCCAGTGATGCTTTTGGAAAACTGAACAAGTGTCTCTGGTCTCAACACAGAATTTCAGTAAAGACAAAGCTCAAAGTGTATCATGCGTGTGTGCTCGCGGCACTTCTTTATACTTGTGAGACATGGGTGGTCTACCGTAGACAGAAGAAGCGACTTGAAAGGTTCCACCAGTACTGCTTACGTCGTAGCCTCTGCATAACTTGGCAAATGTTTGTCAGTGACGTCGAGGTTCTGGACAGAAGTGGCTGTGATAGTGTCGAGTCCTTGATTTTGAAACATCAGCTGCGTTGGATAGGCCATCTTGTAAGGATGAATGACAAGTGAATGCCGAAGCAGCTGCTTTATGGCGAGCTCCAAATGGGAAAAAGGAATGCGAGCAAACCCAAGATGCGTTTTAAGGACTGCATCAAGGGGGCGCTCAAGAAAAGTAACATCCCTTGTGAGCACTGGGAAGCATGCGCTAGCGACCGATCGCATTGGAGGAAAGCAGTGGCTAGTGGCAAGCGTCTATTTGAGGAAACAAGAAGAAGGCATGCGACACTAAAAAGAGATGTTCGGAAAGGAATCCATGTTGGCCTTCCCGAAGGTACTGACAGACGGCTTGACCTGACATGTGAGACCTGTAATAGGGTTTGTCTGAGCATGGCAGGTCTAAAGAGTCACCTGAGAGTGCACAAGAACAGGGAAGCAGGCACCTGTGGAGCTGTGGGTGTTCATCAGATGACGAAATGTGATGTTTGTGGAAGGGTATGCAGGTCGAGTAGTGATCTCAGATGACACCTTGGGTCACATGGTACCATGGGCCCAGCACTAGGTGTCAATAATTGTCACAAGTGTAGTGTTTGTACCAGAGTTTTCAAGTCGCTGGCTGGACTAAAAAGTCACACTCGTTCAGCGTATCGGTAGGGGTTCTCCTACATGGATATAAAGTAGTGGCCATACTCGAAAACGAGTTGGCAGCCACCATATGTATGTGTGTATGTGTATGTGTGTATATATATATGTGTGTGTTTGTGTGTCTATATGTGAGTATAGGTGTATGAGTGTTTATATATGAGTGTGTGTACATGTATGAGGAGTGTACATACACACACATATATATATGTGTGTGTGTGTATATATATGTATATATATATATGTATATATATATGTATATGTATATATATATATATATATGTATATATGTGTATATATATATGTATATATGTGGGTATACGTGTGTATGTGTGGATATAGATATGTATGGATATGTGTGTATATGATTATGTGCATATGTGTAAATGTGTATTTAGGTTTGCATCTATTTGTGCGTATGTATATTTTTGGTTGGATATCAATATAACTGTACCTCTCTATATATATAGTGTGGATATATGCACTTTGTAATCTATGAAATTTATGTGTTTTAATTATGCCAACATGTATTTATCTGAGTTTGATATGCATAAACATACTTGATAGTATTTTAGAGCGTATCATATGCTGTATTATACTAAGTGCAATTTACCACACAGTACTATATTGTGGTTTAGTTGTTTATTACCACATTACTGTATTTCATTATCTTATTATAATTTTCATCTTTTAATATACTATCTTTCCTAGCCATAACCTTAATTTATATTCACCTAAAAACTCAATACAACACTAATCACCATTTATTTTGACATTCTTTTTAACTTCACTATACCAGATACATTCAACTATCAGTTTGACAATCCCTTTCCTCCCAATAGATTGTTATGCCAATTCTACTATTAATACCATTCAACCATTCCTTTCAAAGGGTCATGACCGCAACTAAAGTATATTACTTTTCATCTTAACACCATAAGAAAAAAAACAATTTGATTCATTAGTTCTTCAACTACCTCCAAATAAGGACATGATACATACTACTAATTCTGAATAAAATTATTATTGAATAAAATTATTATTGCTTTTGAAAACAGCTGGGGATATGCATGTAAGTAAATATTCTCTTTATCTGATATTTTGTAACTAACCTTACATAGATCAATAACGGAGTATAGCTACAATGTATTATCATCATCTAGGGAAGTATATCTCTAATGACTTGACTTTTTTATTTCATTGTTTTAACTTATATATATATACTAGACCACCCGTGACCTAAAATATTTTTTTTAAATCATGTTCACTGAAAAATAATTTTTATATAATTAAAATATACACAGACATGTATATAATGTGAAATGAAACTGGAAGGCCCATATATATATACGTGTGTGTATGTAAATACAGTGTCCCGCAAAAGTTTACAACACAGGAAAAATGCGGTTTTAGGTATTTTTAATAAAGTTAGGGTAATGAAAATTTAACTACTGATAGAACATATAATGAGGCATTTAATGATACGTGGGGTCCTTTAACTTCCATATTCTTCTCCTCAGGGTAGTCCTCCTCTGTTGTCGAGTACGTCTAGTCCTGACTATGAGGTCGCTAACTATGAGGCTATGTTGGGAGGTGCATTCTTCATGGGGGAGGGATTTAGTGTTTATAACAGACACTTTGTCACGTCTTCTGGTAAGGATATAATCTATCTGATTATAGGTGATCAAGTGATTGTCTCATTTTTTGAAGTTTGTGTTACAGATATTTAGGTTATTAACATCACAGAATTCCAGGATTCTGAATCCTTCCTCATTTCTAGTACCAAGCCCATAGCCTCCATGGATTCCATCATAGCCGTCACAATGTTGTCCAACATGACCATTTAGGTCACCAGCAATAATTATGTAGTCACTGTTGGTTATTTGGGAGGTAGTGAGCATTAGCGACTCATAGAATCTTTCTTTTATAACGCAAGGTAGTCCAGAATGGGGTGCATAAGTGAATATTATTGTCACAATAGTTCTGTTTAGGACTAGTCTTATTTTAATTATTCTCTATTTTAATTATTCTCTATTTACGGCAATTACCTTATCTACCCATTTTTCTGCTAACATGAATCCTACTCCACCCAGCCCATTGTCATTTCCCACCCAGAAAAGTTTATAGCATCGTTTTTTACCCACAATGAATCTAGCAGACCCACCCCTCCACCTAGTCTCTTGAACACAACAAACATCAACTTCCTTACGTTCAACCATCTCTACAACCTCATTTGAGGGGCCTTTTAAGGTGCCTACATTCATGGTTCCAACTCTGAAGTTTTGGATTTCGTTGAGTGGGTAGAAAGGATGGGTTGGAGGCACAGGGAGGGGTGAGGGGGATGGGGTTATGTTAGCCATCCGTTTCTGAAATAATGAGGAGTCCTTGCATTTTCGTCCAGCAACAGGAGGTTAATTTATCTTTATCTTTGACATTGTCATTGAGTGTTCAGATTCTTCAGACTCTATAAATCCCGTAGTCCATCTAGCATATCGAGGAGGGAGTACTAGCCGAGGCGGTGGTTTTATGAAAGAGGTTGGGGAGAGAAACATATTATAAGCCACTGAATTATGATTGGACCAAATAGTAATGGTGGTGTGTGGGGGCGGAAGGGAAATGGGAAGGTTAACGAGCAGAATAATTTTTCTGAGGGTCCTACACATTTGACCATAATCATAATTATGAGAAGTTAAACGAGAAGTTTAATATAAATAAATACCATATATATAAATATATATAAAAATTAGAATTGGTGCTCTGAAATAGCAATATATATATGAATGTATATATAGTGTATTTTGCAATACACTGTATGCTTAATTAAAAGCATTTTGAAAACCATACGCCATTGTTTTAAAGTAGCGACATTGTCCCTTACTTAAATTTTCGGCAGCGCTGTTTCGTACTATTTGGTACTTATCAAAACTCACTACTCTCCTACATGTGAAGGTGCATGGCTTAGTGGTTAGAGCATTGGGCTTGCAATCAAAAGGTTGTGAGTTTTATTCTCAGACCGGGTGATGTGTTGTTTCCTTGAGCAAGACACTTTATTTCACAATGCTCCAGTTTACTCAGCTGTAGAAATGAGACGATAGGACTGGGGTCCCTATCATTCCACTGCAATGTGGTCGTGGAGGTGCCACGGCAAAAAAGCACCTAGCCCACACTATAAAGTGGACGTTTAGGCGCCATGGAAAAAAAGCACCCAGCACTCACTGTAAATGAGGTTGGTGTTAGGAAGGGCATCCAGCTGTAGAAATCAAGCCAGAATTAGTTCCCGTATGAGCAAGACAAGGTCAGCCAACCGAACACTGCCCACAACAGGACAACCCATCTAACCCATGCTAGCGTTGAAGAACGGACGTAAAAACAGTGATGATGATGATGATATATATATACTACAAAAACTCTGTGATTGCTTGCTTGCTTGTTTGTAATGTAATACAGCCAAAATGGCGCATAAGGGGAAAATACTTTGAAATGGAATAAAACAAGTTTTGTGTAAATCGGAGCACGGGTTCCTGAGATATGGGGTTTTTCCGGGTAACTTCATAAACAGAGAGAGATGGAGAGAAAGAGACAGTGGTTGTGAGAAAGTAGATTGAAAAAGAGGGAGAGGAGACAGAGAAGGAGAATGGAAGAGAGAGAGAGAGCTGGTGTTGTCGTGTATATATATATTTGATTGTGTGTGTATATACAGGGTGTGGACGATATTTGTTCACAATTTTCAACTGCTAATTTTATGCAAATTTTTTTTACTTCCTTTGTCACTTTTGTCTTCATAAAAACAGTGACTATATTTCCATTATTTACTTTCAGAATAATTGATTATGAATAATTTTGAACATCCAAATTTGGGGAATCCGCGCAGGGAGGACAAATAAGGAAATTTCAGACTTTCTCAGCGTCAGCAACTGTAAACATTGACAATATGGGGAAAAATAAACTGATTGATCAAGACCTCCGTAAACGCATTGTAGACCTTCATACAAATGGTGTTGGTTATAGAAAGATATCTTGTCAGTTAAATGTGCCATTGAGTTCAGTTGGTACTATAATTCGTCACTGGAAATCTCATCATTCCATCTGTCCTCTAATTAGTTCTGGTCATTGTAGAAAGATAACGGAACGTGCAGCTCGGTTATTGATGAGAAAGGTTGGCAATGAACCCCGGTGTACTCTTAAAAATCTTCAGGATGACCTAGAAGGAAGTGGAGTAAAAGTGAGCACAGATACAATTAGTCGTTCACTTCGTCGATGTGATATCTTCTCGAGGTCTCCAAGGAAAACACCACTTCTTAGAGGAAACACGTTCTTCGTCAATTAAACTTTGCAAATGAGCATCTCATCAAACCTGCGTCATTTTGGGAAGATGTACTTTGGTCGGACGAAACAAAAATTGAACTTTTTGGTCGAAATGCTGTGGCAAAAGTCTGGAGAAAGAAAGATACTGAATATTTGCCGAAGAATACTATTCCAACTGTAAAATTTGGAGGTGGATCAATTATGGTCTGGGGTTGCTTTAATGCCACAGGTGTAGGAAATAATAGAAGGAAGAATGGATGGCGCTTATTATAGAGGTATTTTGCAAAGGAATTTACATCAAAGTGCACATTCTCTCAGCTTAAAGCCAGGTTGGTTTTTTCAACAAGATAATCCAAAGCATACTGCAAAGCTAACACAATCTTGGTTAAGTACGAATGGAATAAATGTTCTAAAATGGCCAAGTCAGTCTCCAGATCTTAACCCGATCGAAAATTTGTGGAGAGAACTGAAACTCAGAATTCAAAAAAGGAAACCCCAAAATATTCCTGAACTAAAGAAAATTTGTTGTGAACAATGGAAAAATATTAGCCAAGAAACATGCAAGAAGTTTGTAGGAGGCTACTCCAAACGCCTACAGGCTGTAATTAGCAACAAAGGTTACGCTACGAAATATTAAGAGATGATTTAATAAATGTGTTGTAAACTTTTGTGTTATAAAAATATTGATTTTTCTTCATGAGTTATTTCCTTGTTATTTTTTTTTAAATATGATCGTATCATTAAATGCCTCATTATATGTTCTATCAGTAGTTAAATTTTCATTACCCTAACTTTATTAAAAATACCTAAAACCACACTTTTCCTAATGTGTTGTAAACTTTTGCGGGGCACTGTATATACTTAGCTTTTGTTGACTTGGAGAAAGCCTTTGACAGAGTCCCCCGCTCCATTATCTGGTGGGCTCTCAGAAAACTAGGTGTTGATGAATGGCTTGTGAGAGCTATACAAGCTATGTATAAAGAAACAGTCAGTAAGGTTAGCATTAACAACGAATATAGTGAAGAATTTAGCGTAAAAGTTGGTGTTCATCAAGGCTCTGTCCTTAGCCCCCTCCTATTTATTATTGCCCTTCAGGCTATAACAGAGGAGTTCAAGACCGGCTTCCCATGGGAACTTCTCTACGCAGATGATCTAACTCTCATAGCTGAATCGGTGGCTGAACTAGAGAAGAAATTCCAAACGTGGAAGCATGCCCTAGAATCAAAAGGCCTTAAAGTTAACTTGTCTAAGACTAAAGTTATAGTATGTAGAAAGGAAAATAGGGTACAAGTACCCTCTGGCAAAATGGCCATGCTCTGTGTGTAGGAAAGGAGTAGGCAAAAATTCCATATTATGTCCCAAATGCAAACTATGGGTACATAAAAGATGTAGTGGGATCACAGGTAAGCTATCTAAGAAGGTAGATTTTATATGTGGCCAATGCTCAGGTGCAATAAGTAGTAGCAAGTGCCCACAGGATACTAGCTCCTTCTATTGCTCAGATGGTTCTATAGAAATAGTGGACACTTTCCGTTACCTAGGTGATGAAATCAGCAGTGGTGGAGGGTGTTCTGAAAGTACAGTAGCCAGAGTCAGAACGGGATGGAAAAAGTTCAGAGAGCTTAAACCGCTGTTGGCCACAAAAGATTTCTCTCTAAAAATGAAAGGTAGGCTGTATGATGCCTGCATATGAACAGCAATGTTACATGGCAGTGAGACATGGGCTTTGTGTGCAGAGGATCTGCGCAGACTGGAGAGGAACGAAGTATTCATGCTCCGTTGGATGTGTAATAGTAATATACGTGAACGGCAAAGCATAAATGAACTAAGTGAAAAATTAGGAATAAGAGGGATCAGATGCTGTTTACTCGAAAGAAGACTACGTTGGTATGGTCATGTGATGCGCATGAAAATGACAGTTGTATAAAAAAGTGCAGGGCGATCAAAATTGATGGAAGTTATGGAGTAGGTAGACCCAGAAAAACCTGGGACGATTTGATAAATTCCAACCTCACACACTTTCACCTCTCTAAGACAATGGACCGAGAGCTTTGGCGCTATGCAGTAATACAGAAGACCCGCCTTGCCTATGTACAAAGAAAAACCTAGTCAGTAGGCATCTCTTAAACAAATATATACCACATCCCACTACCCCTACTCCATCCCCCACCCCCACCCCCACTACCCCTACTCCACCCCAACCCCCACTCCCACCAACACCACCCTTTCTCTGTAAAGTTATGTTGGTACCACAACATCCAGTCCAAAATAATTGAGGTCGTGTAGGTGTCACGACAAAAAAACACACAGTCCACGCTGTAAAGTGGCCGCGTAGGTAACACACTAAAAACCTCCCAGTTCCACACTGTAAACGTGGTTGGTGTTAGGAAGGGTACCTAGCCGTAGAAAACCTGCCGGACAGCCCTATACAAGCGAGATATGATCACCCGACTAATCTTGTCTCAAGTAGGACAATTCCCATCTAAACCCATGCTAGCATGGAAGATAAACGTTAAACATTGATGATGATGATATATATATATATGAAGGCACATGGCTTAGTGGTTAGAGCATTGGGCTAGCAATCAAAATATATATACTTAAAGAATAAAGAGTAACATGGTTGGCTGTACAATAAGGGCTTTATTTAAAGTACTGACAATTGTTTCGTTGATCATGCGAGTCTAGAGTTTGCTAATCGCTTGAGGTTGCGTCAATCGATCTCCAATACATTATTTACCTCTGGTCAACACAGATTACGACGCAGAGTACTCACAACCTCTAACTGGATTACCTATAACGATAACTTGTTATCCCATATATATATATATATATATAAAAGGAAGTACAGAATAATCGAAGCTCTGGCTGCAGCAAAGCTAACAAATACAATCAGGGTGTGCAGCTAAGCACTCAATAAGGAATTTTACCTTAGAGTTATAACATTACGTTTAGACAGCTTTGCAAATTGAAGACAGCGACCGATAGGCGAGCCGTAGTGACCAAAGCAACGAAAAAACTGACTCAGGAAAAATATGACAAACGAGGACCATCGCGTTTATATTATACAATATCTCCGCTAGGTTTCTGTAAATCCGAAATCAACAAAATCCACTTGCAGAGACCTGCATATTAACGGCTGAGCAGCCTAATTTGCATATCGAGTGAGTTAGTCGGCCGGGCGCACCGAAAACAAAAAATGGAAAAAATGAAACGAAATTTCATTTCTCACTCTTAGTACGGCTGTTACTTAAATATAAGTATGTATACGTACATACATACATATATGTATACAGACGTACATAAGTATGTATATATGTATGTATATATATACATACTTCTGTACGTCTGTGTACATATATGTATGTACGTATACATACTTATATTTAAGTAACAGCCGTACTAAGAGTGAGAAATTAAATTTCATTTCATTTTTTCCATTTATCGTTTTCGGCCGAATAACTCACTTGATATGCAAATTAGGCTGCTCAGCCGTTAATATGCATAAGGAAAGTATATACTTTCAGACGTTCAATCATCTGGTAGGAAGGTATACGATGCTGCCGATAGCTAATAAGCTTGAAACTAGTACATCGTTCCTTTGTCAGTGTTGAACAAATGGGAAACGATGGTTGCTAAACACTGTACGGCTTAATTCGGGCTGTTTGTTTACAAACAAACCGAGCATTATAATAAAATAGCTGACGTACGCAGCTTCGTTCGAGTAAACAGATGATAAGAGAAGAGAGGTAAAAGAGAAAATGACTGTATTGGATATTTGTCTGGTTACAGTATGAGGCGTGTCCGTGGTGTCTGTGTGATATAGAAAACAGTAAAAAAAAAATCTTCCGGATATACCAGATTCTTCGTTGTACCGTTTAAGCATAGTATATGAACAATTCTAGGTGCTCCCACCTAGAATAGTGACCTCTAGAAGAAGGTTCATCTTCTGCCTCACTGTAAAACGTGTATCATTGCATAGACGTGGTTGTTCCACGTTTCTCAAAAGGATGATGGAAGTTCCAATCTTTTATATTATATGTAGATATAGATATAGATAATTAATATAAAAGATGATGCTCAGCCAGTTCGTCTTCAACCATCACAGCACGCCATCGCTGCTTGGCTCCAGTGTTTCGTTGGCGTTGTTCAGCCAGCTCCTCTTCATTCATGGCGGCACGTCTTCGCCTCTGAAGTTTGGCGTTCCGATGGCGCTGTTCGGCCCGTTTTTCTTCATTCCTGGCTGCACGCCGTCGCCGCTGTAGTTCACTGTTTGGTAAAGTCGAATTGCTTTTATTATCAGTATTCATTTCGAGCAATTGTCAAAAAATGACACAATAATAAATATATAAGATGTCCGTCAATGTAAAAAAAGGTCCCTATTTACTCCCTTCACAACTCTGTGTATGTTAGACCGACAGACAGGCACACAAACAGATAAACTGCGTCGTGATTGTGGAACACCCTACGTACACACACATACACGCATGGAAACGCGCACACGCATGAACACTTACACACGCACCAGTGCACTTACACACACTTACACACTCACACATGTTGATAGTTTTTACTTTCTGTGAAATGCTGCACGCACGCTCACACACATAAACATACGCGCACGTACATACACACGCACACATGGTAATAGTTACAGCGTTAACTTTGCCTCTCTGTTTCTTACTCTCCCCTCTCACTCCCTCATTCGCATTATGCGTATTAATTTAAGTTTGGCGTCGTTGAGGTGGGTGGAGTCTTTTGAAACCTATGAACCAATGATTATCGGGAATTATGACACACGGAATACTGACGTTGTTGAAATTAATATATAGATGTTCGGTAAACCCATACGTACATATATATATGTGTCCATGTATGTATATATATACATACTACTGTATGTCTGTATACATATATGTATGTACGTATACATACTTATATTTAAGTAACAGCCGTACTAAGAGTGAGAAATGAAATTTCGTTTCATTTTTTCCATATATATATATATATATATAAAACAATGATAGTGAGTAAAATCGAAGTTGCAGCTGCTACTAACATCTTTCAAAAACAATGCTCAGAAGCTGGCACAAGCACTCAATAAATTATACCACAGAGCAATAAACATACGTTAAAGGTGTGACAAATTGAAAATTGCAGCCGGGTAAAAAAAACTGCCACAAAAGCCACCACAAGAACGAAAATAGAAACAGGATATATATATGTGTGTGTGTGTGTGTATATATATATATATATACACATACATACATACATATATATATATAGATACATATACATATCATCATCATCATCATTTTACGTCCGCTTTTCCCTGCTTGCAAGGGTGGGACGGGTCCTATTCAGCACAGCATCTCTCTACTTGTCACGGTCCTTTTATATATATATAATAATAATAATGATACTATTTATAGTTATGTATATACTATAAACAACTATAAACAGGAAAGGTCAGAAATTTCCTACTACCTTATTACCAGTAAGAGAAATGTAAGAACATCAGGTGTTAATTTTAATTTTAATTTTTGTACAATTCTCGTATAATATACGTCGCATCCATTACACCCTGTAAATACGAAACTGTTGCTCACAACATCAATATATATGTATCTATATGATTGTTCAGTTGAATAGGAGGTTAATTATATGTACAAACATTGATAATGCTCCGATGACTCCAAAGTTTGGTAGAAACGATTGTCAACACTTAAATGATTTGAACATAACTTTCATATATATATATATATATATTTATATATATATATCATCATCATCATCATCATTTTACATCCGCTTTTCCCTGCTTGCATATATATATATGTATGTATGTATGTATATATATGTGTGTAGCGAGATCTGTCCACGCCTTGAACCTTGGGTGACACCTAAAGGTCAAATTCTAGGTCACCACCCTTTTGGTGTGAACAGGTTGATGCGTTGGCTATCCCCTCAAGGTGGGAGACAGAAAGCGACAGGTATATAAAGCCTGTATCATCCCACGATTATACAGAAAGATCGGAGTATTACGCTAGCAACTAACTATGTAAAGATTCACCGCTAACTTCAGGCCCTTGAGGTCTACAGAAACACAGAGACATCGGAGCCCTACTACTGCAGACCCACTATGTGAAAGATTCACCGCTATCTACAGGCCACACTGGTCTACAGTCCACACTGGTCTACAGTCATCTACAGACCATTCAGGGGTATACAAACCATTACACTCTCTTTCACTATGGTCATAGACTCAGGACGAGAACTACTACGAGGGACTGCAACAAACTTTAACCACCAACAAATTTTATCTGGTCGTTCGCTGTTTTCACATCAGCAACAAAATGACATTGTCAACCTTCGCAACTCTTGGTAACTTGTTTTATTGTACTTTTTGATTGAAGTGAAGTAAACCATTATATATAAACTAAATCTTTATTCTTGTTATAATCATTTCTAATAACCACATATATATATATATATATATATATATATATATATATATATATATATATATATATATATATATATATATATATATATATATATATATATATATATATATATATATATATATATATATATATATATATATATATATATATATATATATATATATATATATATATATATATATATATATATATATATATATATATATATATATATATATATATATATATATATATATATATATATATATATATATATATATATATATATATATATATATATATATATATATATATATATATATATATATATATATATGGAGGCACATGGCTTAGTGGTTAGAGCATTGGCCTTGCAATCGAAAGGTTGTGAGTTCAATTCTCAGACCGGGTGATGTGTTGTTTCCTTGAGCAAGACACTTTATTTCACATTGCTCCAGTTTACTCAGCCTTAGAAATGAGATGATAGGACTGGAGTCCTATCATTCCACTGCAAAGTGATCGTGGAGGTGCCACGGAAAAAAAGCACCCAGCACTCAGCTGTAGAAATCAAGCCAGAATCAGTTCCCGTCCCACCCTTGCAAGCAGAGAAAAGCGGGCGTAAAATGATGATGATAATGAAAATGATGATGATATATATATGTATGTATGTGTATATATATATATATATAATGAAGGAAGTGTGGTAAGGAACCAGATGGACCATAACGCATGAGAGTACTCAATACTTGGGTAGTAGAGTGGGTAATAAGAAAATGTTCAAGACCCTGAAGCCAGAGCTCAAGCCATTTCGACGGCTATTTCTGTCCAGAAATAGCTGTCTGGGTCTTGAACATTTTCCCATATATATATATATATATATGTATGTATGTATATATACATACATACATATAATTGTTTCTACTTTTGGCACAAGGCCATCAATTACCCAGTACATTACTGGTACTTTATTTTTTTATCGACCCCGTAAGGATGAAAGGCAAAGTTAACCTCGGCAGGATTTGAACTCAGATCATAAAGGGAGGTAACTCTATGCTTCAAAGCTAGGCGTCCGGCCCTTTACCGATACTGCCAATCCACCGCCTTGTTAACCACCATTTGCCATGTAATGAATCATGCACACATTAAAAAATGACTGTGTGTGTGTGATATATATATATATATATTACATACATACATATAATATATATATATATCACACACACACAGTCATTATTTTAATGTGTGCATGACTCATTACATGGCAAATGGTGGTTAACAGACTCATAAAAGGTTAAAAATAACCATTACATTATAAATGCTTCACAGATTCAGAGAATATCAAGCACTGGGTCATGGTATCCGCTTGAAAAATGTGTGCAGCTCTAAAATTTCCTTAAAATAAACCTTGTACATAAACACACTCTCTCTCTCTCTCTCTCTCTCTCTCTCTCTCTTTCGCTCTCTCTCTCTCTCACACACACACACACACATACTTACCCTTAACCTGCATTGATAGTCTTAGGAGCCTCAGTTACTGTCATCTTGTTCACACAGTCAGTTAGTTAAAGTCTGTTCTAAGCTGAAGGCTCATCAAGTCAGTGCTTATCCTCAGTTTACTGGGCATTAAGCTGCTGAGATTACAAGACTCTCCCTGGACAGGATGCCAGTCTATTGCAGATTTCACTCCCCAGCTACTGCTGGTACTCACTCTCAGCTGAGTGTACTGGAGCAACATGAAAGTGTTTTACTCAAGAACATAACACAGTTCCCTGTCCAGGAATCAAACTTATGACACTACAATTGTATGTCAAGCATCCTAACCATTAGGCCACACACACCCAAATACTTATTATGTACTTACATTCCTCCCAAGGAATAATCACGAGAATGTGTGAACATTTTTAGATCTCATTGTCATATTTGCTTTTATATAACTAGAACAGAACAACACATGACAGTTCCCAGTGTGATCTGATATTGGGTATTTGTCACTAATCACATTTTTTTATCAAGTTTACCTGTGTTGATTCAATTCAGGTATTACAGTAATAATATACACTACTGTCTCTGTAGTTGACAGGTGACTGTAATTTTGTTTTATCAAATTTACCAGTATTGATTTAATTCAGGTATTTTAAAGTCTAAAGTCTGTCTTGAACATGGAGGCTCATCAGGTCACTGTGTATCCTGATTTCCATGGTGTGAAGCGACTGAGTATACAACACTTCCCCTTGGACAGGATGCCAGTCCTTCACAGGGTTAAACCCTCAGCTAGTGCTGGCACTAATTTTCAGCTGAGTATACTGGAGCAACGGGAAATAAAGTGTTGACTAATGACAGTGGAATCTTATTCAACAATAGTGGTTCCCACTCCTCCCCTATTTTCTTTAAGCAATTTGTTTTTCCTAGAAAAGCCATATATCCAGTTTTGATAAATAGGATAAATATATAAATAAATAAATAACAATCATTAATTCTCCTTTGTTTGTTCACAACCTGCATTCGTTTGCAAAAAAAATCTAATTTGTTAATTCAATTGTTTGTAAAACAGGAGTTAGCTTTGTGGAACCCATGAAACAAATTTTATATATTTTTTACTCATGGAGTCCTTTTTGAAGCAAAGTTTTACAGCTGGATTTCCTTCCTGGCATCAACCCTTTAGGCACTTCTTACATACAAAATATATGAAAAACTGTTCTTTATAAATTGGATTTTGACTCTGTTCATGCCAACCCTTACCTATGGTCATGAATCTTCGGTAATGACTGAAAGAATATGATCACAAATACAAGCAGCTGGGATGGGGTTCTTCTAAAGGGTCTTTGGAGTAACATTACTCAAAAGAGTGCGTAAATCAACAATCAGAGATTCGCCATAGGTAGAGTTACTATTTCGCCGAATTGAGAGATGACAGCTCCAATATTACGGAAATGTGCTCAGAATGTCTAAGGAAAGAATCACTGGACAGAACTTACATGCAAAAGCAACTGGCAGGAGACTCAGGGGTAGACCCTGAGTAGGATGGTTGGATAACATCCATGAGCTTGGCTGGTCTCGCTTCGGGATCCAGCCAGATCAATTGGAGACTTGTTTCTGGTAGAATTATCTGAAAGATGTATTTAAGGACTCTGCCCCCTATGACTATCACAGGAATAAGTGAGTGGAGAATGAGGAAAGTGACAACAACAACTACTACTACTACTACTGCTGCTGCTGTTACTACTACTACTACTACTACTCTGCACTAAAATAGAGCCTATGTCATAATTTCAGATAACATATCTATTCATCATCATCATCACCATTTCATTTTACGTCCGCTTTTTCCCTGCTTGCAAGGGTGGGACGGGAACTGATTTTGGCTTGATTTCTACAGCTGGATGACCTTCCTAACACCAACCTCATTTACAGTGAGTGCTGGGTGCTTTTTTGCCGTGGCACCTCCACGACCACTTTGCAGTGGAATGATAGGGACCCCAGTCCCTATCATCTCATTTCTACAGCTGAGTAAACTGGAGCAATGTGAAATAAAGTGTCTTGCTCAAGGAAACAACACATCACCCGGTCTGAGAATTGAACTCACAACCTTTCGATTGCAAGGCCAATGCTCTAACCACTAAGCCATGTGCCTCCATCTTGATATTTTAATATCCTATAATGAGTAAGCAGAAAATATTGAGAAGCAGGTTTGTTAATTTAAATGTTTATAGTATCTTTACTTGTGAACACATCTTTTTACTTCTTGTTTGCCCACTTATTCCCGAGAGGGCTGTGGAGACAGAGTCCTCAAACACACCTTACACTGGATCCTGTCAGAAGCAACCATCTCCAATTGATCTGGCTGGATCCCTAAGTGGGACGAGCTGAGCTCATGGATGTTATCCAACCATTTTCTTGGGATCTACCCCTGGGTCTCCTGCTGGTTGGTTTTTGCCTGTAAAATTTGTTCAGCAATTCTTTCCTGAGACATTCTAACTACATGTGGACACATCATTTTGGAAATTTGCAGTATTAAAGTAAAGACTTTGATTTATAATATGATGCAGCCATAGTGCTGTTTTGCACTTTCAAGAATGTCTTGCTAATACAATTTCATGTGGAACGGGACATTAAGTATTAAGAGAGCTCTTTGGTAATGTGTTTTCATGTGGTACAGGACGTTAAGTTTTAAGATCGCTCACTGTTAATGCGGTTTCATGTGGTACAGGATACGAAGTGTTACGACAACTCTCTGCTAATGTGGTTTCATGTGGTACAGGGCATTAAGTGTTAAAAGAGCTTTCTGTTTATGTGCTTTCATGTTATACAGGATGTTAAATGTAAGACCGCTCTCTGCTAATGCAATTTCATGTGGTACAGGATACTAAGTGTTTTATGAAACACTCTATGTTGTTGCTTAGCTGTGATATAGAATATCTTTGACCAAAAGCTCTCTAGCCAGGAGCATCTTGACTTTTGAGGAGAATCAATGACTACATTATTTTATGTGCCAATTAACAAAAAAAAACTGTAGGGTGTGATTTGAAGGAGATTCAGCTGCTATTTCACTATACCAAGATTGGCGTGCCATTTATACAAGGATTACAGGATACATAAACAATTATACAAACTGAAGAA
The DNA here is from genome assembly GCA_964016885.1 of Eledone cirrhosa. NCBI lineage: Eukaryota > Metazoa > Mollusca > Cephalopoda > Octopoda > Eledonidae > Eledone > Eledone cirrhosa. Next base: position 133,247,562 of record OZ024741.1, read on the forward strand.
TTTACATTTTGTTAAATTATTGGTTTGCCTAAGAGAAACCCTATAGTCTATGTTGGTTACCGACACATAAAAGTGATTAAGATAAGAATTATATTTTAATAATTTGTTTCTAAAATATAATTATGTAAACGTTCATCTCCATCATCAACATTTAATGTCTCTTTTCCACATTTGTTGAGTGTATTCGGCTGTCATATTGTGAGGCCAGACAGGTTAGGTAACCACATCTCGCTCATACATTCTGTTTTTAGTTTCTTTTTTTTAGGGCTGGATACCCTTTCTACTGCCAACCACCTTACTGGGAGCTGGGAGCTTTTTAGTAGCACCAGTATGTGGCCTATGGTAAGGGTGTTGGACTTACAATCATAATCTCATGGGTTCGATTCTTGGATCAGATTGTGTGTTGTGTTCTTGAACAAAACACTTCATTTCATAATATACTATACTAGTATATTCATTTTCTAATATACTATACTAGTATATTATATTCAGCTGAAAAGGAATACCAGCTGTAGCTGGGGGTTTAACCCTGCGACGGACTGGCATCCTGTCCAGAAGGGAGTCTTATACTCTCAGTTACTTAATGCCACAGAAACCGGGATAAGCATTGGCCTGATGAGCCTCCTGGCTCTAGACAGACTTTAAACTTACCACCTAACAGGGTGGACTGGGAGCTTTTTTCATGGCACTAATGCAACCCTTTTACAGAGTGGAGTGGGTGCTTTTTGTCATAGCACTAGTACGACCACCTTACAAATGGCATACAGGATTAAATGTATGAATAACTTTGGAGAAAGGGGCAGGTGTAGGGTTTTACAGAAACAGATGTAGAGTTAGAACCCAGGATCTTGTAATTAGAAAATGAACTTCTTATTGTCGCTACATGAGTGAGATAGGAAATGCATTGTGTAAATTTTGAAGAGTCACAGACATATATAAATATACAAACACACTTAGTAAGGCTTTGCTACATGCCAGATCGAAGAGGGCCACTGTCTGATAGGTTTGTGGTTAAGCCTGTGGCAGTGAAGACTTCCAGCATTCTTGGCCCTCAGACCAAATTCCTGCTCACTGTTATCTGAGCCGAGTTGGCTGCTCACATGTGCGAGCCCCACAAGGTGGACTACTGTTCCAGCATGTCTCCCTTGCCATCCAAGGGCAATGTTGGCTGGGACCTCACAATATGAGGTGGCTGTTCCAGAGTGTCTCCCTTGCCATCTGAGGGCAATGTCGGTTCTGACCGCGCGGAGGACCGACATTTAAGTTTCATTTATGGTGGTAGCGTATGGATTTGATTTACTTTGGACAAGTGAAAGCTATGTATGTATACGTCTGTATACACTGAAAGATCTATAAATAACCATGTGACTCGACCAACCTCGTGACTAGTGACGTCATCAAACAATATATAAAGCCGCCGTCTTCTTTCCTTCTTTATTAGTGGTTATAGTTACGTAGGTAAGTCCGCCATTTGTTTACTTTCTAATTTCTATTCAATACATACATATATTTATTTATTTAACTCATAATTTCTGTAGGATTAATAAATAGTTTCATGTATTTTGTAAGGTAACAATTACTATTTTATTACCTGTATTCGCCTCATCTGTGCTCAAGAGTAGTATTCATGAACCATACATTATCAATCTGCTTTATTATTATTACATATTGAATTTAGTTTCACACACACATATATATATATATATAATATATGCACATACAATAATAATGAGTAGGAACGAAGTGTCAATGTATGATCATTAAGTTTATTCATACTTTCATACGCCTTTTTATCTATATGTATACACACATACATATATATGGTTAGCTAGTGCTCATACGATTAAATAGATAATTTCTGTCTCCCTCATATATATATATATATATATATATATATATATATATATATATAGTGTTTATGTCTGTATTACTATCCTCCATAACTAGTGTTTAGCTTGTTTATACTCCTCTGTTAATACCATCACACTACACTTCACGTCTCTGTCTCTCTTTGTACATCACAGTGTTGATGAATCAACGAGAGGGCCTCTACCCAGTAGATGACTTAATGTATATATATATATATATAATAAATACCAGCCAAATTTCACACAAATCACACCCACCTGTCTTAAATTATTAAAATATAGATATGTAGTCCTATATATTGAAAATGACTAGACGGTTACGACTATCTGTTCGATAGTGGAGTGGCGTTCTGAAGGACTAAACAAACACTTGATATCTCTCTGCTTCTTCTTGCTAGCGTTTATTGTGTGAGCTTTTATTTATTTATATAATGTGAAGTTGTATAGTTCATGCCTTTCCGCCACCACATCCTGTTCTTTGTTTCTTACTGTTCCTATTTAGTATTTTCTTTACCTTGTCGAAAATAGTGAGGTGGGGGAGATGGAGATATATGATTATTGCCTGATATGGTATCACCATATCAGACATCATTTCATACACACAACTGTTCGTTGTTAATATATATCTATATATCTCTTTACACGATAAAATGGGTGTAGTTGTTTTTACATTTATTTAACCTGCCCGACTATTTCTGCACGCACACACGGCCCTGTTTGTAATCTCCGTTATACATTTTGGTCAATCTTTCCTCCTATATTTCATACTTACACTCTGGCTAGTTGGGAGTTCATAGTTACACCCTTGTTAGCAGGGAGAATGGACGTTAAATGATGGTGATGACTCCAGATGAACAACAGCGCAGTATAATTTTTCACATTTTATCATCATCCTGGGAAGAAGAAAAAAAACATTTTCTTTGTCTGTAATGATGACATAAATATTTATTAGCGATGATGCTGAAATTGATAGTCCTGCTCTAGCATAGCCACAACACAAACCCTTCTAACCTCTTTCTAATGAGAGAGTGGTGACCCCACTATAGCCCCAGGAACATCCTACCCCTAACCTCCATTCTAAGTAGACACTAGCTGAACACTTGGACTGTTTGTGTATCTAGGGCAGATCTCGTAATAAAATATTTATGTAGACAGACGCTAACATCAAAACAGTTTTTGTATAGGTAGATCATGTATATACTACTCTGATATCAGTATAGTGAACAACCATTCCGCCTTCTTCGCAGTATCTTAACTAATACTTTACCCAACGGCACCATACATTTGCTTACGCAATTGCTTCTTTGTTTCTATACACACGCATTCGGATATATATAATACACACGCACACACACACATATGTGTGTGTGTGTCTGGGTAGTTATTTAACATCGCTTCATTATTTCTTTTTAATTATATTTCCCCTGCCGTGATATCGTAATATTGGCTACTATAGATACTTTGGACTTTGACGTAATATATATATATATATATATATATATATATATATATATTTATTAATATATATATATATATATATATATATATATATATATATATATATATATATATATATATATTTATTAATATATATATATATATATATATATATATATATATATATATATATATATATATATATATATTTATTAATATATATATATATATATATACGGTGTCGTCATCATGGTTCTCGCATTCGACAAAACCAAGACAGGTGTAGGATATATTACAAAGAAACAAAGGATATAATTTAATTCAAGCTGTAATAATATTTTAGTCTATGCTAAACGAATGGTAATACAGAAAGCTGGTTCAATAAACTGACAATAATTATAAGTGGTTCCATTGACGTCAAACCTATTGACGTGCTGGTGGGTAGATTGAGTTGAGAAAAAAAGTGTTTCTAATAATGTGATAGCCTGTATGTGTATGGGCGTTGTAGTTTCCACTATCAACAATAACCATGACGACATCAGACTTCCTCCCCACCCTTTCAGTTACTAATGTTTTATTATCTCGTGTGACACTCGCTTCGTTATCTAATGTGACATTTATATATCTACATTAAACACCATTGATATCCGTTTAATAATAATAATTTTTTTTTTTTTTACTGGCTATGATTGCAGTGATCAGGGGTAAAATCATCACAGAATGAGGACAAAATGAATTACTTTTGTATATTTATTAAATCCAGTAACTTAATGTTGCTGTCACCGTCACTATAGCCACACGTTCTTCACCTGGCTATTTTAATTGTACTTGCGGGGTTTATAAGAAGCTCTAATATTTATATCAATGTTGTGTCCTCAGATTTGTAGATCTGAGATATAATTATTTGAATTGACTCCATTGCATTCTTTGGTCAAGCTTGGCTGCTATATATATTTCTAGTCAAGCCTGAAGATGAAAGGTGATATCAGCACTTACTTGATTTCAGCTCAGAGTGTGACTAAATACTGCAAGTCACTTTGACATTCTAATTTTTAGCTTTTGCTTTGTCACCTTAATAAAAACAAGGCCAAAATTTGACTGGTATTTTTTATCAATCCTGAAAGGTTGAAAGGCAAGATTTGAACTGAGAATATAGAACCCAGAACTAATTCAAGTATAAGGAAATAACTGACAAACTACAAGTGGGAATATTGAGAATAAAAGTTAGTTATTTTAGTTATTAGGAAAGCCTTTGAATCAACCCTTTCATTATCATAGTTCTAATCAAAGACACTGCCTGTGATTTTCAAATAATTTTGAAAATAATAAAAAAAGATTTTAATGGATTTAATAATATAAATTAACTTCTTCATAATTAAGTTTTTGAGTTTCAGGTGGTTTGGTTTCAAAGGGGTTAAGTTGAAGACTCCCTCACTCCTCTTTAATACCAGTGTACAATGTGTTGATGTTTGCTATTCCATATAACAAGTAATGATGTAGCTGGTACTAAACTAAGGCATATTAGTCCATTGTTATATACACTGATATAAATAAATTATTTAATAAAATGATGGGAGACAAGAGAGATTGTTCCAATCTCCTTGTTAAGCCTCCCCTGTAAAGTCTAAGTTAAGTGTCTGACAAAGAGACACAGAAGCTAGCTGATGAATAGTGTGGTTTCCGCCCCGGGCACAGCACAGCCGTTCAAATATCCATACTGCGGCAGGTCTTTGAGAATTCGTGGGAGTATTGTCATGAGTTATGTTCTTGTTTTGTTGATCTTGAAAAAGCATATGACTGTGTTCCTTGGGGCCTGATATCTCTATACGAATGCCCGAGTATTTGTGTTTGGATAAATGGTGCTAAATCGAAACCTTTCAATGTGGGAGTCGGACTCCACTATGGGTGTGTTCTGTTACCTTTCCTGTTCATTATTTACTTGAACAGGATTGACATGTGCAGTTGGGTTGGAAGTTGTATCATGACAAGTGGGTGTAAAATCAGTCGGCTGGAATTTGCAGATGACATGGTGTTACTTAACTTGACAGAAGATGATCTCCAACTTGCACTCGATAGAGTGCTGCATGGCGGAAATGAAAATCGGTGCTGCTAAAACTGAGACACTCGTCCTCTCAAGGAAACCTACACAATGCACTCTACATGTAAATGGAGTTCCACTAAGAAGTTCAAGTATCTTGGGGCTGAGTTCACGAGTGATGGGAGGCAGGAGGCTGAAATAAGTGCAAGAATTGCAGGATGGAAGGTAAAGTTAACCTTAGTGGGATTTGAACTTAAAGCACCAAGAGTCAGAACATGCACCACAATGCATATAAGCTGACACTAACCACTGCCAATTTGTTGTTTTTAAACCCACTTAATAATATGGGTTATTACTATATTCTCAGCTATTATCTACAATGATCAACTGTTATTACAGTTATTTTCTGCATTTGGGACCCTCACATTTTCAAATTTCAAAACAAAATAATGTTTGTTTGTCATTATAAGTGATCAGTTTTAAAGTTTCGAGCAGAGCCTGATACAAGTCAATACGAAAAATAGACTGGGTTTGAACCAATCAGTTCAGAAGATCCTTGTTCTTGTTTTACACCACTGCCACTAACACCATCACCATTTTTCTTATATCCAACTGCCAAAACATTTAGATACCTCTCTATTTTTATCCCATTTGTTTACTGCAATCATTACTGAAACTAGGAATCCCTAATATCAATATTATGCTAAGCAATATATTTATATATTTACATGTGTGTACACACACACATGTGTATCCAGTTTAGAATAGATACACAGTATTCCTGCATGTCATAAGAAATTACTATAAGGGTCAGTGTAAGGAAGGACATCTAGTTGTAAAACATTAAAAAGTGCCAGCATGAAAAAGTTGACAAAAACAATGATGATGATACATTCATTTTGAAATATTACATTGAGCTAATTATTTAGATATGCTGGGTGGACTGTGGGTTATGAAACAGCAAAGTCAGTCAATTGTTATTTGAATAACAATGCAATAGAAATGTGTCATAAAATTAAATCACTTAAGTGAAAATCAATAGAAGTATATTCACTCTTGTAGTTACGTGACAACACAATTTCTTTCCACTATCCCTGGCTATAATCATCATCATCATCATCATTTAACGTCTATTTTCCATGCTTGCATGGGTTAGACAGGTTGTCGAGTTATGAAATTAGTTAGGTCCGGAGATCATATTATGCTCATACAGATCTATTTTCATTTTATTTCTACCACTGGATGCTCTTCCTAGTGGCAAACACGTTGCCGTAGTGTAAAATATTTGTACACTAACTGTATATGTAGAAAAAACATTTACTTTTATAAACATTTGGTTAATTTACGAAGCATTGAGAAATTTGAAAATATAATTACCACAATGCAGGTAACTATAATAATAGTTAACTATATTTATCAGTTAAATATGTTGAGTAAAGTATCCCTGATTTGATTTTCTACAGGCTTCTCTATTTCCAGGAGTACTTTACCTGACTTATTCAACTATTATTTATAGTTATCTGGATTATGGCAACTATATTTTCTTTTGATTAATATTGGTTCAAATATTTCTTCTGATTATGCAATAGAATGTGGTAGGGTGCACAGCTTTATGTGTTTGGTGATACAAATGAGAAAAAAAATACTTCATGCATATAGATTATTTATTCAAAAGAGGCTGTTCCCCTCCATCAAAACTCAATTTCTCACTACCTTGGGAACTTGGTGTGGACTAATGAGAATGATTGCATGTAACAATGGAATTATCAGCTTCTCTCAAATAAATCTTTTTTATAGGCTTCCATTTCTGAATCTCCTCTTCTCAGATTTTTAGGTAATTTCTATCTGCTGAACTTACTATGGAAAAAGAGCTAGCTATGTGTAATGTAGATTCATATACCATATGTATGTGTGTGTAGTGTTTATGACATCATAAAATGCACCCAGAGCACTCTGTAAAGGAGTTAGCAATATAAAGAGCATCTAGCTGTAGAATCTATGTCAAAATGGAACATATAAACATGGCATGGGCCTCAGACCTGTCTAATCACAGGAGCTAACAACTCACCCAACCTATGCTTGCATGGAAAACAGATATAAAATGATGGTGATTAGGTGGTGGTGTGGACAAGTGCTAAGGATTTAACTGAATGTTAAATATATCAGCTCATATAGGAAATCTCCCTGACCTGGTATTGTGAAACTGGTGCAGATGGATAAAAATATGCTATGAGTTGGCAGAAGGCCAGGGAAGGAAGGAATTGTAGTGGTTAGATCTAAACGTGTTCAGTCTCACACATGAGATGATACAGAATTGAGAAAAGTTGCAATGTGCCATACTGTGTAGACTTAGGAAACTCATAAACATCTTCATTAAAATTATATGTGGTGCATTTATGTATGTATTTAATTATTCATATATACATGCAATACACAGCACAAACATATCCTGTGTACCCACCTCAATGCTTGCTGAACTGAACTTGGTAATACATGGAAGTAGATCTACTGTGAGAAAGCTGGTGATTTTTTTTCATTGAAGGATGAGTAGTAATATTAATGTTTCAACCATGGCAGTGGGCCAGTGTTGCAGGGGTGGGTGGGGTGTAATTGATTGATTATATTCTATAATAATACCAACATTGTTGATGTTTTATTTCCTTAAATCTTTCATTATATACTAACTACACTAGCCAGTTTTCTGTACACTAAAAATCAGATTTTGTTTTTACAGTACTTTACATTTTAACCAATTGTGTAACCAGAACAAAAGCTGATTGAACTAAGTCAAATGTTGTACTTGATTGAAGGGCTAAATTATGCTGTTTAATTTTTTTGTATCATCCAGGCCACTAAAAATGTGTTTATGTTAAATTTGGCAGAAGCTTCAGTATACATTGTTAAATGGTTGAGGATAAGAAGGGTATCTAACTGTAGAAACCATATTAAAAAAATGGGTCGAGAAGACTTTTCAGTTGTGTTGTGAGCACAACTTTTCTACTGTTGATACCAGTATAAAACACAAGAAATCTATGTTTTACATAGTATTTCAACATGTGCTACATAGAAAATGGCTATATTGTCCTGTCAGAACACAACTCTCCATTAATATTGTTTCTACTCGGTAAAGTACTCAATATATAATATGATTTTGAACTCTGTGATTGACAGTTTTCAGCCTTATTAGACCTTAAATTTGTAATCCACCCCAAAATATATACATTACTATTTTTCAAGGGGTGCCCACTCATGCAATGGGTTGAGTAGTGTACATTTAGATTATTTATTGAAATTATGTGTGGTTTGTGCGTTGCAGTTATTGACTGACTGGTGACTAGAGCTACGCAGCAATAGCAATTTAGGTTAACATGGAAAACGAATATGTGAATTTGAATTGATGAGTTATTTGATCTGCTAAATTGTATTCAAATCATATCTTACTTTAAAAAAGGGAATGACATGTTGGTTTACTCTTTTGATACCAAATTGCCTGAAACTGCCCTTGTTTCTACAATACAAAACTATTTTAAAGTGTTTATATTTGTCATAATTTTATCTAAGAACCTTTATTAAGTTATGATTCAAGCACCAGATAAAAGATGAAAAAGTTATATTATTAAATACTTCCAAATTCTTGATTATTTTCAAAATAATTTTAAACATATAAGTGTCTTTCATTAAAAATATGATAACGAAAGGGTTAATGTACACTCTGAATAAAAGCCTAGAATGCTTATGATGATGATGATGATGATGAAAAATATTCTCCAGAAAATAATTTGCTGTTATGTGAAGCTTATATTGGCTAGCTGAAAACATTGACACACTTATTCTAACACAACTTCCCTTATTGTTAGATTTTGAAGCAATGTTGCAGTTTAAGGAAGATTTGAAAAGATGTTATTACCAGCAATGTGGAACAGGCAATCCAAATGACATGGTGGTGGTGGTAGTGGTACTACTACTATTAAATCATTTTCAGCTAGAAGTAACCAGGCTTCAGATATTGACTATGATACCACCCACTAAAGTAGTAAGTTTACTACTAGAACATATATATTTTTAGTTATTATATTCACAATCAAATAAACACGAGTTGTTTATTAGACTTGGGGAAAGGCTTCCTTTAAAATACAAATACCACTCCTGGCTGTCTCATGTAACTAGTTTCCTCTTTTACTGTAAGCTGATAGCTGATTCAACAGTACTTGGAACTTGTGGTAATGGGTTTTAGTAAGCAGAAAGTCCACTATCAGAAAGAACCTTGTCTGAACTATGATAATAAAAAACACAAAATGAATGCTTCTAGTTAACTTTCTTTTCTTTTTCTTTCTTCTCTAAGATGCTTATAGGATGCAAATCTTTTATTTTTCCTCAACAACATTCCTAGAGACCTTCCTCTTTTCTTCTTTCTTTCTAGAACTTTGTTGAGATTTTTCAGATGCCTTTTCCACCTATTTTCTTTTCATACTGTTCTTTTATTATTTTTTTTTCTCAGTAGTCTAGTGAAATGACCTCAAATATTTCCTATATCAAGTTGTAGTTATAAACAGTTGACAGCTTCAGGATTTCTTTCCTTTTTTTATCTCCTTCTCCTACTTAGAAATCTGATTGTCTAACTGGAATATAGTGAGTTTACCCTTTCCTTACCAACATACCCAAAACTACATATCTGCTTCTACAAAACAAAACCACCCATTGTAAGGGTTCGTATTGAAATTTAAAATCTTCCATCATAGTTTTATAATAAGACCCATGTGATAAAAATCCCTCAAAATTCTTCATTAATTAATTAAAATAGTGTTTCATTAGAAATATAGTCATAAACGGGTGAATACTTTATGCTGTTTAATGTACACTTTCTTCTACAGCAGCTTTAATGAATAGCCTTCATTTTTACTTTTAAGCTCCTTCATAGGTTGTTGCTTGGATTGATATCTGAATTATATTATCCCTTTCATGGCCATATTTTTAATGAAATAAATGCATTCTATTTCAATTAAGCATTTTGAGAGACTTATTAAAATTATCAATTATTTCATTACTAAGATGGAAACAATATAAAATTATGTTGTTTCTATCTTAGTAATGAAACTATTTAAAGTGGGTGGCTTTGTTTCAAAGAAGCATAGCCAGGTTAATAATGGAAGGGTTAAAAAGCCTATTAAACACACAATCCAACATATGTATATCAATCTATTGTGAATTTAAGTGTATAAAATAGTGACTAGAAAACTTCTTTTAATTTTTATTTGTAATCTATTGACATAACTTGCTTATTAAATTTTTTTATTGCCATTAAATCTTGTTTTTGATCTTACTAAGCTAGCATGAAAGATTTGATGCCTGCTGTAAAACATTTCAAATCCTTTCATGAGTTCTGTGAGGCTAATCCCTGCTTTAGTGGGTGGAAAATGGCCTTAAAACACCAGCTGCTGTAGTTGCTTATGGTTTTTATAGTCTTGCGAAATGATTGTCACACAAAATATTATAAACTGAAACCAGAATCTTTTATATTAACAAATTTAATCAAAAACTAATTGAACAAGATTTTGTAGTTGTTTTCATATGGAATTGGGTCAACAAAAGTCCAAGACAATATAATGCAATAGATAAAAATTAGTACAATCTATTATATTATTTGGAGATGGGGTCAAAAGTTAGATTTTTATTTTTTATTTTTTCATATGTGACTATTTTTCTGCTTAAATATAGTGAGACATAGATTTATGATAATGGCGTCTTTCAATAATTGTTAGTAATTGTAAACATAATTAAGTGTTTTTAAATCGAAATCCAGAACAGTTTTAGTTAGCAAAAAAAACCTGCTGGGTTGTATTTACAGTGCACTCTATATGTGAATGGAGTTCCACTAAATCAGGTAGAGAAGTTCAAGTATCTTGAGGCCGTGTTCACGAGTGAAGGAATGCAGAAGGCTGAATTGAGTGCAAGAATTGTAGAAGCTGGTGCAGTAAGGCAGCAGCTTCAGCATTCACTAATCGGAAGGGCAGTAGGTGTAAAAGCCAAACTCACTTATCTTCAGTTCGGTATTCATGGCAACCCTTACCTAAGGTCATGAATTTGGGGTAATGACTGAAAGAATACGATCGCGAATACAAGCGACTAAAATGGGGTTCCTCCAAAGGGTTTTGGAGTAATGTTACTCAATAGAGTGCATAGCTCAGAGATCAGAAAGTTACTCCAAGTAGAGTCGCTACTTCTCCAAATTGAGAGATTACAGCTCCGATACTATGAGCATATGATTAGAATGTTTCAGGAAAGAATCGCTGGACAGATTTTACAGGCAAAACCAACCGGTAGGAGACCCGGGGGTAGACCCCAAGTAAGATGGTTGTATAACATCCAGCTGGATCAGTTCGAGACGGTTGCTTCTGGAAGGACTCTGCCCTCATGACCCTCTCAGGAATAAGTAGGCAAAGAACAACATTTTATTAACTGTTTTTTTTTTTACTAATCACTAAACAGCCTGAAACTTCCATCTATTTATTTTAACGTGTTTATTTTTATCTAAAAACCTCCCATAATTTTATGTAAGAGCCTTTAAGTTATGATCCAAGCACCAACTTAATACTGAGAAAATGAGTTATATTATTCAATCCCTCCAAATTTTTGATTGATTTAAAAATTATTTGAAAATCATACCTATAATATCAAACCACCCTGATTCTATGACAACACGCCCAGTTATACAATACAAAGCGATCTTAAAGTGTTTATAATTATCTAAAATCCTTCCATTGCAATTTTATGTAGGAACTTTTCTATTCCAAATACCAACTTAGTAGTGAGAAAGTTACTAACTCCTCACCTCCCCAAATTCTTGATTATTTTCAAAAGGATTTGAAAACCATAGGCACTGTCTTTCATTAGAAATATGATAATGTAAGGGTTAACCCTGATCGACATTCCGACATTCCAGTCTATCGTTGAGCCCTAGTTAACCCTGATCAACATTCCAGTCTGTCGTTGAGACCTAGTTAACCCTGATCAACATTCCAGTCTGCCGTTGAGCCCTAGTTAACCCTGATCAACATTCCAGTCTGCCGTTGAACCCTAGTTAACCCTGATCAACATTCCAGTCTGTTGTTGAGCCCTAGTTAACCCTGATCAACATTCCAGTCTGCCGTTGAACCCTAGTTAACCCTGATCAACATTCCAGTCTGTTGTTGAGCCCTAGTTAACCCTGATCAACATTCCAGTCTGTCGTTGAGACCTAGTTAACCCTGATCAACATTCCAGTCTGTCATTGAGTCCTGATTAACCCTGATCAATATTCCAATCTGTTGGCGACACTATCTTCCTGTTATGTTTCATACTGTAACAACCTGTTGTTAAGCCTCAGTTAGCCCTGATGAAGCAGACCTATATCATGTCTTCTTAGAACTACATGGTCTAATATGTCCTTTCATTTAAGATTCTGAGGGAATATTTAGCTGCTGTTTCTAGCAGGTTGGTCAACTGCATAAAGGCAATTTTGTTAGCTAATAAAGTCTCCCTGACACCATTAATGTTCTTGTTTTGATTCCTGTACTAATTTGTCCTCTCTGAGTTCAAATTCCACAAGGTCAATTTTGCCTTTCATCTTTTCGGGGTTGATAAAAAATATACCAGTCTAGTACTGGAGTCAATTTTTCCCACTTTCTATCCTTCTCAGGAAGAAATCTGCTATGTTCTGCCTTGAGAGGGATGGGCTCTGTCAGGCTTTAAATGTCCAAGAAACGCTGTATGTCACTAATGAACCCCTATGACCCCATCAGGAGTTACAGGACCATACCATACAGATGTTATAAATCAATATGATTCCAGTAGACCTTAGCAAAGTTAAATTACCAAGTCATTTTAACACGTCTTTCATATTGATTTAGCTTTTATATATTTACTCTACAGCAATTAACACCATCCAAACTATTATAAACATTGAGTGATAATATTTGCTCACATCTAACAATACATTTCAGTCAACAATAGGATTAAGGGTGGAAAGTCATTTACGAATAGCAAAGTACATTGACTCAGTGTGTGTGTATCAGGAAGATTTAAAAAATGCTGTAAATTGACAGTAGAGAGACCAACAATAACAAATACATTCTCCAACAAAAATGACTCATAGTGGTGGTGATTTGTTGAATTACAGCAATATCTAACCTACACCTCCTTTAGAGCAAATTATTTCTATGGTGAACTGTAATGATATCAATTGAGAAATTTTTCATAATTATATAAATATTTAATATTTTTTCATTACATTAACTAACACATCTGATTTTATAATATATTATTGGCTTCAGCTGTTGGTATTTAGTATTATTTTCTTTCTCTACAGGAACTTTAAAAGTTAATACAAGCTCTAACCATCATGGCATTGTATCCTTCGTTGGAAGATATGAAAGTTGACCAGATGGTCAAAGTAAGTACTATTTTCTTTTTATCAATAATAATACTTACCGTATATACTCGAATATAAGCCGAGGTAGGTAAAAAACACATTGTTTAGATGGCATGGTTTTGAAATTCTCATGAGTGGAGAATATATTTATGAAGTTTTAATATTTTGATATTTAAAAATATTTTAAGTGTTGTTTAGAGAATAGTTTTTGTTTCACAATTCCATTACGTAATATTGACCTCCAAAGTGAAACCTATGTAATATTGACCTCCAAAGCGAAAATATTTTAGCGCCTCATCCCATTTACATAGAATTTTGAAGTTGGTGAAAATCAGCAATATATTGACGGCCAACCCCCACCCCTTCCCATTTTACCATCAAATATTTTGTCACATTTCTCGGTTTGTATACGAGTATATACAGTATTTTACAAAATTCCATACATCTGACTGTTGTTCTTGTGTTGATGAAATAGTCCTCAGTTAGTTCCATTTCCATCACAGTTTAACCGTCTTTTAGTTCACCATCTTATTTTTAAAGAATCATTTTATATGAATTTTCATGAGAAATATCCATGCTTCTGCATGCCTTACCCACAAGTGATTTTGAACATTATACTGCAATTTAATAGTGCTACTATTGCCTACAATGGTGAATTGCTCTTTGGGAGTTAAATGTCTTGGCCACAAACACATTACTGTTGATGACAGGATATGAAACATCAACTTCTTGGTTTGATGTTTGATATACTATCTACTTAACCACACTGATGATTAAGGGTGTGAAACATTAACCTCTTGGCTGGGATTGAACTAGTAAACTGCAGATGAATGACAACTATTCAAAATGTGGTTTTACAAAACCAGAAAAATAATGTTAACAATTAAGTATTTTATCCTATTATATAACTAGTTTAAAGTATTTAGACATAATTACTTTTCATTTTGTTTTTATTTTGTTTCACTTTTTAAGTAAAAGAATAAAACTGATTGTGCAGTAACCTTGTGATGTGACAATGTTCTATAGTTATTGTTTCAGTAGGTCTATCTCATTCATTTGATGAGATGTTCATTATATATAATGTTGGTGTGTGTCTGTATCCCTGTGTGTTGGATGAGGCAACTAAAAGGATTAACACCAGGAAGGGAATTCTGGCCATAAAACATTACCTCAAAAAGAACCCTATCAGAAAGTCTACAAAGCTAACCCTTGCTTTAGCAAGGAAAAATGACCTTAAAACGGAAAAGATAAAGCAGAAGAGAATGAAATGTATGGGTCAGAGTATTCGTCAGTATTAGGAGATAGTGACTATGTTGTGTAGGAACTATCAGATGGATACATAAAAAGGGGTAGAAAGAAAAGAAATTACATTGAAAGATTGCTGGAAGATACCAGAGAGGACAGCACAGGAGAGCTCAGAACACTGATGATGGATAGAGCTTTGGAGAGCAGGTGTAAAGACATATATACATATGCCATGTGTTGCATGGCTAGAATGAAAATCAGTGCTGTGAAAACTGAGACACTCATCCTCTCAAGGAAGCCTGCACTGTGAACTCTACATGTGAATGGGGTTCCACTGAAGCATATGGAGAAGTTCAAGTATCTCAGGGCCATGTTCATGAGTGATGGAAAGCAGAAGAAGGGAGGTAGGTGTAACAGCCAAACTCGCTATCTTCAATTCAGTATTCATGCCAACCCTTACCTATGGCCATGAAGTTTGGGTAATGACCGAAAGAATATGATTGCGAATACATGTGGCTGAAATGGGGTTCCTCTAGAGCGTCTTTGGAATAACATTACTTGATATAGTGTGAAGCTCTACCTACCATTTCTGACTAGGATACTATGGTTGGGCGTGCTTCCTAACGCCAACCACTTTGCAGAGTGTACTGAGTGTGTTTTACTGTAACCATCACTAAAGAGGTTTTGTTTTTTTGTCCTTGATATAACAGAAGAGTCCTCTCTGCCCTTTCTAACTCCAACCAGTTTTCAGGGTGTAGGGGATGCATTTTATTGTGACACCAGTACTAACCTAGATTACCCATCAAATGCCAACCACTTGAGGGGGCGGGAGTCATATACAGGTAAACCAATATGTATAATTAATCTATCTGATGTCTGTGTTGTTGCTTACTGACTGTTTATCACTAACTAATTTGTATTTTTATTTTACAATTCTAAGGCTCAACAAACTGCTTCTGTCAACAACCATGCTATACAGTACCCCGGACATTTTGATAGTGGCATATCACAGGCTGAACATGGTCACTTGTACCCAACCTTGGGAGATTATATGGGTCTAGCACTGACTCCTGAAATGGTTCAGAATATTGCACCAGCAGATAAACAAGTTGCTGTGAGTCAAGCTTATAGTGGTCAGATGCAAGTGGCTCCAATAACTGGTAACAATACAGGTTTGATGAGAGCTGAGATAAAACAAGGTATCCGAGAAGTTGTGCTGTGCAAAGATGAACATGGAAAGATTGGATTGCGTCTGAGACATGTGAACAATGTAAGTTGTTTTAAATATACTTACTACTTCAATATGTTGTGTGGTTCTGTATGTGTTACCTCTCACACAATCTCTGAGATTTCATTTTACTTTTGAAGTTTAATTCTTGAGAGAAAGTCCTGGACTTCACAGTCTGTGAATAGTTATTTGTTTATTATTTTGCAACAATAAAGTGCACCCAGTCCACTCAGCAATGTGATAGTGCTGGTGCCATGAAAAAACATATCTAGTACACCCTATCAGATGGTTAGTGTTACAACAGGCATTCAACCGTAGAAACCATATCAGATATGGAACATATGAGTAAGATGAGGTTGCTCTGACTTGTCTGGTCTCAAACTGTGACAACCCCTCCAGCATAAAAACAATGATGATGATGATGAATTAAGTTTTTGTGTATTGCTTGAATAACCAGTGTGGATACTGTTGAGTCAAGAATTCCAATTAGTATTTTACAACTGTTTAAAGTCCAACTAAGACAAGCAGAAATAATTGTGGCCTTTGCTACATTCATTGAGATTAGAATTTAGACATAATCCATAGCTCAACTTGTCTTATAAGAATCATACTTTGATATTTGACTAGATAACTGTAGAGGCCACAATCAGGAACAATATACAAACTTCAACAAAAACCATCCATCTATTCTATCATGGACAAATAAATATTTTATTATAAAATATATGAAATAATTTAGTTTAAAAATTATATTTTTGTTATATCTGTTTATTTTCTATTGTTTCCAGGGTGTGTTTGTGGCTTTGGTGCAGAATGGTTCTCCAGCAGCTATGGTTGGTTTAAGATTTGGAGATCAAATTCTTCAAATTGACAACCAATCAGTTGCTGGTTGGGACAATGATAAAGTCCATAAATATTTGAAATCTGCCAATCCTCAAAAGATCTGTATGGCTATTAGAGACAGGTGAGTTAATGTTATATATTGTTATAGTTGGTGGTAGAGCTGGTGCCACAACAAAAATAATCGTAACCCTAACCCTGTAAGATGGTTGCGCCGGAGTCCTGATAAAAGGCTCGTATATGCTGTAAAGTGGTTGGCGTTAGGAAGGTCATCTCCCCAAAGAAACCAAACCAAGAATGGAGTGTACAAGCAAGATGTGGTCTCATAACAAGTCTAGCCCCAGAATATGACAGCATGCCTTACCCATGCATGTATGGAAAATTGACAATGAATGGTGGTGGTGGTGGTGATGATGATGATGATGATGATGAAGTTATTGCTTAAACTGAAATGCATTTTTTTTTTTTTTTTTTTTTTTTTTTTTTTTAGGCCATTTGAGAGAACTGTCACTATGCAAAAAGACAGCAGTGGTTATGTTGGTTTTGTTTATAAGGATGGCAAGATTAAATCTTTGGTAAAAGATTCTTCAGCTGCAAGAAATGGTCTTCTTACTGAACATCAACTTATTGAAGTCAATGGACAGAATGTTGTTGCTTTAAAGGTTAGATATTTTTAAATTATCCAATTTTCTGAGTGATTGTAATTTTGTTTATTGAAAAAATTATGCAAGAATTGATTGACAAGTAATGAATAAAATTTATCAAAACTATTATATATGCCATGTGCGACAAAGCTGGCCTTTTGAATTACAGGTGTAGTTCATCTGATGGGCTTCTAAACAATTTCCATCTACCCAATTTCACACACAAGGCATGGGGCAATCTGAGGCTATGGTAAATGACACTTTCCTAAGATGCCATGCAGTGGGATTGAATCTAGGACCTAATGATTTTGAAGCAAACTTCTTAGCCATTCAGCCATGCTGCGTTCAAGTATAAAATATTTGCTTCAAATTTTCAAACAAAATGTTATTGGAAGAAGATTTCAACACATTATATAAATGGGGAAAATGATTGAAAATGGGTTATTTGAATTTTGAAATAACTTTTACAAGTGGTGATATTTTCGAACAGACTCATATTTAATTTTT
Organism: Eledone cirrhosa; assembly: GCA_964016885.1. Lineage (NCBI taxonomy): Eukaryota > Metazoa > Mollusca > Cephalopoda > Octopoda > Eledonidae > Eledone > Eledone cirrhosa. The sequence goes on from OZ024741.1 coordinate 133,265,776, forward strand.
TCATTCAAATGAATTGTATTATTACAATTAAATTCTGTAATTAAGGATGTGTAGGAATTAGCTTGAAGTCAACATGAATTAATCCAATGTATGAAGTATGACATTCTTACTAATCATGTTTGTGGAAGTAAATCTATTCCACATGCCACTACTATAAGTGAAACCTAAGGATCCATCCACCGCGTGACCCCTGCTGACAGGATGGAGAAAACATTGCCCCAGAAGATGGTAAGGGAGACTGCTGGAACAACCACTCCACTTCGTGGGGATTGCACTTGTGGGTAGCCAACTCCACTCCGATAGCAGTGAGCAGGGGTGTGGTCCGGGGACCAAGAACACCGAAAGTCTCCACTGCCATGTGAATAGCTAATCAAAAACAAAGAACTTATCCATTTAATTATAATAGACCCTGACCATAATTAATTCCTAACTCATTAGTAAATATAACATTTCAATCATATTCTTTGTATGTATGCATTTTTTATGATAAATGGAATAGATCAATGGTATCGTATAATCCTGTAGCTCCTAATGGAGTCGTAGGGGTACCGTAGTGATATACAGCATTTCTAGGGCATTTTAAGCCTAGTAGAACCCATCCCTCTCCAGGTCTGAACACAGCAGATTTCTCCCATAGAAGGATAGAAAATGAGAAAGAGATATAGAGGAAGAATCAACTCCAGTACTAGACTGATACTTATTTTTATTGATCTGGAAAGGATGAAAAGCAAAGTTATCCTCAGTGGGATTTGAGCTCAGAGAGCTGGAATGAATACTGCAAAGCATTCTATCTAACATTCTAACAAGTCTGCCAATTTGCCACCTCAAAGAGATCGATAAATAGTTAGCAAACTTTCTTTATATATTGTAAGTTCCCTATTCTGATGTTTTCTATAATGTTTTCCTGTTCACAGAATTCTTTTTATTTTTGTTATATTCTTTCCTTACCATTTGGTAATTGCTCCTGCTTCTGGTTCCCTTATGTCAAATCTTTTAACTTCCAAGCATTCATTGGTGATAGGAAGGCCATCCAGCTATAGAAAACTTGCAAAGGTTCTAGAAGATTCCTTAGTTGTGTCAAATATATGACAACCTACCTGCTGCTGCTGGTACCACAATAAAATGCACCCATTACTCTCTGTATAGTGGTTGGTGATAGGAAGGGCATTCAGCTATAGAAAACTTGCCAAAGATTTTAGACTCTTCAGTTGTGTCAAATATGACAACCTTCCTAATAATGGTACCACAATAAAATGCACCCAGTACTCTCTGTATAATGGTTGGTGATAGGCAGATGCATGAAGTCATAGAAAACTTGCCAAACAAAGGGTCAAGACTACTTTTCAATTATGTCAGAGACATGACAACCTCGCTTCTACTGGTGCCATGATAAAATGCATGGAGTAACACTTTGTACTATACAGAAACATATTTAAGCAAGATGCAGTAGCTCCGATTGAGTACTGATTGGGTCTTCATAATATTGATTTTCATTCTTTCCATGCAGCAAACCTATCCACTGCATGCCGGAGATCACCTTCTGCTGGTCTTGATACCACTTCCAACCCGGCTACTCATGTCAATCCTGTTCGTGAATATTATGAACAGGAGAAGTGAAAATACATATGCTTGGCAGAGTTCACCACCTATATTGAATGGTTTCAACTTAGCACTATTTATCCAAACACTAATACTAAGGCATTTGTATGAGGACTTCAAGGCAACAAGTTGTCCATTGATCCCATATCCCTGTAGAATCTTCCGCAAGTTCCATGGAACTTGGTTGTCTGCCTTTTTGAGGTCTACAAAATAAGCTTATACCTCTTGGCAATAATTCCAAAAATTTCTCAAGAACTTGTCGCAGTGTCAACTTTGCTGCATCCAGGGCGAAACCCACACTGTTCATTAGCTAGCTTGAGCTCAACAACATCCCTACATACCTTTGCCACACATTTGGCATGGCTATTATGGAGAGACTTAACCCTTTAACATTTAAACTGCCCGTATTCGGCCAGAATTCTCTCCCCTCTTTCTGTTCAAACCGGCTGTAACTGGCTACTCATACTGATGTTAAAGTATTGTTCTCAAAATAAATATTAAAATCTCATAGATTCGATATTATGTGAAGCAAAGCCTTTACCATGAAAATACAATAGTAAATATAGAGTAATATGAATGCAAAAGGGTTAACAAAAAGATTCCTCTATAATAATTGCAATCTCTCTTGTCTCGATAAAAGTGGCAGTTTCACTTATAATTTTAAAAAATTAGTCATTCATTAACACTAGTTGATGTTCTAGTATTGTTTTGGCCTTGGTGGCTAAAATAAAATAAAGAATTATACATAGTTCTTTTATTTAGCCATATTTTCTAGGAAATTTTAACCCTTTTGTGACCATATTTCTAATGAAATGCACTTTATTTCATTACAAAGATAGATATTCTTATATAGAATTATGTGAGAATATTTTAATTTAAATAAAAACCCTTTAAAATTACTGGTTTTGTTTCATAGAACCAGAACTGATTTTGGCTGGGTTAGTATCAAAAGAGTTATATAGGAATCCTTTAAAATGGCTGGTATTGTTTCATAGAACCAGAACTGGTTTTGGCTGGGTTGGTGTCAAAACTGTTTTTTGTCAAAAATATTTGTCCTATTTTTAAAAAATCTATAATATATCTTTGAGTTTTCTTAAATAGTTTTCTTATATCTTTGAGTTTTCTTGAATTAGAGAAAGTTTTCTAGCAGATGTTTTTGAGGAAATAGATTCCATTCAAAGGTGTGACTAGTTTCATTTTTATAGTTTATTTTGATAGTTTCTTTACATTTTTATCATGAGAAATTTCACAGCCAAGTTTCTGTTTGACTGTTACAAAAATACTACCACACCCAGAAGTAACCTACACATACAAACACTTTTATGAATCTTATTTTAACCAGGTAGACTAGAACCAAAAAGGGAAATATGTATAGTTAAACTACTATTGTTGAATAAATTAGGTTTGGTTGTTAACCCATTCCTTACCATATTACTGATGAAAGAAACTGCAAATAATTTTGAAAATAATCAATAATTTGGAAGGATTTAGTAAAATAAATAACTCTTATTAAGCTGGTTTGAAATATAATTGAACAAAGGTTCTTACATAAGATTATGATGGAATGTTTTTAGATAAATATAAATATTTTAAAATAAACAGTTTTGTATGTTTGAGCCAAGTGGTGGTTTGTTATTAATGGGTTAACAATAGATAATGTTGGAATATATACAGTTGTTATGGAATGACTGGCTTGATCATCATCATCATCATCATCACCGTTTTACGTCCGTTCTTCCACGCTAGCATGGGTTAGACGGGTTGTCCTGTTGTGGGCAGTGTCTGGTCGGCTGACCATGCCTTGCTCATACAGGAACTGATCTGGCTTGATTTCTACAGCTGGATGCCCTTCCTAACACCAACCTCATTTACAGTGAGTGCTGGGTGCTTTTTCGTGGCGCCTACACGTCCACTTTACAGTGTGGGCTGGGTGCTTTTTTGCCGTGGCACCTCCACGACCACCTTGCGGTGGGGGGGGGGGGGGGGGCATATTGTTTATATGCTTCAGCATGTACCCATGGGAGGTCGGGTACCCTGTATTACTGCGTGACGCCAGAAGTCACGGTCGTGTGTCATTGACTTTGAGAGGTGTAGTTGGGTAAGGTCGGCTTTTATCACCTCATCCCAAGTCATCTTGGGTCTCCCCACTCCGCGGTTTCCATCAACTTCTAGTGCTCTGCACCTTTTTATGCAGCTGTCATCCTTCATACGTATCACATGTCCATACCAGCGTAACCGCCTCTCCTGCACGCAGCATTTGATTCCTCTTATGCTCAGTCTCTCTCTCAATTCATTTATGCTTTGTCGTTCACGTATATTACTGTTACACATCCATCGGAGCATGCAGGCTTCGTTTCTCTCTAATCTACGTAGGTCTTCCACCTTCAGCGCCCAGGTCTCACTACTATGCAACATCGCTGTTCGGATACACGCATCATACAGTCTGCCTTTCATTCTGAGGGAGAAGCCTTTTGCACATGTCAAACAATCATACGCCACAATATCCAGTCTATGTAGTAGCAATATTATTTTTAGTTTTCTCTGTTATTGGACTACATCCAAGCTGGGGCTCTACCTTATATAAAAATTTGAAATATGAGAGTAAAGTGTTTAATTCTTAACAAGATACAATCATAATGCTCTTTTATATTTTTCCATACAAGCATGGAAAGTGGACATAAAAACAACTGTGATGATGATGAATAATGTTGTACTAAAGTGGTTTCATGCAATACTGAACTGTTAGCCTCCAGTTTATAAATCTAATAATCTCTGCCACAAGCATTTGTAATGTTTCTTTTAGCATTGCGCATTAATCTTTCTTTAGTCTCACCTGGCTTAAAAATAAATAGCCATTCTATTTTATGACTGGTTCAATAGCAATTAAAAGATTACACATTATTAACCAGTTGTAAAACCTTTTTTAACAATGTGTATCAAGGATTTTCAGCATTAAAAAAAAAAAGTTACAATTTTTCTTTTTAATGTAAAATCTGTTTGAAAAGAAAATAATTTGTTTATTTTTAACACTTGTTACCCTATTTTCATAGAAGCATATTCTTTTAAATTCTTCTTCTACTTATTCCTGAGAGGACCATGGGGGCCTGAATCCTCAAACGCTCCTTCCAGTGAGGCCTGTCAGAAGCAACTATCTCCAATTGATCCAGCTGGATCCACAAACGTGACCAGCTGAGCTCATGGATGTTGTTCGATTGTCTTGCTCGGGGTCTACCCCTGGGTCTCCTGCCAGTTGGTTTTGCCCGTAAGATCTGTCTGGTTCGCTAATAATGTGGTACAGCTGCAAGATCTCACCAGCTTTCAGTAAAAGACAACATTCATGACATCTTCTGAAGGATGCTTATAATGTCTCATCCACAAATTTCATCAAAAAGACCTCACCCTAGATGCACCATTTGTGGTGAAATAAACACACAGATCAGTCACTCAAACATAACAATGTTTCAGTTTCAATGCAATAGGAAAGTAAAATTGCCTGCATATATTTTACATAGACATTGAGTATGTGTATATTGAGTATTGAACTTGTAGAGCACTAGGAAATTTTATCTTTGTGTTAATTTAAGTCTGTATGCATTCAGTTTCAAAGGGTATAACATTTTCTATGTTCTACATATGTATTGGTTACTGCAAAGCCTCTATATATTATTTCTAAATGACATTTATAGCTTAACATCAAATCCCTATCATATAGTGACTATTTTAGATGGAGTTGCTTCTCTAATTTCATGGTTTTGGACAAAGTTTTCTTGATAACAGTGCCAAACGTGCCTGACTACCCTGAATTTGACACTGGGGTAATGAAATGTCTCTAAATGTCTATATTAAACATTTCAGCCCATTTGAGTATCATTGTATTGGTTACCATCAAACGAAAGTGTGTAACACAAAAGTATGCGCTATTTTCATGTGGCAAGCTCCAACAAAGAACATTCAAGTCAGCATAAAAATGTTATGTTCTTTTAACTGAATTTTTGCTTGTAAATCCACCATAGCCAGAGGATTCCTGAAAGTATTAATTCTATAGTGTGGAATGATGTGAAATATTTAAAATTTAGGTTTTCCTAAGACTTTCTTAGGGCAAAAATTATATAATTTCATTACAATGAACTATGACATCTCTAAAAGTAGCCTCGTTTGTTAGACTCGTTTAGAAAGCTACACTTAGCAGAGTAAAATTCAATAAATTATCTTTCAGAAAAGTGTCAGTTCAATCTCTGTTTTACTGGCTTTGATATGTTATGGCCTATTCATTTTGAATGGTTTTTCAAGATATTTTGTGGATTTTTTGTGCTTTAAATTATCATAAAATTCTATAGACTCAATCTTTTTAGCTGTAGTCTTTTGCTTGTTCTCGCTAAAGGTCTTATTCAACAGAAAATTTCTTATAAGCAACGATAGGAAAAACTTCAAAACATAATAATTTCCTCTGTGTGCACTTTGTATGATTCTTTGGCAGTTAATAATAATGATAATGAAATTGTGTACAGTGCTCAGGTGCACTACAACTCATCAAAGGTGCATGTATAGTACATAGAATAATGTACAAATGTCAGGAAAATGAGTTTTCAGGCAGAAGTAATGAATTCATTCATATCCTTGACTCTGGTTTCTTCAGATTGTTTGTATAGAATGTCAAGAATTGAGCATGTATTGATTCTAGTAGACAGCAGTATATATATTTCATGCATTGTATATATGTTAAAGTGAAATAATGCTGTGCATAGATATTTCATTTATGTACCATGCTGATAATTACTATCATAGTGAGTGATCTGTTTTAAAACCAAATTTATTGATAAGTACATCTGGGTTTAGCCACATAGTTGTTGTTGTGTTTTTGGGGGGTCTTCCTTCTATGACTAGGGTAACAATTATCATTTAGTTTGAAATTTTTTACGTTAGTTGTTGGATGAAAAACAGAAAATAAATGTGTTTCGGGAAATGAAGGATTTAATGAGATGCTTAGTAAGAGATAATGAAAGTTTGGATAGAGGTGGTTTAGTTCCAAACTATAAATTAAGAGGAATATTGTTTTAGTTTGACTACTCTTTATATTTAAAATTGTTATAATTGTTTGGTAGATGTTTCCCTCCAAGTTAATTTTGTGTTAAAGAATGTTAATTCTCAATCATAATTATCTAATTGCAACCAATAGATAGTATCAACAATAGAAATACCAATGGAAACATTGTTTCCTTGGTTCGATTGAGTTCCACCCCACTCGGTAAGCGAATAAGGTCTGGGAACTTGTCGATCAATCGAATGCTATGGATTGGAGAGAACTGTCTAGCGCTGGTGCCACAATAAAATGCACCCAGTACACTCTGACAAGTGGTAGTGCTGTTGTCACCAAAAATGTATCAATCATACCCTGGTTGGTCTGGAATAGAAACCATGCCAAATATGGAATGCAATGAGCAAGAATAGATGTTGCAACCCATCCAACACATGCCAACATGGATAGGGGGCATAAAAATGCTGCTGCTGTATTGTCATCATATGAGCTTAATTATTTTTTCCAAGGACTTTTTTTGGTCTATCCCATTACACATACTTCACATACCTTCTACCTTTCATATATTGATTACTTCTCATATATCTGAAACAAATTCATGATATTTATTTACAGTTTTTTAAAACATTGTATTTGAATTTAGTGATTGAAATATGAATCCGCTTAAATTTGAAGTTATAGATGATCAAATTTTCTTTTCCAAAAAATGTTTTCCATTACTATATCTCCTTTTTATAGTCATCAATTTTCATGGTTTTTCTCTTCTTTTACTTCCTTCCAATAAATCCTTTCACTTTCATCCTTCCTCAGCACACGACTCAACTATCTCATTCTATTTCGCTTTACAGCATTTATTACTTGCTCTATTCTCATCACCCTCTGCAATTCATTGTTTTGTCTTCCTTTCTCTGAGCACTACATGCTCATAAAGGATAAATTATAGTTTTAATTACACACAGATGCATAATTTTTTTATTTTTACTTTCTTTATTTTTTTTGTGCGTGTGCGACTTTTATACAACATTTATAACTGAGATTGTTGTTTAATTACAGGATGCTGACATCGGAGCTATTATTGATGCTGGTGGTCGAACTATTACAGTTACTGTGATGCCTAGTGTCATCTATGAGCATGTTGTTAAATGGTGAGTTGTAAATATCAGATATTCATTGTATTATAATGTGTCTGTGACCCATGTAGAAACAATGTAGTGCTAACTTAATGTTATTCTCTAAAGTAGACATTGAGAAGTGTCTTATATAAAGATATCATCTTCTTGCACATGAGTTGGTTGCAAGTTACTCTCATTCACCTGACTGAGATCAAAAATCAGTGATCAGTTTCCAGAGCCCACTGCTAAGAGGTCGACAAACTTGGGTCCCATACAAAGATATGTCAATGGCTTTCTCCACTTAGATCAGTACAGTTAACTGCTATGGCCATTAAAAGTACTATATAATTGATGATGGTTTCACTAGCTTGTATTGTTGTACTCACATCATTCAATGAGTTAGTACAACCCATTCATTACTTCATGGGATAATTTTATACTTTTAACCTGTTTATACTATTTGCCACATAATCTTGTCTGAAGTAGTATTGCAACATCTTTTAATATAGTGTGTTGCCTGACTGCAACCTGTATCTATAATAAATATTGTTTCTACATTTGGCACAAGGCCAACAATTTGAAGGGATGAGGAAAGTCGATTAAATTGACCCCAGCATGTTATTGGTGCTTTATTTTATTGACATCATAAGAATGAAAGGAAAAGCTAACTTTGGCAGGACTTGAACTCAGGACATAGAAAGTTGTAACTAAATACTGAAAAGTATGTTGTCCGACGCTCTACCAATTGCTGCTAACCCACCACCTTTTATAATATTAACAAGAGTATCATTTATTTGCATGAACACTGTTTTCCTTGAAGACATTACTGTAGAAGGGTCACAATTCAATAACTGAAAGCAGTAAAAGAATAGAGAGAGAGATTATTCTGAACCTTTATTTATGTATTGTTTATTTTGTTTCATCCACAGCATGGGTAACAGTTTGATGAAGAAATTAATGGATCATTCAATTCCAGACCTGTGAAGTCTAGTTTCTATATATAACACTTGAATAATCAGATGTCAATGCTTGCATTAACAAACCTCCCTCTTGTGAGACCTACTGTATCTATTCAGTTTTAGGTGGCACATTATACCATTATACACTGAATGCTTTGTTTGAAGTGTGCTATGAAAAATGGGTGCATGTATGTATAGATGGATGGGTGTGTGTGTGTGTGTTTCTGATCAAGAATGGCTGTTGTATGTCTCTGATAGCCACTTGTCTTCAACAATATATCAATCGAAAATAATCTAATTACACAATAACACTTAAACATTTGAGCTCAATTTGACTAATAAATCATTTTGGTCAATTAGTTAAGGTTTTTTTTTTTTTTTTTTTTGTTTGTTTTTAATCTAGATTTATCGTGGAGGGTTTTCTGATTTTCATTATCATTTTCCCCCTGCCATTTAGATTGCTAAAGACTTTTGAGGATTATCTTACAAGATTTGTTTTATTTATTCCTCAACAACATTAAAAAAATGACTACTTCATCTAATTAATGCAAATAATTATTAGTTCAACTACATGAAACAATTCTTTTTGAAAGGAATTTTAAATTCAATTCTAGATACAATATGTTGTCTAGAAATATACATATTTACATAATATCTTATCTATATGCCTCCTTTATATGTATTTCTCTGTATGTGCATATGCATACATATATTAAAAATGTATGGAACATGTGTGTTTGTTTACATATGTATATATATATATAAGTATGTATGTGTATATATCATCTTCATCATTTAATGTCCATTTTATGATGATGCTATATATATATATATATATATATATATATATATATATATACATGTGTGTGAGTGTGTGTGTGTGTATATATATATATATATATATATATATATATATACACACACATACTCATACACAAATATATACATATACATGCAAGTGATCATTTTTTTTTTAAATATATATTTACTCAAAACTATTTTCAATAAATATTTTGTACCATCTATGAGTTAGTTGTTGCATTTTACTCTACATAAATAGTTTATCAAGTGTTTGCCTCATAACAAAATGCCAAGTAATTTTGGTAGTAATGCTAAATTTTATCCTGATATTGTATACAATTCAATGAGACTTTCCTGTATATAAACTTTGAATAAATGTATTATTACCAAATGGGACATGGTTTGAATGTTTTTTTAATTTATTACAAATGGTTGTGTACATGTGTGTGCACAAAATTTGCCAGTTTTGGGAAGAAGCAATGGTAGATCAATAATTTAAGGACCTGAATTGCAATAATTTGGTTATCAAAGAAGTGTCATTTGATACCACAGTTCATGTTGTAAGTACATCACCATCATCAGCATCATAATTTTGTGTCCATTTCCCACACTGGTGTGGTTTGTTACCATTACGAAACTAGACAGGTTGGATAACCATGTCCTGCTCTTACATTCCATCTTGGCATAGTTTCTGCAGCTATATGCCCTTCCTAATATTACATTTTATCATGGCACTGACACTACCAGTTTACAGAGTGTGCTGGGCACATTTTATTTTGGCACCACTTTGGAGTAGCTGGGTACATTTATTGTGGCACCAACACTACCAACTTAGAGCTTGAACTGGGTGCATTTTATTGTGACATCAACTCTATCTCTTTACAGATAAAAGTTTTCCTTTTTAAGCATGTTTTTTAATCTTTTCAATACCAACTTTCTTGAAACTGTTTCTGGTTTTATGATACAGAACGTTCTTATTTCAAAGTATCCATATATAATTTTAAGTCTCCATTAACCATTTTATTAATTTATGTTCCAAACACCTGCTTAATGATGGATTCTGATTAAGGCACAAGGCAAACCATTTAGAGGTAGAAGGGGAAATCAATTAAATCGACCCCAGTGCATTACTGGTACTTTATTTTATTGATTCTGTAAGGATGAAAAGCAAAGCTAACCTTGGTGAGATTTTAACTCAGAACATAAAAGGCCATAACTATATGTCTCAAAGTATGTTGTTCGACACTTTACTGATACTGCCAATCCTCACCAGCTTAATAATGGCAGCTATTTCCCTAAATCTTCATGTAGTTTCAAAATTAATTGAAGCACATAGGTTGTATATTTCGTTAGCAAGCTATTCACAAAAGAATTGAGTGACAATGTTCATGTTTGAACTTTTTCATTAAGGAATGTTCTTATTTTTGTTTTTGTACAATTAGAAAATAATTTTTTTTTACTGTTCAGTCAAGGAGAGAAGGTCCATGTCAAACCTTTTCACGGCATCCAAAACTGGAGTGAGGAAGGGTTTTTTGGGTTTTTTTTAAGATATGCTTTCCTATAGGGTAAACTCTGCTAAAGGCCAGATGGTGATATTAAATCAGATGATACATGAAGCCTACCACCCAAGTAGGACACAGTGGGATCTGCAGTCAGAATGTGGAACAACTCTTATGACACTAATCTAACATCTCTGCCAATCCACTTCTCTGAGTTGGTGCTTTATTTTATCAACCCTGACAGGATTTGAACTTGGAGTAGAGAGATAGTCGGAACAAATCCCATAAGGCATTTCCTCTTGTGTTCTAATGATTCTGCCAATTTACTGCCCATTAATTCTTAACATCCTGTAAGGATTCAATAGAAAATACTTAAAAACAGATTTGCTAATTCAAATATTTAGTGTCTTTCCTGGTGGACAGATCATTGTGAAATGTTACAGTATAAGAGCAAATATTTAATGTTATGCAGTCATAATGTTGTTTTGTACTTTTCAATAATATCTTGCTAATATTTCATGTGGTTTGTTAATTCAAATGTGAAAATTTGCATTATTAGAATTCCAACCATAGAATTGTCTCATAAAATTTAGCAATGTTTGGTGTCAAGAGAGACATTCAACCATAGAGTAATGTCTCATAAAATTTAACAATATTTGGCATCAAGAAAGACATCAACCATAGAATAGTCTGAACAAATCCATGCCAGCATAGAAAGGCTTTACTGAAAAGCTTTCCTAGTCTTACCTGTTGTATGGAATGTCTGTAGTGATAGTTGCTATTAGTTTAATTCTTTTAGTTTAGTATTGAACTCTAAATAACTAGTGCAATTGATAGATAGTGTCAGCAATAGAAACATTCCTTGGTCTGATTTGACCAGTTACATCCCACTCAGTAAGCAAATGAGGTCTGGGATCTTGTCAATCAAACTCCATGTTATTAACTATATTCTAAGCATCTCTGTGTCATTCTAAATGTATCTTTTATATCTTTCAGCTGTTGAAGTTGCTTTACAACACTGTTTAATTCTTTTTAAATATTAGGTAAAAATTATGTAAAGGCTGTTACCAAAATACATATAAAAATTGAAAGTAAATTTTTAAAAAATATTAAATCAAAATAGCTTAAGTGGATAGAAAAAAATAGATCTGTGAAAGAAATGTGAAATTCAGCAGAGTTTGTGCCTGAATAGACTTTTTATGCAACTATGTGGCTGAATTTATCTTAAGTATTGTCATGTGGTGAAATACAGAAGTTTTTCAACATGATTTTAGTGTGGAAGGGAAAAGACAAAACTAGTTAACAAATTGTACTTATTTTATTTACTAGTGTCCTCCTATGAAGTACAACATTGTATGAAGCCTGCTAAACCTACATAGGTGTGTGTTGTGAGAACATTTAGGGCTCCTATCATTAAAACACTTCAGGAACCTCCTATGAGATACAACCTCATAGGAGGCTAACTAAACCTGCATTGGTAAGGGCCGTAACATAACAGGGATCCCTATCATTAAAAATCCTGGGGAATATCCTATGAGATACAATTTCGTAGGAGACCTGCTAAACCTGCATTGGTAAGGGTTTTAACATGATAGTACAGGGACCCTATCATTTAAAATCCTGGGAAATCTATGATTTGTACATTATTTGATGTACTATACATGCACCTTTGATGAGTTGTAGTGCACCTGAGCACTGTACACAATAATTTTCATTATTCTTTTTATTATTTCATATAATTTTGTCCATATGCCACTGCTATTAATGAAACTTAAGGGTCAGTCTGCCTCATGGTCCTGGCAGACAGGATGTTTCTCATTTGTTATCAATGAAATTTGTAACTGTTGATACACTGATAGTATATCACTGACAAACACAAATCACACCACCAACCAAACTATTTCATGATAAAAATCTTATCAATTATCAGAAAATTTGAAGTCCAATAATAACAATGGAGAGTCAGATACAATAGTACTATCATTATCACCATCGTTTAACGTCTGTTTTCCCTGCTAGCAAGGGTTGAACAGGTCGTGACAGACAAAGTCAGTACTTGATTGAGTATTTCAGCTCATCCAAGGCTCCAAACAACACAATCACAATAGTGTTTAAATTCGTGCAAGTGAGTTATGACTTCTTTGTTAGTGACTTGTTCTTAACAATATGTAACTTCCAAATAACTTTTAGACTTTATCTAACATATAAGATGCAAAGTAGAGAGAAATTATCACAGAACCAGTCTTCACAATTGCAATAGTTTCAACCCAAGCAAATGAGTTATGTCCCTTGTGTTAGTGATTGGTTATGTATGTTAGACAGGACATTCCTCTAAAATGATTATCGACAAACACCCTGTATACATAGCCGATCTCTGGGGCGTTTACGAAGCACAGCGGGGATAACGGGGATATAAAGAATGGTGTGTTCATACTATAAAATAAGGCGAAGACCCTTAAAGACGGAAAAAGAAGTTCTCATCGGCCGAGGAATCGAATCTCGTATTTCCGTCTTTAAGGATCTTCACCTTATTTTATTAGCTATTTAATAACATTTCTGTGCATGAGCACGTCATTCTTTATATTAAATCTAAAATAATTATTTTAATCTTCCCATTGCACAAGACTAGTAAGTAGAGGGAAAATAACAGCCTATATTTGTTTCAATTAACCTTTTTTTTATACCAACCCGGCCAAAACTGGCTCTAGTTCTATAAAACAAAACTTCCCATTTTAAAGGGTTCCTCGTTAAATTAAAATCTTCCAACATAATTTTATATAATAACCATATGTTAAATTACTATCTTGGTAATGAAATAATTTTAGTAAATCCTTCAAAATGTTTCTTTAATTGAAGTGGAGTACAGTCACCAAAGAGTTATGTGAACACTCATATAGTTATTTTTTTTTTTTTTTCTCCTTCACGGAGATAACATTTTTGAATTTTTGAATTTTGAGTTTTCTTACTCTAATAAATGTATAACTTAGTATATTTACTTTCTGATTCATTTATCGTTGTTTTGCATAAAGTCTGTGTTTTGTTGATGGGGACAGAATATAACCAAAACATGCCCAACAGTTGTTTTCTATGCTTGGCGGAAAAATGAAAAAAATATTAGTTATTAACAAATACCATTTTTTCTTCCATTCATATTTATTTCTACTTAGCTTTTTGATAGTCTACGTATTACTTATTACTAATTTATTACATATACTAACACATCTTCTTTGCCTACTTATTTATAAGGTCAGAGTCCTCAAACATGCCTTTTAGAAGCAACCATCTCAAATTGATCTGGCTGGATCCCCAAGCGAGACCAGCCAAGCTCACGGATGTTATCCATCTTGCTCGGAGTCTACCCTTTTGTCTCCTACCAGTTGGTTTTGCCCGTAAAATCTGTCCAGTGATTCTTTCCTGAGACATTCTAACCACATGTCCATAGTATCGGAGCTGTGATCTTTCAATTCAGAGAAGTGGTGGTTCTGCATGGAACAACTCTGTGATCTCCAAGCTATGCATTATAACTATTACTAATGTATTACATATTCTAAAACGAACTATTACTAACATATTACATATACTAACACTAATTATTACTAACATATTACATATACTAACATACACTATTACTAACATATTACATATACTGACACTAAATTTTACTAACGTATTACATATATTAACACAAACTATTACTAACGTATTTCATATACTGACACTAATTATTACTAACATATTACATATACTAACACTTATTACTACTCTCTCTCTGTATCATGTATTAAGCATCTAAAGCTATGTGATTCTTTGCTGACAATACTGAATAATTTTTCTTCTTCATCGCCCACTTATTCCTGTGAGGGTCATGGAGCAGAGTCCTCAAACACACCTCCCAGAGAGTCCTATCTCCAATTGATCCAGCTGGATCCCCCAGCAAGACCTACCGAGCTTGTGGATATTATCCAATCATCGTGCTTGTGGTTGGCTCTGCCCATTCCTATCCAAATAGTTAAGAGTTTTGTGTATGCAAACCTATGTGTAAGCATTTACTTACATTAGCCTCCAGCCATAGAAACCTAGCCAGAAACAGTTTTATATGAGCAAGACACGGTCACCTGACTCGACTTACCTCTAATGGGACATGTCTAACCCATGATAGCATGGGAAATGGACGTTCAGTGTTCTGGCAGTATCAGTAGAGCGTCAGACACTATGCTTTGCAACATAGAGTTATGGCCCTTTATGTTCTGAGTTCAAATCCCACCGAGCTTAGCTTTGCCTTTCATCCTTATGGGGTCAATAAAATAAAGCACTAGTAATGCACTGGGGTAACTGCTGGCCTTGTGGTAAAAGTAGAAACATTATTATTATTATGATTGATATTATTAGCAGTATTAGTATTAAATTTATTAACTCGATTAACATAATTTTCCATACATGGTAGTAAGAAACATTATTTTCAAGTATTCTGTTTATTTATAAAGCAAAATACATCTCTAGATCTTTACTTTGCATGCATTAGATCATCCCACTTTGCTAAATGGTGTAATTATATATCTTCTATTTTATCTGCAAACATACTACTACATTGAAAATTTTCACGTGATACCATTGTCTTTTTATATCTAAATGTGATAGTTGCTTTAAATTTTTTTTGAAATATTAATATCTACAGCCACAATACTGCAGGCGAAAGAGACTAGGCGTGGCACCAGATGGCAGGAGGACCCCTTGGTTCAATCAAAGGGTCAAAGATGCCATCCGAGCAAAGAAGGAGGCTTACAAAGCTTGGCTTGGAAATAAGTCCTCATTTTTGCACTTGCAGTACAAGGGGGCACAAAGAATTTCAGTAGTAAAGGCATCCAAAGTTAAGATATGGGAGTCCTTTGGGGTTAAACTGGAATCTGACTTCAGATCAGCAAATAAAGTATTCTGGCAGACTATCCACCGACTTTGTAATAAGAAGCCCTCCTCCACACCTGCTATCAAGAACGCGTCTGGAGTTCTCCTCTTTTCAGAGAGGTGCATCCTTGCGAGGTGGAGAGAATACTTTGCTTATCTCCTAAACCTGATCACAACAGCATCTTCTGAAGTACACAAGGTGCATATGGGAGCAGTGACTAATGTCTCAGAGGCTGAGGTCACAAGAGCAGTTAAAGAGTTCAAATGTGGCAAGGTTGCTGGGGAAGATGAAATCTGGCCTGAAATGGTAAAAGCCTTAAATAAAGAAGGTATTCTCTGGCTGACTCATGTGTGTCAGATAGCTTGGATCTCTGGAAATGCACCTAAGCAATGGCAATCGAGAGTGATAATCGCAATTTTCAAAAAAGGAGACAAGAGAGATTGTTCCAATTACAGAGGGATCTCATGTTAAGCCTCCCTCGGTAAGGTCTATGCTAAATGCCTGGTAAAGAGATGCAGGGAGACTGTTGAGTTCAAGCTAACTGATGAACAGTGTGGTTTACGCTCTGGATGCAAATATTCACACTGCAGCAGGTCTTCAAGAAATTATGGGAGTATTGCCAAGAAGTATATTCTTGTTTTGTTGATCTTGAAAAGGTATATAACCGCATTCCTCAGGACCTGCTGTGGAAGGTTGTGCAGGAGTATGGGATCGATGATCAGTTTCTTGTTGCCCTGATATTGCTATATGAATACCCAAGTATTTGTATTCAGATAAATGGTGCTATATCGAAACCATCCAATGTGGGAGTTGGACTCTGCCAAGGGTGCATACTGTAACCTCTCCTGTTCATTATTTACATGAACAGCCAGGTTGAAAGTGGTGTCATGAATAGCAGGTGCAAAATCAGTCCATGAGCTTGGCTGGTCTCACTTGGGAATCCAGCCGGAGTTGGAGACGGTTGTTTCTGACAGGACCCACTGGAATAAGTGGGAGAAGATCCCATAAAAGGGTGAAAGCAGAAATTATTTGCTTAAACTTTTTATGTGCTAATTATAAATATTTACTGTTATTTTAGATATGTATATATTGCTTAAAAAAAAATATATATATATATATATAAAAGAGTGAAGAGTTAAATCCCTCTTTGGTCAAAAATGACCATGGAATTTTCACCTAGAAAGTTCCCCTCCGAGGTACAATTTTAGGCAAGGCATTTTTGTGTAAGACCAGCAGTTGCCCATGCATACCAGTCTCCCCCTCTCAACACCACTGATATAGTCCAAGGGAAAGACAAAGGTTAATACAACTTGGCACCAGTGATGTTACAACTCATTTCTACAGCTGAATAAACTGGAGCAAGATGAAAATAAAGTGTCTTGCTCAAGGACACAATGCACCACCCAGTCAGGAAATCGAACTCCCAATCTCACAATTGTATATCCAACTCTCAACCCACTCAGCCACACACATCATCATCGTTTAACGTCCATTTTCCATGCTATTAACACATATACATATATATATATATATAAAGAATGATTAATAAAACAGGTAGACATCATAAAAAGGTAATTTATTCCGAGTGCTTACAAATGTTTCTTTAGTAGTTACACAGTCTAGTCATGCTATGTGCAAATTGGTAGTTATTTATTTGCAGATACTCAATTTCAAATGCTGGTTCATCCTACCAAGTCTTCTTTTTTTTTTTTTTGCTTTGAAGACTTGGTAGCATTTGAAAATTGAGTATCTGCAAATAAATAACTACCAATTTGCACATAGCATGACTAGGCTGTGTAACTACTAAAGAAACATTTGTAAGCACTCGAAATAAATTACCTTTTTATGATGTCTACCTGTTTTATTAATCATTCTTTATCTACACTCCAGAATACAGAAGAATTGGAAACCGAGTTTCTTTAACTGTTCTTTCATAACCCCTCACCGTACATCGACTCTATCTAGTGTAGTAATTAATCATTACTGCATTCAGGATAATCCTAAGCATTTCTTGCATAACCTAATATATATATATATATATGTCTAACTTAATAGCATCACTAGGATGTGCGTGTGTGTGTGTGCATGTGTGGTAGTGCTGGTGCGCCAATGGAAAGCACCTAGTCCACCTGATTTCTGATTTTATTGTTCAAACACACACATATATATCTAAAAATATATATATGTATACAGGGTAGAGGTACCAGTATATATAGAGTGGGGGGTAGAAAAAATAGTACCTGAGAGAGATACTGAAAGTATAAAGAAAATAAGATGGGGGGGGGGGGTAATATGAGAGAGAGAAAGAGATAACAAGACAAAAAGAAAAGATGCTATGAAAATAAGCGGAGAAAGTGAAGACAGACTGGGTAGAGATGATAAAAATGAAGTCAGACAAAATGAGAGATAGTGATGTAGTTAGTGAAAAAAAAAAGAGAAATAGTAGGACAATGCAAACACCAGACAAAAAAAGTGAGAGAGGAGAGAGATGAGGGGAGCTAAAGAGAAAGAGTGGGTAAGAAAAGAGGAGAGAAGAAATAGAGAGGGGCAGAAAGAGAAAGAGGCAAAGAAAGGAAAGGAGAAAGAGAGATATAGTGGGAAAGAAAAGAGGAAAGAATGGAGAGGAGAAATAGAGGGTAAAGTCAAAGATGAAAAGAGAGATAGAGTGGAAAAGAAAAGGGGAAAGAAGGGAGAGGAGATAGAGTGTAATGAGAAAGAGAAAAGAAGGGAGAGGAGAAAAAGAGAGGGAGTAAAGAGAAAAGGAAACGAGAGAGATGGGGAAAGAAAATAGGAAGGAAGATCAAGAGGAAGAAAGAAAATACTGGAAAAACAATGAAATGTAGCTTTTCAACTGATGTCGCTAAAGTAACTCCATTGTATTTTGATCTCTCCCTCTCTGTCCATTGTGTTGTTTCTTCTATTGTATTAATGATAATATCATGCATAGCCAAATGGTTAACAAGTTCAATTCACCGTAATGAAATGAAAGGTTTGATGATTTTTTCAGCATGGCATCCTTGTTGGTGAAATTGGGTATATGGTTAATTATGAGGAAGCCAGTTGAATGAACTGAGCTGTTTGTACTCATAAATCAAGGATCCAGCTTTGTTTACCATTTTATCATACCGTTTCTGTATTTATTAACCCTAACTGCTGATGTAGTTGTGAGGGTGCTCCCACTATATAAAATAATAATGAAATTATTGTGTAGTGCTCAGGTGCATAGAATAATATACAAAGGCAGGAAAGTGAACAGTGTATGAGTCATGATATACATATGTGCGTGTGTATAGAGTGGGGATATCAATTGTAGTGTTGGCAAATTTCAGGAAGCATGGAGGTTTTAAAGGATGCAGTGTCCCACCAGCTAACAACTGATGCAGGTAGTTTGTTCCATGCTTCAGCAACACGGCGTGAAAAAATGTTTCCGAAAGTCATGGGAGCTGTAGTGTTGCATGCCCACCTATGTTAGGCACATGGAAATCAAAAAGGTGCTCAGGGTTGTTGCTGGCAAGATGGTTAATAATTTTTGTTTCCCAAGTCAGAGCTTCAATGTATCCATGCTCAGGGAAGCAAGGCGTTCCAGAGTGTGGTAGATGCCTGATGGAGGGTATTTGTTTATCATACCGATTCTGTATTTACTAACCCATAACTCCTGTAGTTGTGAGGGTGCTCTCACTTTATCATGCTGATTCCGTATGTACAGACCCATAACTCCTGATGTAGTCATAGGGGGTCTTGGGCATTTAAAAACATGGCAGAACACTTCCCCAAGTTGGAATAGAACCCATTTATTCCAGAGAGGCAGTTTTAGAGATGTTTTTTATCAACCTTGAATGGGTGTGGCAAAGCTGACCTTGGTGGGATTTGAACTCAGTATGTAGAGAGCCAACATATACTGCAATGAATTCTCTGAAAAGATATGGTGTACCTATTCTAATCTGGACACATAATCAGAAACACATTTGGCATTCTCATATAATTCTGACATGTCATAGTGAGACGTTTGTATATTTATTATAAACATTGTATATTCTTTCATATAAACCTCTATTATATAACAGCTTTCTTCCATAGATATAGAGGAATTGACCCCCAGCACTGAAGTGTTTTTTATCAACATTGAATGGATGAAAGGCAAAGTGACCATGACGCAATTTGAACTCAGAATGTGCAGAGCTGAAACGAATACCACTGTAAATGAGGTTGACGTTAGGAAGAGCATACAGCTGTAGAAACCAAGCCAAAATCAGTTCTGTAGGGGCAAGACAGTAATCTAACCCATGCCAATGTGGAAAATGGATGTAAAACGGTGACGCTGATGATTCTAACAACTTTGCTGTATCATGCTGATTCTACTTCCATGTCTGTGGAATCAGCCACATCATATATGAACTAGAATTTAAGAAGGTAGTTCTGTTGATTGAACAATGGATGATCTATTAACTTGTTATATCAGACTCAGACAATGAACATACTGGCAGGGATTTTATATATTTATTTGGATTTAAGGAGGGAAGTAGTTAGCACCTTTATTCCACCTGTGGGAAAGCAAGTTCCTAGTAATTCAGAATAGCATCAATTTTCTTAGTCATCTCCTGTGAGGTTTAGCTGCATGAAGTCAGCCCTCACATCATACCAGGTTTATGTAGGTCTTCCCCTCCTGCTCAGCAATACTTTGTTTATGTATACTATTACACATCAGAGCATGCTTGCTGTTTTTTTTTTTTCCAGTTTTCATAAGTTCTATGTAGCATTGTTGTTTGAATGCAAGCATCATACTACTGTACTTACAATACACCCATCTCTACTACTAATTTGGTCATCCGGAAACAGCAGTAAAGAGTCAGCTTCTGTGCATCGGCCACATATGAAGCCCACAATCCCATCTTTTTTGAGTACCCATAGATTACATTTCGATGCACTTACTATTTGTTTCCTTGCATACTGAGCAAGGTCATTTTCTTTTTACATTAGGGCCTTTGGTTATCTCCAAGTTTGGAATTTCAAGTCACCGATCTCTAGGATCAGGAGAAAGATCCTTTGCATATAAAAACATTTTTAAAAAAAAGATCAACTGATCACATTTCATTCTTTTGGGGGGGGGGGGGGGGGGGGTTCCGATACAATCAAATTTCCTTTCCACCCAAATTGGCCTTCTGCTAAAAGTAGGATTTAGTTGAAATTTCGAAGTTGTCTCCCTTGCATTATTCATCACGTGAAATATGTGGCTTTTGCTGCAACCAATTTAGTATTAGTTATCTACATTGAAACCAATATATTTTCAAAGACTCATCTTTAATTTAACTGACATTAAAGTTGCCACTATGTTCAAAACTAACAATTTCTCCATATTATTTACTATCATTATTAGCTGACCAGTCAAGCACGTTCTCACTATCTATCAGAATATTGAAAGTGCTAAAACTTTTTTTTTTTTTTTAAATGTGTAATATGGTTGGCATTAAACAGAGTTAAAATTAGATTGCATGAGCAAGATATAGACACCTGATCTCATGCGAAAACCAATCTAACCCATGGAAAATAGATGAGCTGATATTCTTTTATTCAATGGAGCACTGGCATGGTGAGGCACTCTTCAAAAGTACATATCTTTTCTAACTATAGAATAGTTTTTAAAGAATTATTCGAGCATCTTTAACTCTTTAAACAAGATTGCTCAGAGCCACCTCAAATAACTAGCTAAATATTAATCCGTTATCAAGTTCAAAATTGTTTTGCTTAAATCTATTATAAATTTTTATTTAAACTAAAACACACAAGCTGTATTGTAAGATATATGGTTACAGAAGAAATAATACAAAGTATTTATTTACACTGGCTGAAATAAATTTACACAAACAGTATCCACACAAATATATACAAACTCTCGTCCCTCCAGTAACCAAATTTCACTTCGAAAAGAATAAACCATAAAACATTTGTTTATTGAAACATGAAGGCTTATATAAGGATTGCAGACATTACAGATTTTAGTAATGGTCAGAATTAATATTCATCACCTTCTTCATCTTCCTCATCAAATGTATCAACACCAACCTCTTCATAGTCCTTCTCCAGGGCTGCCAAATCCTCACGAGCTTCAGAGAACTCACCTTCTTCCATACCTTCTCCCACATACCAGTGAACGAAAGCACGTTTGGCATACATCAAGTCAAATTTATGATCAAGACGGGCCCAAGCTTCAGCAACAGCTGTGGTGTTGCTCAACATACACACAGCACGTTGGACCTTAGCTAAGTCCCCACCTGGAACAACAGTTGGGGGTTGGTAGTTGATTCCAACTTTGAAACCAGTTGGACACCAGTCAACAAACTGAATTGTCCTCTTTGTCTTGATAGTTGCAATTGCTGCGTTGACATCTTTTGGTACGACATCACCACGATACAACATACAGCATGCCATGTATTTGCCATGACGGGGGTCACATTTAACCATTTGGTTAGCTGGTTCGAAGCAGGCACTTGTAATCTCAGCCACTGTCAATTGCTCATGGTAGGCTTTCTCTGTAGAAATGATTGGAGAATAAGTAGCCAATGGGAAATGAATCCTAGGATAAGGTACCAAGTTGGTCTGAAACTCAGTCAGATCAACATTAAGAGCACCATCAAATCTGAGAGAGGCAGTGATGGAACTGACTACCTGAGCAATCAAACGATTCAGATTAGTGTAGCTGGGACGATCAATATCAAGATTTCTCCTGCAAATATCATAGATGGCTTCATTGTCAACCATGAAAGCACAATCAGAGTGCTCAAGAGTAGTATGGGTGGTCAAGATAGAATTGTATGGTTCTACAACAGCAGTTGCTATTTGAGGAGCAGGATAGATGGAGAATTCTAGTTTGGATTTCTTTCCATAATCAACACTGAGTCGTTCCATAAGAAGAGATGTGAATCCTGAACCAGTACCACCACCGAAACTATGGAAGATCAAAAAACCTTGAAGACCTGTACATTGATCAGAGAGTTTGCGAACTCTGTCAAGAACCAAATCAATATGTTCTTTGCCAACAGTATAATGGCCTCTGGCATAATTATTGGCTGCATCTTCCTTTCCTGTGACGAGTTGTTCAGGATGGAAAAGTTGTTTGTATTGACCAGTACGAATCTCATCTGAAAATTTGAGAAAAATATACCAGAATCATAAAATGTTCAAAATTCAAAGTTGAATAATGCTAGAATTTCCAAAATAAATCGAATAAGGTAATGAAAATACTCACCAACAACAGTAGGTTCCAAGTCTACAAAAACAGCCCTGGGTACATGCTTTCCACTCCCAGTTTCACTGAAGAAAGTGTTGAAAGAGTCATCTCTACCACCAACGGCTTTGTCTGATGGCATCTGACCATTAGGCTGGATTCCATGTTCCAAACAATAGAGTTCCCAGCAGGCATTACCAATCTGGACTCCGGCCTGTCCAACGTGAACACTAATACATTCCCTCTGGAAATAAAAGATATCAAATGATTTCACTGAAATAACCTATTATGAATATGTGAGTGTATATACAGTTTTTATAAATCTTTACACCTGTTTTTCCACGATGGCATGAGTTGAAAAATTCTACAATCAGACGCCTTTTCTGATGCCAACCTTTACTTGGCGTAATATATAACTTTGCACGTCTAACCACAAAACAGGAATCCTTAAGTGGAATGTAAACACGTATTATCGCCTGCAGTGACGAATACAGGGCGCCCATGAACCATTAGGTTGGTTGCTATGTATTTGGGAATATAATGGTCACAGCTGGAAGGCCTTGCTTTGCTCGATCAAGTACTAAAAAAAAAATTGGGGGTGGGGTGGGGGTGCTAAATCCCAGGCAATCAGTAATAAAGATGTGTTGCGGGACCGAAGTTTATTTCGATTAAATCAGAATTAAATTTACAGCCAAACACCAGGATGGAATTTTGAGTAAAATTAGTTGCGGAATGGTGTGTAAAGGAATGTTGCGTAAGCAGTACGTGTGTACGGACGTGCGTGCGATGTTTAAAGTATTTGGTGGAACTTGTTTCAGGCTTTCATGTGAAGGACAACGGAGCACCACCTTGAAAAATAAAATGTCACGCCACTAAACAATGTCGTGAAAATCTGAGGACGCAACGACGAGAAGATAAATTAATTATTGCCGGCTAAATTAGGTGCGTGAAATACAAGATATCAAAGGGAAAGTGGGGGAGAAGTTAGAGGCACAGGATGTAAAGTAGAGAAACTAGAATACTGAAAAGAAATGGAAACATAGGATGGAAAAGGAGGTTGAGGTTAAAAACTCGAGTGAAAGACATGGATGCTTGACAGCAAGCAAAGTCTGTAGGCGGTCACTTGATCTGCTAGAAACAGCTGGCAAATATCCCCCTCAAACTACATCATGCTGTCTTTAAAATGAAAAGGGGGATGTAATTCTAAGATACACTGCCTGAAAAAGGGGGAAAGTGGAATTGCCACAACTGGAACGTCTACAAATCAACTTGGTAGACCAAGGGTGATTTGGCTTAAACAGTTGGGAAAAGCAACCAGATAAAAAAAAATGTTTAAATCATTACAGATAACAGATGTAATAAATCCAAATTTCAATATCTGCAAGAATAAACAGCTGACGTAGCAATTTTAATTATGTCTAAAATTGTTTTAAAATACGTGGCAGCCATCGACAAATTAGTGATACAAGTACACGAACATCACTAAACCCGAGTGAAATAAAGTTAATTTTAGTCAAAGCTACTTTACTGATGATATATTTCCGAGCTATATATATATGACCACATGCTGTTGATGGCTTTGGTTTTAAGTTCCAACATCACTCGATGTTTCGTGATTTCATCTATGAAATAAATTATGACACGCGAGATATGAAAACCAGCTAGAGAATTTCTACGTTGCTGACACCAAGAATTTTGACACCCATCCTCTAATGTGATGTTAAAAAGATAGAAAGACGTTCAGAATAACTGCTCGACACATGCTTGTTCTGCTAGAAAGTAGAAATTAGATAATTTAACTTATCTGCGTAGAACATCGTAATGGCTTGATGTTTGCTCAGTAAGAGGTAAAACATCCACAAAATAGTCAAATTACACCCTAACATTTATAGAAATATGGACACACTAGCTTAAGTCTAAATAAAAGACTAGATAGATAGTGAGGCTGGAACGTCAACACACTTAGGAAGAAACAATTTCTATAACAAATACCTGCTTATAGAATGAAAAGTTGTAGGGCAAATTGATTATAATCAGATTACTGTGATTATAAGCGACTTTTATTATATATAAAATTACGGCTACTGCACAATTAATTACAATAAAAGCAAACCTGAAGTTAGATTTACAATGGCTATATTTTTTTTAATAAAAACGACCAAATTGACTTACGTAGCAGGGCTAAACAACGATTATAACATACATACAGAGATAATGTCTTAAATAGTAAAATGATCAAAACCAATAAAAACATTTTTTTATATTTTAAAGTATAAAATTGCTTAAATAATCAAAATTTAAATAAATCCATTTCAAATAAGTTTCTCTCCCAGATTTCGACAATGTTTGTGGTGACACTAACATTTCTGAAACGTTTTCTATCTAAACATGTAAATATAAATTAAAATGAAAAATACATTTTTTTTTCAAATACTAATGATTCATAATTAAAAGAATTTTTTAAAATTATTCAAACTTACCATGTTGATATTTTCTTTTAAGAGTTCGAAAAAAGAGTTTTGGTGTTTTTGATAATGTTTATTTCAGTACAGTGGGCGCTCACACGGATTTGATGTACCCTACGTGAGGTCAAAGACTGATATGAAGCTGAGCTATTCGCGCACAGATATATATATAGAGAGAGAGAGGGGGAGAGAAAGACAGACACATAGAGAGAAAAGCAAAGAGAGAGAGACTAATGTGTGTATGTACACGACCACTCCTCAACCTCGCTTGTTATTCAACCACTACTATAACCGCCACTCTTTTAAAAACCACTGCTCATCACAATAAACTATGTAGGCTTATCGCCAACTTTCTTTTACTACTCTTTCTCTCACTACTCTCAATCTCCCTTCTCGTCTCTTCCTCCCCTCTTTCCTCTTTATATCTCCTACTTACACACCGACATACGTACATACATATATATACAAACATCTATATACACGGATACATACACACACAGACAAAGTTATATCTGTAATGTACAGAATTAGAACTGGGAATGCGTAATTGTGTATATAAATTTACCCAGTTTTAGTATATAGACATATAAACATGTCAAATATACGTATTTCTTTGTAAATTGAAAAATTATAAACACCCCAAGGCAAGTATATCATCTAAACAACCACAAGAAAATACGTAATCGAAGGGCTTATATATCCTATAACAAGGACCCTATCTGAATTCGAACCTGACGCCATTATTTTGTTGGTGGATTGGCAGTATCAGTGGAGGGTCGGACGCCATGCTTTCCAGCATAGTTACATCCCTTTACGATCTGAGTTCAAATCCCGCCGAGGTTGACTTTGCCTTTCATCCTTACGGGGTCGATAAAATAAAGTACCAGTAATACATGGAATAATTGCTGGCCTTGTGCCAAAATTAGAAACATTTATTTTGTTCTCACGGAGAAACCAATAAAAAATAATAATACTTCATTTACATCGTAAACATTTATCATTTTTGGGGGAGATGGTTTTTCAATACCCACTTTAACATTCTTCACCCTTCGCTTTCTCTCTATATTTTGGTGATGAGTTATGCTTGACTGGTCACTCCTTAGCCAAAACAGCTGCTGCTATTTACTTCTGACAGAACCTGTTGTTTCATCGTAGTTCAGTAAATGCCCCGTCGGAATAACTTTCCCATTCGAGAGAGGGAAATCCTTATTTAGGATATAACGTGTTAGACCCATTCTCTGCTTCCAACCTTGTCACTTCGGTCGTAAACCCGGGCACCACCGTTTGCAACGCAGAGGGGAGGAAGATAAAGAAATAACTGTTTCTACTTTAGGCACAAGGCCAGCAATTACCCAGTGCATTACTGGTACTTTATTTTATCGACCCCGTAAGGATGAAAGGCAAAGTCAACCTCGGCGGGATTTGAACTCAGATCGTAAAGGGACGTAACTATGCTGGAAAGCATGGCGTCCGACCCTCTACCGATACTGCCAATCCACCAGAAGATAAAGAAATAACGAGACTGAACTGACCGCTTCCTTTTCGACCCGGTCGCCGTCGAGATGTCGCTGACTATACTCCATGGCACTTTATCTGGCTGGGTGTAGAGCTCCTTGCTCGCCCCTCCACCGTCCTTTCTTTCATTGTTTAATTTTTTTTTACTACTTGGTATTTTGTATTGCAGTAAATTCTATATTGACAATCGGAAAAACAAAATGTCAGGGGTTGACGTCATATGCTTTTGTCTTCTGTTTTTTGGTGCGGCGTGAGAACAAAATAATTGTTTCTACTTTTGGCACAAGGCCAGCAATGGATCAGTACATTACTGGTAATTTATTTTATCGACCCCATAAGGATGAAAGGCAAAGTTGACCTCGACGGGATTTGAACTCAGAATGGAAAGGGCCGTAACTCTATGCGTCAAAGCATGACGTCCGCCCCTCTACCGATTGTTATTTTTTATTGGTTTCTCTCCTTGTTTCAATGCCTTATACTTTTCATACCAACACATGTACACGTCTAATCTCGCTTCAATTGGTGACCCCGAACGCGTGAAATCACCCTCAACAACGAAATAGTTTGACACAACTGATTTTATTTTCATCGGCATGGACGACATGGCACTCTCGGCAGCTTCATCATCAACAGCAGCACAAACAGTGCTATCCTTTAGAATCCCAACATTCTAGACCCTCAATCCAGCTATGTGTTTCCTTTATTGTGAAGCCCATTTTGATACGCATCATATTTTGGTCGAAAAGACAAAAATTTCCCCACGTGATATGGGGACCCCAACTCGAGATTCTGCAGAAGATACAGGATTTGCTGTCTGATCCGCCAGGCTCAATCTTATAAAATTAGTGTAGACGGAACTTATCAAACGGGCGTCGGTCTTCCAACAACAGCAGCAGTACCAGCTGCTCAATACTGAGGAGTTTGGCGACCATTTTTGAGGCGTTTGAAACAACTGTTGGGAGACAATACCATGGTCCTGGAAATCCTGAATCGGCTATTTCTTCAAAGATTACCGCCGGACACACATAGCATTTTTTACCAAAGCGTCAACTTCTATCGAGTTCACAGATTCAGCGGACAGGATCATGTAACTAGCAGCATTACTGTCATCAGTGGTACACGTGTGACACACCAAACCTCCAGTGAGCCCCTTTTCTCTCTCTGTTTCTCGTTCTTCTTCACTTTCTGTTTCGGGGATAGCAGCCCTTTGAGCTCAACTCGAGGAGTCAGACACATAGTTAAACGTCCTCATGGCATAAATGCGGCTACAGCCACGCCACAGCACTAGCCCATCTTGGCATTCTGTTCTTCAGCAACTCTGACATCCCAATGGTGCTTGGACGACCGGTCCACTGTACTGATACACCATACGTTCGGCAGAGATGCCCGTAGATGCTCGTCACCCTGTTCGATTTGAAGATGGTTATGTTCCCTTCCGGGAAACAACGTAGCCAGACATTAACAGCGGCTATCACCCTTGGTTCCACTAAACTTAGTTACTTCTCCCATATCAGATACACGTTCTCTTGTGGACACTGGGACAGAGGTTTGTATTTCACCACCTGCCCTGGTGTCAAACAACAAGAAACCCACGACAATTCTTCTTCAGGCTGTTGACAACTCCCCTATTGCTACATTCGAGAATTCAAGCATCGTTAATTTTTTTAAAACTATAAACCTCGTCATTTTTGATGGGCACTATGCTTGTGTATATACATCAATGCATTGATCTATTAATCAGTTGATGAGTAATCGGACAAACAAGGTTTGCTGCATTAAAGCTTTCACATGTGATTTTGACCCTGATTACATACATACCAATACACCCGTAGATACATATGTATATATTCTTTTGACCGAACACAATATGGATATTGTGTAACGTTGTCAATGACTGTGTGGGTGTCGACATGGGTATAAAAGGTTTGTCGTTCTGTTGTTTTTTTTTACTTCTGGGTCAGTCCTGATTAACCAGACGCGTGATAAAAGATGTTTCATCTATGTCCATCCCACCATTTTTATCAGACATTCTGTGTACCTATGAATATATTATCTAATGGCTTTCCTTTTATACGACGATAGAGTACAATTTAAAAGAAATTTGTCCAGTGTCTATCTAACTTGATTCAAATTTCAGTGGTGACGACTTGTGCATTTTCTCATTGATGACCCTCATGAAGTGGAATATTATTTATATTACCAGTATTTTTTGTCGGAGATGTGATTTCTCAATTCTGAGAAGTAGGGGGGGGGGGTCTACCTGAAGCGACGCTCTAATCCCCGAGCTACGCACTCTATCAAGTAACGTTATTCCAAGGACTATTAGAAGAAACCCCCATTTCGGCCGTTTATATTCGCGATCTTTCTGTCATTACCCAAGATTCATGACCATGGGTAAGGGTTGGCACGAATACCGAACTGGAGATAGCAGCATATTCGGCTTTTGTAGCTATTTCCCTTCTGATTACCGAATATTGAAACTGGCACATTACTAGCATGTGGTTTGAATGCCCCAGGAAAGAATCGGTGGATAGATTTTCCAACTGCCAGGAGTTTCAGGAGTAGACCCTGAGCAAGCTGGTTGGATAACATCCATGGGCTCGGCTGGTCTCGCTTGGAGAACACGCTGGAAGGAGTTTTGAGGATTCTCCCCCCCCCCCCCCCCCAAACCCGCTCAGGAATAAGTGGGAGAAGAAGTAGTGTTATGGTTTAATCCCGTGTGATGGCTTTTGCATATGACCTTTGCATATAATCTAAGACTGATAAGATTGGTTACATAATACCCCACCCTAACAGCCACTAAAAGAAGAAGAAAACAATAGTAACACACAACTGCAGCCATAGCGAACGCTGCAATTGTGATGGAGAGACACATTCTCAACATAGCTATGACCATACCCGATGACTCAGAAAATACTTCAGCCACTAACAACTAAAGGCTCTGCTTCCACATCTGGAACGGTGCTGCTACTACTCACTATGGCGTCTTATCCCCCCCCCCCCCCCCACACACACACAAAGAAAAGCCGCTTGTCTTTTTTTTTTGTGTGATACGAATTTTACCTAAGGCAATAAAAATACAATATAAAGAAGAAGAAAAGAAAGAGAGAAAATTAAATAGCGAAAGTAAGGAAAGGGAGAGGAGAGAGTAACAGATTTAACACCCTAGTCAAAGCCGTATATCTCAACTGCACCTCTCAGAGAAAATGGCGAAGGCATTATCGCGGAGAACAGTCAACGACACCCACTGCACGGAGCACTTTCCTCAGGCGGGATGTACTGTTCCCGATTTTGCGGAGAAAAACGGCAGTTCGAAAATTGTTACGGAAAGAAAGCTGTCTTTAACTATCTCTCTCCCCCACGTTACGGGCAGCAGTGCCTGGATTTGTTGGTCTGAGGTCACGAAATAACACTCTCCAGCCTCTGATCCACAAATATGTTCTTTCTTCTCTTTTCATTTACTACAATGGTCTATGCTTCTTGGAGCTTGCTAGTCTCATGCAACCCATAACCTTAACCCTGGGGTTTGTTAGTCTCATGCCACCCCTAATTCTAACCCCAACCCTGGAGTTTGCTAGTCTCATGCTACCCCAACTCAGACACTCTTATCTCTCCTCGTAACATCACCCATTTTGTGATCAGACACCATGGCCCTGTGCTAACCACTTTACAGAGTAATTTCTGCCTAGTACATCAAACCTCTAGAACACTTTTCCTCCTCGTATCTTTCCCAAAGTGTAGACCTATCGATCACCCTAGTCTTGGGAGAGCTTGTGAAGGCCATGGTTATTGCGCCTTCTTCCAGACCTACCAAGCTAAAAAATAAAAATAAAAATAAAAATAAAAATAAAACGAAAAGACACATGTATTATTTTTGGTAACTTAAACCATTGACCTTCTACTCAGTTCATGTTTAGGCATCCTCTCCACTACTTTTTATCACATTCCGCAAGTTCATTCACAGCATTCCAGCACACTGATCATTTTCAAGCCAACGAAAATCTCTATCTGAGCATTCGACCTGCTAGAAATAGCAACAAAATCCCTCTCAAATCGGACATTACTATATTATTTAGAAAGATGTAAGACACATTGGTGGATGTGAAATTATGACGGATGGCTAAAGCTGAAAGGCCGTTGAATATAAATTTCAAATCAATCATGGCTAAACAACATCAATAACACCTGTCTATAAGGTTCTCAATCTTTCATAAACAAAAGCTAAATCTTCAAATTACACCTTATTGTCTATAAAGAAGAGGGACAATGGATAGTATAATCCTATATACCATTGGTCATGGCCTTTAATCATAGGTCTGTACAGTCAAAATTGACTTGAAGCAAAACAGCAACAGCGCCATGAAGGTCTAGCTGAGTACTGACATCTCATGGCACACAAATTATATATATATATATACTAGCTGTTGAAACGGTAAGAGCTCATCCGTCGAGGTCCCGACTCTTTATAATATATGTATGGCAGCGATAATGAGGGACAGAGACCGCTGGAGAGAACTCGTCCATGGATCTCGGGAATTTTACCCGCCTTAGATAGATAGATATATATATAGTTCAAAAGGACAAATAAACAAACAAACGCAACAGTCAATAGTACATAGTCACCAATCAATAAAGGTTTAACAAATCTTCCTTGTATTACTATTATTATATGTGTGTGTGTGTGTGTGTGCGCGCAGGGGCATGGAAATACTCGGTTTGGTGCCCGGTTAGCCTACTGAGAGTGAGAGAGCCCTAGTTCCTGTTAGGACATTATTCTAGGAGAAAAAAAAACTGATGTAAAGCCAGCGACTTGATCGCAG
>OZ024741.1:133305205-133320205 GCA_964016885.1 Eledone cirrhosa
ATATATCCATCAAATATATATACATATATATATATATATATTGGGTGGTTCAGTAGATTCGTGTTTTACTGAGGAAGTTACAAAAATCACCACTTTATGCTATGACAGAGTGTATATATTAAGCACAAAACGAATTTTCACATTAAGGTTTTTATTGATTATGCACAGTTACAACCGTTTTCACAGATGGGTGGGTCAGAATCCGACTCCAGCCCAATCTGCTCATCAGACATGTTAATTAAGCAAAACCTAAATCTCATTTGATGGCATCCCGTCCTAAACGATGTACACACAGAGAAAGACATACTCCCAATCACACACTCACACACACATACATATATATATATATATATATATATATATATATATATATATATATATATATATATATATATGTATGTATGTGTGGGTTTGGAAAATCAGTAATTTTTCTAGGTTGTCTCCGTTGATTTTAAAAAAAAACAGAATTAGTCGGTTAGTTTACATATTGAGACCACAATCCATTTTATTTATTTCATAATGTATGGGATTTCTAGTACTGTAATTTTTTTTGACAAGTATAATGTTTGTTTTTTAATGTATAAAGAAAATCATTTGTCGCAGGGATGCTACTACTTGAAATAAAATTTCGCCGGAGATAGAGTAGCAAAATTAAAAAAGCAAGGAGAGGGGGGTATTAAGAGTGGGGACTTGGAAAACATCTGAAACATTAATGAGGGGGGGGGGGGTTATTCGAGACCCGAGAGTAACATCTAAGTTATGATGACTTTGGTCTACCTGCCTACCTACAGAGATAGTTGAAATACACAGACAGACAGGTAGATTAGATATAACATTATTTTCCTAAACTAATCTAGTAGAAAATGTTTGCCACTTGACACGTGTTTTCTTACACACACACACACCAACATATATATATATGTCACTGACTGAGGCGTCCCAGATGAGACACCTACCGGGGATAAAGGGTAAGGCCGTCTGGTCTCTTCCCATCACTTCTGAATAATCCAGTCGTCCCCAGAACTGAGGGGGATATTTACCCGAGCCAGGGTCCGTTTGATGATCAGGTTTAGCTCGATGCGGCGGGCGAAACGACCTGCACTCAGACCGCAGGCCAAACCACGTAGGCCTGTGGACTTACCACAGCAACATCTCAGACCCCACAGACATTGGCTCCCACTCCAAGTGCAATAGAAATGCGGAGCTCGTCCTGACTGAGAAGACCACTAATGTTGGCCATAAGCAGGGTATCAATCCAGTCCACTGAGAACTTTGTGTTTGCAGGAAATAAGCGGCATCTAGAAAATTGATCGGAATGATTAAAGAGAGAGAGAGTTAAGAGTTTTCCTTTGAACGCAGATTGTCCCATACTCTCTGCTTCCGTCTATCCTCATCAGTAACAGGAACTGACAAAGCCAGCTCTCTCCTCAGTAGTAAATCTTCATCCACTCCCTGGCGGTCCAAGTTGGTGTGTGTATGCATATGTGTGGCATTCGAATTGAGAGCGAGAGATTGTGATCAGTGTTCTGAATATAAAGATTAAAACGTTGATGAGGGTGAGGAAGAATGAATAATATTACATAGAATTTAGGGTATGTAGACATAGAAAAGCAAAAGAGGTGAATAATTAGGAGGGAGCAAGAGGAAAGTGATGGGGGGGGGGGCAGCAATGACGGTTGGTATGTGAAATAGACTGTATCATTAATCTAGTGAAGAAATAAAACGTCTTTTTAATGTTTTTTTTTTAATATAACGAAGAGTGAAAGCTCGAGGAGAGCGTCTCTGTCTCTCTCTATACACATATATATTAATAATAAGTCAACGGGACTAGCATGGGTTTCACTGTTAGTTCCGATTGCATCTCAGTGTACTCAATAGGTAATATTAATTAAAGTCAGCAATGACGGTTGGTATGTGAAATAGACTGTATCATTAATCTAGTGAAGAATAAGACGTCTTTTTAATGTTTTTTTAAAATATAACGGAGAGTGAAAGCTTGAGGAGAGCGTCTCACAGAGTAGACACATTTGCTTCAATACAACGCACGTAAATGGGTACCTTCAATCATACCCGTACTCGAGTTTCAGCCATACTAAATACAGCAATAGAGTGCACACCATCTACTATCTGCATTTATTATGCAACAATGCACAATTGGCGCATGTGGCTATATATATATATATATATATATATATATATATATATATATATATATATAGAGAGAGAGAGAGAGAGAGAGAGAGAGAGAGAGAGGGTGGGTGGGGATAAAAAGAGATTAACACAGATAAGCGATACAGTGGGATTTATTTGTAGCATTTACTTACGTTTCATTGCCTTCTGTGAGTTTTCCTGTCTTGAAAACGCTATTCTCAATTATCAATCGGGAAAAATCGAATTCAAATACTGAGGGATATTTGTTACTACGTCCACGGCAAATTTTCAGAGTGGCGATCTCCTTCAATACAGACCTTATAAAATCGAAGGAGGAGAGTATAGGTTTTAAAAAAAGCATAAGATTATAAATAAACATACAAATTCACAATGATTTTACATATATATATATATGCTGATACAGTCCTCGTTATAGGTTACTCTAACTCTGAACTAGAGAAACCGAAAACGATATCTCAGCAGAAGCAAGGGGGATAATTGACTATGCATTTCGAACTTAAATGGTACTCATCAGGACAATGCTTCCCTCTTCCTACTGCTGGACTTTGAGACAGGCAAAAATATATAGGTTTTTTCCGCCTGTGTAAAATGGTGATACGAAATTTACATACATATTTGTATACAGCTATGCCGAAGCTAAATTATATATATATATATATATATATATATATATATATATATATATATATATATATATATATAATAAAAAATTGAACAGGGACAGAACAGAGAGGCAGTACGACAAATGTTTATTAGATTCACGCTCAGGAGAGTGGGGGATAGGTGGAGGACGACGTTTCGGGCATAAGCCCTTCTTCAGGTAAGAGTTCAAAAGGTGTGTAGGGGAGTGGTGGAGAGACATATAGCGAAAGGAAACGGTGCGAATGAAAAATTAACAAATAAAGACAAAAATATAATAAATAATAAATAAAAATAAAGCATGATCAAAATACAAGGAATGAGAACATTTAAAAATAAAGGCATGATCAAAATAAACTGAAATTAAAAGGGGGGTAAACAGGTGGTGGAAGGGTGTGGGGTGAGTAGAGGTGGAGGCGGGTGGAGTGGGGAGAGGGAGACGGGGTGTCCGAGCGGGGAGGGCTGAAGGTGGTGTGTGTGGTTAGGTGTGCGCGTGTGTGTGTGTGTGTGTATGTGAAAGTGAGGGTTGGGGGAAGAACGGGGTTGCATATATATATATATATATATATATAAATATATATATATATATATAGAGAGAGAGAGAGAGAGAATGAGAGACACGCTCTGTGCAGGTGTATTTCTGCATCCAGTAAAACATCCCTTGACAATGCACTGCCCAGGTAAACAAAACTGTCAACTACACCCAATGTAGTTCCATGCACCGTTATATTTGGCTCAATATATGGTTCCCCTGGTGATGGGCTGAACATTGTCTTAGTCTTTTTCAGATTCATTTTCATACCAAAGGCATTGCAAGAAGCTGCAAAGCAATCCATGATATGTTGCATGTCATCTTGAGAGTGAACCATAAAGTCAACATCGTCTGCATACAGGAGTTCTCTAATTAATATTTAGAATACCTTGGATTTGAAATTGAACTTTCTTAAGTCAAAGATTCTTCCTGTAGTTCTAACTTGCAATAGAACACCTTTGCACAGTCCTGGAATGCATGAGTCAGCATCACAGCAAAAAAATATTGAAAACAGTGTGGGAGCCGGGATATCTGCTTGCTTCACGCCATAATCAACTGGGATTTTATTGGACAATTCTCCATTCAAGGCAGCCCGAACCTTTATATTTCTATGCAGTTCACCTCTGTTCCCCATATCAAAGGCCTTTGTCAGATCAACAAAAACCTGATACAACAGAACCTGCTGCTCAATACATTTCTCCTTCAATTGCCTTACAGAGAAGATCATATTAATCGTCCCTCTGCCTGATCGAAATCCACTTTGTGATTCAGGGATTACTGTAGGACAAATGTCCTCCTTCAACCTTTTCAACAATAATCTAGCAAGAACATTGCCCTCAGATTCCAACAGAGTAATGCCACGGTAGTGATCGTAAATTCCTTTATCTCCTTTAAACAAGGTCAACAAAATGCCATCTATCTTGTGGTATAGGAGCACCAGCCCAGCACTCTGTGATGAGATGGAGTATTGTTTGTGTTATGTTCTTATTACCAACCTTTAACACTTCGGGGGGGGGGGGGGGATCTGATCCAGGTGCCTTACCTGTGTTTAAATGGTTGATGGCCATTTTAACATCATTATAATCTGGTAATCGATCCATTTTAAAATGTACAATACATTGGGGGATACCATCTATTACATCATGATAAACTGATGATGAATTATTAAATAAACCAGTGAAATGTTCTTGCCAATGCTTAAGGATTTTCTCTGATTTCTTGATGATGGCAGTGTCATCTTTTGACTTTATGGCAAGCTTAGACGAAGTTGTTGCACCATATACTGCACAGAAAAGACTATAAAACAGTTTTGAATCCTTTGCATTATAAGCAATTTGAATATCTTCAGAGATCTTCAACCACCATTTATTTTTAAGCCTTCACAGCTCGCGTTGTAAGGTGGCTTTATATTTGTTGTATATATATATATATATATGTGTGTGTGTGTGTGTGTGTGTGTGTGTGTGTGTGTGTGTGTGTGTGTGTGTGTGTGTGTAAATATATATGTGTGTGTGTGTGTGTGTGTAAATATATATTTAAATGTAATTGTTTTCACCGCTCCAAATAATGACGTATTATTTTCGTTTTTTTTTCGTTCTTTCCATGAATCAAGTATCATCTTCCTGTCTTCCTTCGGTTGCAACGTTTTTCGAAATATTTACTTCTGCATTCACAGATTGATTTTTTTAGTTTCAGAAGATCCCGTTAAGGGTGAAAGCAGCGATTTTGCTTAAATTTTAATCTGTTATTTTAATATATATATATATATATATAAACCACCTCTATTCTTTTAACTATATATATATATATATATATATATATATATATATATATATGTGTGTGTGTGTGTGTGTACAAGTGTATGCTCTCTAGCATTTTTTAGATTTACACCCTACCCCTTGCCCCAGCACTACCACTCTTCTCCGTCTGGCTGAGCTTGTTCTCACCCGTAATGGATTTTCTTTTTCGGGTGAATTTTACCAGCAGATCTCTGGGATAGTGATGGGGACCAGAATGGGTCCAAACTATGCCAACTTGTTTGTTGGCTACGTCGAAGCCCAGATCTTCTCCCAGTACGCTGGACCGACTCCTGAGCTATACAGTCGTTATATCGACGACTGTATCGGCGCCACTTCTCTATCACGAGAACAGCTCGACTGTTTTCTTTCTTTTGTCCAATCTTTCCATCCTGCTCTCAATTTCACCACCTCTGTCTCCGATTCTTCTGTTGCTTTTCTAGATATCTCTCTATCTATTAATCACTCTCACCACACCCCCTCTACTTCCATCTACATTAAACCAACAGACTCCCAATCTTATCTCGACTTCACCTCCTCCCATCCAACCCATACCAAACACTCCATAACTTATTCCCAATTCCTCCGTCTTCGTCGACTCTGTAGCCAGGACGACGATTTCGAAACCCATTCCCTTCGCATGGCTTCCTGCTTCATCCAGCGTGGATATCCCTCCACCTTGATCCAAGCTGCTCTCACCCACAGTCCTCTCACCTCACCCCCGCCCTCCCAACATCCATGTTCCTTTCCCTCTGACCTACAACCCCATGACGCTACCACTCCGGCGACATATTCTCCGTTCCTTCCGTATCCTCTCTTCTGACCCCGTCACTTCTCCCCCCCCCCATTACTGCTTTTAAGCGCGCCCGAAACCTCTGCGATCTCCTGGTTCGCAGTTCTTTTTCGTCCTCTCCCACGACTCCACCCGGCTCTCATCCTTGTTCCCGTTCCCGCTGCAACACTTGTCCCTTTATTTCCACCCTCACCACTCTTACGGGCCCTAACGGGTCTTTCCGTATCCGCCATTCCTTCACCTGCACATCCACCCACGTTGTCTATGCCCTCCGGTGTTCCCTTTGCGGGTCTTTATACATCGGACAAACGGGACGCCGTATGGTGGACCGTTTTGCCGAACATTTGAGGGACATACGACTCGGTTTGGATACTCCTGTCGCCCGTCATTTCTGTTCTGGTTATTCTTCCCTACATGTTTCAGTCCTGGGTGTCCTTTTACATCATGGATCACAGGCCTCGCGCACCAGGACTGAACAAAGTCTGATTCACCGTCTTGGGTCCTATTCCCTTCTTGGACTCAACTCACCTCCCCAATTTCTCTAATAGCCCGTCCATTATCACACCCCTTGATTCCTATCGCTTTCTCTTGATCATTAGCAGCTTCTCTTACTACTAATACATGCCGATACACACTCTTATATTAACATACTTTTACTCATAGCTTCGTACTTACATGTACACACTCTTTTACTCACATATACACACACATTTCTTCTTAGTTTTGCAAGAGATGTCAACATGAATGGATCTGTTATTTTAATCTAAAGACATTTTTTCCAATTCCAACCTGCCCGTCCCCTCAATCTATTTTATTTCTCATTCTCTCTTCTAATGAAGGACTAGCGTCCGAAACGTTAAGACCCTCTTCCTGCTATATCAAGCGTTAACCTAATATATACCTTCCATATACTGTACCGATTGTGTTGTTATTTCTGTTTACCTTTTACATACATATATATATATATATACATATATATATATATATATATGTGTGTGTGTCATCATTATCATCATCATCATCACCGTTTTACGTCCGTTCTTCCACACTAGCATGGGTTAGACGGGTTGTCCTGTTGTGGGCAGTGTCTGGTCGGCTGACCATGCCTTGCTCATACAGGAACTGATTTGGCTTGATTTCTACAGCTGGATGCCCTTCCTAACACCAACCTCATTTACAGTGAGTGCTGGGTGCTTTTTCGTGGCGCCTACACGTCCACTTTACAGTGTTGTGTGTGTGTAAATATATATATATGTAAATATATTTAAAGGTTAAACAAGGTTCGATGAATAAATCAAAGAATTAGTTTTACAATAGAGTGGAAGCACACAATTGGAATAGTTTTCCTGAGTTATTATATATATATATATATATATATGTAGCCGTCGAAATGGCTTGAGCTCTGTCGTCGGGGTCTTGACCATTTTCCTATATATATAAATATATATATATCATCATCATCATGTCTCTGCACATAAATATATACATGTATACATGTACGTGTATACACGTATATTCATATATACATATATACACATGTATATACATCTTTACACATTTTTCGACGGCCATTGACACTCATGAGTTCTTCCATCCTTTGTCAGGTTTCGTTTTTTTGTCCTGCAGGGTTTCCAAAATCACCCTCCTCACCAAGTAAACTTGGTGGGGTTGCCAGTTTAGTCACCGAAAACCCGAGCATGCGACAGGTTGTACTGAGTTGTACTGAGTTACATGTTACCAGTAGCACTTAAGAATGACCCGATATATATATATATATATGTATATATATACATATATATATACATACATACATATATACAATATATACATACATATATATATGTATATATATATGGCACCTCTTACCAAAATACACCCCCGTCCCACTACCCCCTCTTCCACCCCCCCTTTCGATGTAAAGTTATGTTGGTACCACAACATCCAGTCCTAAATAAATTAGGTCATGTAGGTGTCACAACAAAAAACACACAGTCCACGCTGTTAATGTGGCCGTGTAGGTAACACGGTAAAAACCTCTCAGTCCACACTGTAAACCTGGTTGGTGTTAGGAAGGGCATCCAGCTGTAGAAAACCCGCCAGACAGTCCTATACGAGCAAGACAACCAATCTTGCCTCAAGTGGGAAAATTCCCGTCCAAACCCATGCTAGCGTGGAAGATGGACGTTAAACGATGATGATGATGATGATGATATATATATATGCATGTATACATACATACATACAGACATCATCATCAGGTTTAGCGTCCGTGTTCCACGCTTGCATGGGTTTGGACGGGGGTTTTCCCACTTGAGGCAAGAGTTGGTTGTCTTACCGAGTGATGTGTTGTTTCCTTGAGCAAGACACTTTATTTCACATTGCTCCAGTTTACTCAGCTGTAGAAATGAGATGATAGGGACTGGGGTCCCTATCATTCCACTGCAAAGTGGTCGTGTAGGTGCCACGGCAAAAAAGCACCCAGCACTCACTGTAAATGAGGTTGGTGTTAGGAAGAGCATCTAGCCATAGAAATCAAGCCAGAATCAGTTCCCGTCCCACCCTTGCAAGTAGGGAAAAGCGGATGTAAAATGATGATGATGATATATATATATATATATATATATATATATATCCAGCGAACCTCAACCATTAAGGTTGTCTTTATGCGGGTATGTCAATATTTATAAAACAAATTTGTATTTTATCTGATGAAAGCGCACCAAAATTTGCCTTGGTTGCCCTTGAAATATATATAATAAAATAATTATGGTTTTATAAATATAGTTTCCATTTATTAATATATTGAATATTTACTCCACTAATCTGTTGAGTGCTTTATATCAGTTATAAAAATTTTTAAGCTTGTTGAATCCCAACAAATTAAATATAACCTCTGCATATATATATACATATATATATATATATATATATACACACATACATGTGAGGATCGTGGGGGCAGAGTCCTCAAACACTCCTTCCAGTGGATCCTTTCAGAAGCAGCCCTCTCTAACTCTGATCCGGCTAGCTGGCTGGATCCACAAATGAAACTAGCCAAGCACCTGCATGTTATCCAACCATCTTTCCCAGGGTCTACCCCTGGGTCTCTTGCCTGTTGGTTTTGCCCGTAAAATCTGTCCGGCGATTCTTTCCTGAGACATTCTAACCAGACACAAATAGTATCGGAGCTGTGATC
Source organism: Eledone cirrhosa (assembly GCA_964016885.1). Classification (NCBI taxonomy): domain Eukaryota; kingdom Metazoa; phylum Mollusca; class Cephalopoda; order Octopoda; family Eledonidae; genus Eledone; species Eledone cirrhosa. The sequence continues at coordinate 133,314,334 of OZ024741.1, forward strand.
TCACAATTCAGAGCAGTAACAGCTCTACTTGGAGTGACTCTCTGATCTCTGAGCTACACACTCTATTGAGTAACGTTACTCCAAAGATCCTTCGGAGGAACACCATTTCGGCCGCTTGTATTCACGATCGTACTCTTTTGGTCATAACCCAAGATTCATGACCATAGGTAAGGGTTGGCACAAAAATACCAAATTGAAGACAGCATGTTTGGCTTTTATGCCTACCTCCCTTCTTCTGATTACTGAATGCTGAAGCTGGTGCATTACTGCACCAACTCCTGCAATTAATTTAGCCTCCTGGCTTCCATCACACGTGAACACGGACCCAAGATACTTGAACTTCTCTACTTGCTTCAGTGGAACTCCATTTAATTGTACAGACACTGTGTAGGATTCCTTGAGAGGACAAGTGTTTCAGTTTTCAGAGCACCGATTTTCATTCCAGCCATGCAGCATTCAGCATCAAATTTATCGAGTGCAAGACAGAGCTCACCTTCTGTCAAGTTAAGCAACACCATGCTGTCTGCAAATTGATTTTACACCCGCCTGTCATGATACCACTTCCAGCCTGGCTGTGAATGTCAATCCTCTTCAAGTAAATAATGAACTGGAAAGGTACACAGTACACAGCCTTGGCAGAATCAGAATCCCACATTGAATGGTTTTCATTTAGCGTCATTTATCCGAACACAAATGCTCAGGCATTTGTATAGAGACATCAGGGCAGCAAAGAGCTGACCATCAATCCCATATTCCTGCAGAACCTTCCACAGCATGTCCCGGGGAACACGGTCATATGCCTTTTTTAGGTCGACGAAACAAGAATATACCTCTTGGCAATATTCCCACGATTTCTCAAAGACCTGCCACAGTGTGAATATTTGGTTGGCTGTACTGCGTCCGGGGTGAAAACCTCACTGTTTATCAGTTAGCTTGAATTTGACAATCTCTTTTCCAGACATTTAGCATAGACTTTACAGGGTAGGCTTAACGAAGAGATCCTTCTGTAATTGGAACAATCTCTCTTGTCCTCCTTTTTGAAAATTGCGATTATCACTCCCGATTGCCATTACTTAGGCACCTTTCAGAGATCCAGGCCACCCGGCACACATGAGTCATCCAGAGAATGCCTTCTCTATTTAAATCTTCCCTAGCGTATACACATACGCACACATATACGTATGTATGTATCCATACATATATACATATATACATACATACCATTGATATTAAATAAATGGAAACTATATTTATAAAACCATATTTATTCTATTATATATATTTCAAGGGTACCAAAAATTTTGGTACGCTATCATCAGATAAAATACAAAATGTTTTATAAATATTTGACATGACCAAGGATGATATACATTAACGGTTCAAGTTATCCCTGGAAAGGTTGGTGTTAGGGAGGGCATCCACGGATAACTTGAAGCGTTAAGGTATATCATCCTTGGTCATGTCAAATATTTATAAAACATTTTGCATTTTATCTGATGATAGCGTACCAAAATTTTTGGTACCCTTGAAATATATATAATGAAATAAATATGGTTTTATAAATATAGTTTCCATTTATTTAATATCAATTGAATACTTACTCCAGAAATCTGTCGAGTGCTTTGAATCAGTTGTAAACATCTATATTTGTTGGATTTCCAACAAATTAAATATCTCTTATACATATATACATATATATATATATATATATATATATATATATATATATATATATTTATTAAAATAACAGATTAAAGTTTATTTCACATCTATTATTATTATTACTATATATATATATATATATATATATATATATATATATATATATATATATATATATATATATATATATATATATATATATATATATATTTATTAAAATAACAGATTAAAGTTTATTTCACATCTATTATTATTATTACTATATATATATATATATATATATATATATATACATACATATTTAATCTAAATTTAATTCCAAAGAGAAGAAACCGGAACATTTTTCTATGAAAGTTCCTTATACTCTGAAGAAGAGAATTTTAGGTCTCGATATATTAGGACAAAAGAAACAACAGCAACAACAAAAAAAAAAGACTACCAGGTAACTTATTTTTTCGTTACCTACATCTTACCATCAATTTTGCACTGTTTACCTTTATATCACTTTCCGCATTATATATTATATACATATATATATTCATATATATATGTATATACATATATGTATATATATCATCATCATCATCATCATCATCACTGTTTTACGTCCGTTCTTCCACGCTAGCTTGGGTTAGACGGGGGTGTCCTGTTGTGGGCAGTGTCCGGTCGGTTGGCCTTGTCTTGCTCATACGGGAACTGATTCTCCCTTGATTTCTACAGCTGGATGCCCTTCCTAACACCAACCTCATTTACAGTGAGTGCTGGGTGCTTTTTTTCCGTGGCGCTTACACGTCCACTTTACAGTGTGGGCTGGGTGCTTTTTAGCCGTGGCACCTCCACGACCACCTTGCAGTGGGAGGGTGTGGGGGCATATTGTCTATATGCTTCAGCCTCGGCTTGTAGCCATGGGGGGGTCGGGTCTTCTGTATTACTGTGTGACGCCAGAGGTCACGGTCTTGTATCATCTCCTTTGAGAGGTGTAATTGGGTAAGGTTGGCTTTTATCACCTCATCCCAGGTCTTCTTGGGTCTCCCCACTCCGCGGTTTCCATCGACTTCTAGTGCTCTACACCTTTTTATGCAGCTGTCATCCTTCATACGCATTACATGTCCATACCAATGCAATTGCCTCTCCTACACACAGCATTTGATTCCTCTTATGCTCAGTCTCTTTCTCAATTCATTTATGCTTTGCCGTTCGCGTATATTACTATTACACATCCATCGGAGCATGCAGGCTTCGTTTTTTTCTAATCTACGCAAGTCTTTCACAGACAGCGCCCAGGTCTCACTACCATGTAACATTGCTGTTCGTATACACGCATCATACAGTCTGCCTTTCATTATGGGGGAAAAGCCTTTTGCAGCTAACAGTGGCAGTGGCTCCCTTAACTTCTTCCATCCCGTTCTTACCCTAGTTATTGTACTTTCCGAACACCCACCTCCGCTGCTAATTAGGTCACCTAGGTAGCAGAAGCTGTCTACTGTTTCTACAGAGCCCTCCCAGAGTTTGGTGGTGCTTGTTTCCTGTGGCTGTTTGCTGCTTGCTGTCCCAACACAGCTGCTACATGTGAAGCCTACATTCTTAGTTAAGCTTCCTGAAATCCTGCTACATCTCTTGTGTACCCATTGTTTGCATTTGGGGCAGAGAATGGAGTTCCTACCTACAGCTTTCCTACATACTGAGCAAGGCCATTTCCCTGAGGGCATCTGGGTTCTGTTTTCTCATCTACTTACAAGGACCTTAGTCTTTGTCAGGTTGACTTTGAGACTCTTTCTTTCTAGTCCCTGCTTCCAAGTTTGGAATTTCTTCTCTAGTTCTACCATAGATTCAGCTATAAGTGCGAGGTCATCTGTATACAGGAGTTCCCACGGGCATCCGATCTTAAACTTCTCCGTTATTGCCTGCAGGACTATGATGAACAGGAGAGGGCTAAGAACAGAGCCCTCGTGGACACTGACCTGTACGCTAAATTCTTCGCTAATCCTAACTTTGCTGACTGCTCCCCTATACATGGCTTGTACAGCTTTCACATCCTTTGGTATGACACCTTCTAGTATTACCTGGTTAACAATACGTGTGGATATGGTGTGACCGACCGACCCAGATGCCTTCAGCATCTCGGCAGCTATACCTGATGGACCGGTTGCCTTCCCAGTCTTCATATCTTTGATTACCTTACTTACTACGCTGCTGCTGACTTGTTCTGCTGGCCCCTCTATAGGGTCTACTTGGAGTAGGGTCTCTTCTTCCCATGCATTCTCCTCATTTAGTAATCTATCATAATGGCTCTTCCATGCATCTTTCTTCTCAGCACTTGTGAGGGCAAGCTCACCTTTATCATTCCGGATACACTTCTCTCCAATGACATCACAATTCTCTCTGACACACTGCCTCGCAATCTTGAACACCTCCTGTTTCTGGTCCTCACGTTGCAAAACATGCTTGAATTTTCTATCCTCTGCTTCCCTCCTAGCTAAGTATACTTGTCGCCTAGCTTCCTTGCTGGTCTCTATGTAATGTACCCTGCTACCCCCGTTCTTCCATTCTTTCCATGCCTGTCTCTTGGCCTTAACTGTCTCATCTACCTTATTGTTCCACCACCAAGTCACTCTCCTCCTGCCTATGGTCTTACTCCAGGCACAGATCTCATCCGTCACCTTTAGTAACTTATATTTTAGGAATTCCCTGTGCTCTTCTACATTGAATGGCTCTATCTGTTCTTTTTTACTGTCATAGGCGTTGATTAAAATATCTTTAAATCTGTTACTGGCTGAGGAGTCTTTCAGCTTCCAGATTTTTCTTCTCCAGGTTGGCTTCTGTTTCCTGGTTCGTCTAGTTCTGACCGTGAGGTCGCTGACAACTAAGCTATGTTGGGAGGTACATTCCTCACTAGGGAAGGCTTTTGTGTTTACGACCGTCCATCTGTCACGTCCTCTGATGAGGATAAAATCTATCTGACTAGAATGCTCCTCTGATCTATAGGTGATCAGGTGGTTGTCGGGTTTTTTGAAGGTTGTGTTACATATCGACATGTCATTGGCGTCGCAGAATTCTAGAAGCCTGAATCCTTCTTCATTTCTTGTGCCAACCCCATGGCCTCCATAGAAGCTGTCACGGTGTTTACCTATGTGTCCGTTAAAATCTCCTGCAACGATTAGGAAGTCATTGTCGTTTGTTAGAGCAGTAGTGTGCATTAGGGACTTGTAAAACCTTTCCTTAAGTTCGTCTGGCAACCCCCATTGGGGTGCGTAAGCTGATATTATTGTGGTAATTGTTTTATTCAGGACTAGTCTGAGTTTAATGATTCTTGCATTCACCCTGTTCACTGAGATTACCTTATCTGCCCACTTGTCAGCTAGTAGCATACTATTTTGTTAGAGATGCCTACTGACTGTAGTAGGTTTTACTTTGTATTTAGGTAAGGCGGGTCTTCTCTATTACTGAGTACCGCCAAAGGTCTTGGTCCAGTGACATTGTCTTGGAGAGGTGTAAGTGTGTGAGGTCGGAATTTATCAGCTCGTCCCAGGTTTTTCTGGGTCTGCCTACTCCGTAGCTACCGCCTATCTTTATTGCCCTGCACTTTGTTATACAGCTGTCATCTCTCATGCGCATCACGTGACCATACCAACGTAGCCTTCTCTCGAGTAAACAACATCTGATCCCTCTTATTTCTAAGTTTTTCCTTAGTTCGCTTATTCTTTGCCGTTCACGTATGTTACTATTACACATCCAGCGGAGCATGCAAGCTTCGTTCCTCTCTAGTCTGCATATATCCTCTGCACACAATGCCCAGGTCTCACTGCCATGCAACATTGCTGTTCGTATGCAGGCATCATACAACCTGCCTTTCATTTTTAGGGAGAACCCTTTAGTGGCTAATAGTGGTATAAGCTCTCTGAACTTTTTCCATCCAGTTCTGACTCTAGCTACTGTACTTTCAGAGCACCCTCCCCCACTGCTGATTTTGCCACCCAGGTAACGGAAGCTGTCTACTATTTCTATAGAACCCTCTGCGCAATTGAAAGAGCTAGTATTTTGTGGGCACTTGCTGCTACTTATTGCACCAGAGCACCGGCCACATATAAAATCTATATTCTTAGTTAGCTTACCTGTGATCCCACTACATCTTTTATGCACCCATACTTTGCATTTAGGACATAAAATGGAGTTTCTACCTACGCCTTTCCTACACACTGAGCATGGCCAT
>OZ024741.1:133325205-133340205 GCA_964016885.1 Eledone cirrhosa
CCACTAACACCACTAACACACCCCTCCTTTTCACCGCCCACCCCACAACTAACAATACTAACACCTCCACCCCACATCCGACCACCCTTCCCCAACTAACATCCCTCCCTTCTTCTCCTTCCCCCCTCCTTATCACACGCACACACCCACCGGTACATATATACACGCGCTCACACTAAACACACACCCTACTACCACCACTAACCCTCACCCCCACCACCACCCCACCACCCCGCAACTAACATCACTAACACCCCCTGATCCCAAGCACACGAACACACACACCCACTTACACCACCCACCCTACACGCAACTAACATCACTAACACCCCCAACCCTACACACACGTACACACACACCCTCTTACACCACCCACTCTACACACCCTACCACCACTGACCCCCACTCACACCCGCATTCAACCCTTTCTCCACCTCCTGTATACTAACACCCACTAACACCGCCTTCACCACACACACACACCAGTACACTACACTCCCTCCATCGTCCCCCACACCCTTCTCTCCCCGCTCCACCTACACCCTTTCTCCAACACTCACTCATCCCACTAACACCTCTACTAATACACACACACCCCCTCCTCACTCCAACTTTCACACCTACCCATCCTCTCCCCTGTCCACCGCACACACTGATACACCTTGACTTACCATTCTACCCTACTGCTGCTATGCCCTCTGACCACCTCCCCGCATAACAGACACACAACACTCCTCCTGCCTTGACCCTCTGATCACTTCCTGTTGCGCGCGCACCCCACATCTCCCCTCTTCCGACCAATCTCTTCACGGATTACACGTATGTGAACCTTAATCCCGAGAATCCACCACATCCCAGGATTTTACTAAGCATTCCACCACATCTTTTTACGGAATTACCTTCTGACTCACCCCACACACACCCCCAAATTTTTTTTTTCCCACACGCCACCTACATCCACAACACGCATAAACACCACACACACGTGCGTACCACCACATATTTACACATTCAGCCTCCGGAATCCTCTCCCCCCACCCCTCTATCCACACACGCACACACATTCCGACCTACACCCCACCCCACACACACCTCTTCCTGAACATGCAACCCCGTTCTTCCCCCAACCCTTGCTTTCACATACACACACACACACGTACACCTACACACACACACCACCTTCAGCCCTCCCCGCTCGGACCCCCCCCCACACGCCCCACCACCTTCCACCACCTGTTTTACCCCATTTTAATTTTATTTTGATGATGCCTTTATTTCTAATTTCATTTGCACCGTTTCCTCTCACCCCTTTTTGCTATATGTCTCTCCACCACTCCCCTACACACCCTTTGAACTCTCTTCCCACACACTTTTCACCTGAAGAAGGGCTTATGCCCGAAACGTCGTTCCCCACCACCACCCCACTCTCAAGAGCGTGAAATTAATAAACATTTGTTTGTACTGCCTCTCTGTTTTGTTCCCGTTCAATTTTTCATTATATATATATATATAGGCTTAACATTAAGAAGAAAGCAAGAACGGGTGGGGGTGGGATTTTTCCTCCTCACTTGTCTACTGGGGGTCTTGGATATTTCAACACTTTAAAGACAATATATCTACCCCAGAGCATTCAAAAGTATGTAAGTTATTTGGAAAATGAAGGAGAGAGGGAAGGAAAATAGAAAGGAAAAGGGAACAAAGCGAAGAAAAGAGAAAAACAGCGAAAAAAACAAACCTAGTTATTGAACGCTCTGGGGGTAGATATATTGTCTTTAAAGCGTTGAAATATCTGAGACCTCAGTAGACAACTGATGAGGACCTCTGCACCCCCATTCTTGCTTTCTTCTTAACCTACATTAACTAGTAACTACACAGCTTTCCTATTCTCTCTCTCTCACTCTCTCTCTCTCTCTCTCTCTCTCTCTATATATATATATATATATATATATATATATTTATTTAGGTTTGTTGGTTCACCACTGGGTAGAACTGGTCATTCCGTATGGTCAACCTTGATGTAATATTATGGAGATGTAATTTTTTGAAGAAATATTCTTCGCGCTACATTCTAGCACTCCTGACCGGCTTGAATGTAACCTGATCTCACCGCTGGGCTCTGTCTATGACAGGGTGGTAGTAGTACACTATAAGCCTACGCCCCTTCACCAGAAGGACATAAGAAGACTTAATAATCATCACTTGAGGGTGGCTGACTGAGCTAGAAGCTGCTAAATGTTCGGCCGCCCTCATGTCTTTGCTTTTCAGCCCCATGGATTTTGTCTATTATATTCCTTTGTTATATTTCGAATACCTGATGATGTCACCGGATTCATACTGAACCCGGTCACTGAAATGATCAGAGTATAATAAACCTTTTAAGGAATTACACCAGTCCAGCCGCCTGTTATTTTATAATATATATATATATATATATAGTAATAATAATAAATTTGAAGACTAAAATCCAAAGAGGGCTCGATAAGATAAATATATATCAAATATATGAGAACGGTATAGCAAATATTTATTAAAATAACAGATTAAAGTTTAAGCAAAGAATCGCTGCTTTCACCCTTAACGGGATCTTCTGAAACCTAAAAAGTCAATCTGTGAACGCAGAAGTGAATATTTCAAAAAACGATGCAACCGGAGGAAGACAGTAAAACGATACTTTGGTTCGTGGAAACGTTCCCTGGCAAAGAACGGGGAAAAAACGAATATAATACGTCATTATTTGGAGCAGTGAAAAACAATTACACGCAAAGACAAAATCACGTTTATGGTATAAAAGAAGTCGTAGACTAATATTCTATTAGGTGGTTCATAGAGACGTTCTCTGGCAATGAACGGAAAAAACGGAGATAATACGTCATATGTGGAGCGAGGATAACAATTGCACGCAATGACAAAACCACGTAAAATGTATAACTGAAGTCGTAGACTAAAATTCTAACTAGGAAACCGAATGATTCTCGGCTTCAGAGTTAAGAATAAAGTATATATATATATATATATATATATATGTGTGTATATATATATATATATATATATATATATATATATATATATATATATATATATATATATATATACATATATAAATACATATATAAATGCATATATATGTCTATGTATATACATTGTATATATATAATACTTATATACACAGTGCCCCGCAAAAGTTTACAACACATTAGGAAAAATGCGGTTTTAGGTATTTTTAATAAAGTTAGGGTAATGAAAATTTAACTACTGATAGAACATATAATGAGGCATTTAATGATACAATCATATTTTTTAAAAAATAACAAGGAAATAACTCATGAAGAAAAATCAATATTTTTATAACGCAAAAGTTTACAACACATTTTATATTTATCGCTTTTTTTCAAGAAAATTCTTAAATTTTCAGATTTAAAATTCAGTAGAATGTTCTAGATTAGGTTTAAGGTAACTTCTAAGGACTATTAAAAACATTACATCATTATTTGTCTGACAACCATCCTGTAAACATTGACAATATGGGGAAAAATAAACTGATTGATTAAGACCTCCGTAAACGCATTGAAGACCTTCATACAAATGGTGTTGGTTATAGAAAGATATCTTGTCAGTTAAATGTGCCATTGAGTTCAGTTGGTACTATAATTCGTCACTGGAAATCTCATCATTCCATCTGTCCTCTAATTAGTTCTGGTCATTGTAGAAAGATAACGGAACGTGCAGCTCGGTTATTGATGAGAAAGGTTGGCAATGAACCCCGGTGTACTCTTAAAAATATTCAGGATGACCTAGAAGAAAGTGGAGTAAAAGTGAGCACAGATACAATTAGTCGTTCACTTCGTCGATATGATATCTTCTCGAGGTCTCCAAGGAAAACACCACTTCTTACGAGGAAACACGTTCTTCGTCGATTAAACTTTGCAAATGAGCATCTCATCAAACCTGCGTCATTTGGGAAGATGTACTTTAGTCGGACGAAACAAAAATTGAACTTTTTGGTCGAAATGCTGTGGCAAAAGTCTGGAGAAAGTAAAGTACTGAATATTCGCCGAAGAATACTATTCCAACTGTAAAATTTGGAGGTGGATCAATCATGGTCTGGGGTTGCTTTAGTGCCACAGGTGAAGGAAATATTGAAATAATAGAAGGAAGAATGGGTGGCGCTTATTATAGAGGTATTTTGCAAAGGAATTTACATCAAAGTGCACATTCTCTCAGCTTAAAGCCAGGTTGGTTTTTTCAACAAGATAATCCAAAGCATACTGCAAAGCTAACACAATCTTGGTTAAGTACGAATGGAATAAATGTTCTAAAATGGCCAAGTCAGTCTCCAGATCTTAACCCGATCGAAAATTTGTGGAGAGAACTGAAACTCAGAATTCAAAAAAGGAAATCCCAAAATATCCCTGAACTAAAGAAAATTTGTTGTGAAGAATGGAAAAATATTAGCCAAGAAACATGCAAGAAGTTTGTAGGAGGCTACTCCAAACGCCTACAGGCTGTAATTAGCAACAAAGGTTACGCTACGAAATATTAAGAGATGATTTAATAAATGTGTTGTAAACTTTTGCGTTATAAAAATATTGATTTTTCTTCATGAGTTATTTCCTTGTTATTTCTTTAAAAATATGATCGTATCATTAAATGCCTCATTATATGTTCTATCAGTAGTTAAATTTTCATTACCCTAACTTTATTAAAAATACCTAAAACCACACTTTTCCTAATGTGTTGTAAATTTTTGCGGGGCACTGTATATACTTAGCTTTTGTTGACTTGGAGAAAGCCTTTGACAGAGTCCCCCGCTCCATTATCTGGTGGGCTCTCAGAAAACTAGGTGTTGATGAATGGCTTGTGAGAGCTATACAAGCTATGTATAAAGAAACAGTCAGTAAGGTTAGCATTAACAACGAATATATTGAAGAGTTTAGCGTAAAAGTTGGTGTTCATCAGGGCTCCGTCCTTAGCCCCCTGCTATTTATTATTGCCCTTCAGGCTATAACAGAGGAGTTCAAGACTGGCTGCCCATGGGAACTCCTATACGCTGATGATCTAACTCTCATAGCTGAATCGGTGGCTGAACTAGAGAAGAAATTCCAAACATGGAAGCATGGCCTAGAATCAAAAGGCCTTAAAATTAACCTGTCTAAGACTAAAGTTCTAGTATGTAGGAAGGAAAATAGGGCACTGGTCCCATCTGGGAAATGGCCATGCTCAGTGTGTAGGAAAGGAGTAGGCAGAAACTCCATTTTATGTCCCAAATGCAAAGTATGGGTGCATAAAAGATGTAGTGGGATCACAGGTAAGCTAACTAAGAATATAGATTTTATGTGGCCGGTGCTCAGGTGTAATAAGTAGCAGCTAGTATTCTGCTCACAGAATACTAGCTCATTCTATTGCACAGATGGTTCTATAAAAATAGTGGACAGCTTCCGTTACCTGGGTGACAAAATCAGCAGTGGTGGAGAGTGCTCTGAAAGTACAGTAGCTAGGATCAGAACGGGATGGAAAAAGTTCAGAGAGCTTATACGACTATTGGCCGCTAAAGGTTTCTCTCTAAAAATGAAAGGCAGGCTGTATGATGCCTGCATACGAACAACAATGTTACATGGCAGTGAGACTTAGGCATTGTGTGCAGAGCGATCAAAATAGACAGTAGCCACGGAGTAGGCAGACACAGAAAAACCTGGGACGACTTGATAAATTCCGACCTCACACACTTACACCTCTCCAAGACAATGTCAGTGGACCGAGATCTTTGGCGCTATGCAGTAATACAGAAGACCCGCCTTGCCTAAGTTCAAAGCGAAACCTACAGTCAGTAGGCACCTCTTACCAAAATACATCCCCGTCCCACTACCCCAACTCCCCACCCCACCTCCATCAACACCACCCCTTTCTCTGTAAAGTTATGTTGGTACCACAACATCCAGTCCTAAATAAATGAGGTCGTGTAGGTGTCACGACAAAAAAACACAGTCCACAACGTAATGTGGCTGTGTAGGTAACACGGTAAAAACCTCCCAGTCCACACTGTAAACGTGGTTGGTGTTAGGAAGGGCATCCAACCGTAGAAAACCCGCCAGACAGTCCTATACAAGCAAGACAACCAATCTTGCCTCAAGTGGGAAAATTCCTGTCCAAACCCATGCTAGCGTGGAAGATGGACGTTAAACGATGATGATGATGATGATAATATAGAGAGGAAAAACACAGGAGAGTGTGTTTTCATTTGCACGATTTTAACCACCGGTGTGAAGAGAATATAAGCTACGAGAGGTATAGGAGAAACATTATATCATCATCATTTTCCATCCACTTTTCCCTGATTGCAAGGGTTGGACGGGTCCTATTCAGCACAGCATCTCTCCATTCATCACGGTCCTTCGTTATCTCCTCCGTCAGCTTCAGCGATCTGAGATCAGCTTCCCCACTTCCGCCCATGTTTTTCGTGGTGTTCCTCTACTGCGTCTTCCTTTTACTGGGATGTATATGTATGTGTATGTATATATATATATATATATATATACGTATATGTATATATATACATATATATATATGTATATACATATATATATTTATTAAAATAACAGATTAAAGTTTAAGCAAAGAATCGCTGCTTTCACCCTTAATGTGATCTTCTGAAACTAAAAAAATCAATCTGTGAACGCAGAAGTAAATATTTCCCAAAACGTTGCAACTGAAGGAAAACAGGAAGATGATACTTTGGTTGTGGAGACGTTCCCTGGCAATGAACAGAAAAAAAGCGAATATAATACGTCATTATTTGGAGCGGTGACAACAATTACATGCAAAGACAAAACCACGTTTATGGCATAAATGAAGTCGTAGACTTCAAATTTATTATTATTACTATATAAATATATATATATATATATATATATATATATATATATATATATATATATATATATACATATATATATATGTATATATATATATATGTATATATATGACAAAGAAGCAGTCGAGTCATTTCCCGACTTTATGAATGAGTTTTTTTTTTGTCCCAACTTGTCCTTGCACCAACAAGGCATCAGAAGAACATTTTGGACCTAGTGTTTAGCAACCACACTAACACTACACATAATATTACAGTGGAAAAAACTCTCTCACACCATGACATGGTTCTTTGTAACCTGAGATTCCACCGGCCAAAAGCTAATCCTAGGGACCTCTTTCGAGCCCACCCATTTGATAACATGGATGTCTATAATGCCAACTGAGATGCAATCATGAACGAGCTATCACATGTTGACTGGTCTTTTACACACACTCACATCTCCACCAACATCAAAACATCTTGGCAGATCTTTGTAGACACTGTCACAAATATATGAGCAAAATACACCCCACCAAAACTTGTGAACAAAACTAAGTGCAGTATCCCCCAAAAGAGAAAAACTATTATCAGCGTGGAAGATGGACGTTAAACGATGATGATGATGATGATATATATATATATATATACATATATATGTATATATATATATATGTATATATATATATATATATATATATATATATATATATATATATATATATATATATATATATATATATATATATATATATATATATATATATATATATATATATCATCATCATCATTTCATTTTACGTCCGCTTTTCCCTGCTTGCAAGGGTGGGACGGGAACTGATTCTGGCTTGATTTCTACAGCTGGATGCCCTTCCTAACACCAACCTCATTTACAGTGAGTGTTGGGTGCTTTTTTGCCGTGGCACCTCCACGACCACTTTGCAGTGGAATGATATGGACCCCAGTCCTTATCATCTCATTTCTACAGCTGAGTAAACTGGAGCAATGTGAAATAAAGTGTCTTGCTCAAGGAAACAACACATCACCCGGTCTGAGAATTGAACTCACAACCTTTCGATTGCAAGGTTATTAGTTCAATTCTCAGATATATATATAGATGGAGGCACATGGCTTAGTGGTTAGAGCACTGGCTTGCAATCGAAAGGTTGTGAGTTCAATTCTCAGACCGGGTGATGTGTTGTTTCCTTGAGCAAGACACTTTATTTCACATTGCTCCAGTTTACTCAGCTGTAGAAATGAGATGATAGGGACTGGGTTCCCTATCATTCCACTGCAAAGTGGACGTGTAGGTGCCATGGCAAAAAAGCACCCGCCACTCACTGTAAATGAGGTTGGTGTTAGGAAGGGCATCCAGCTGTAGAAATCAAGCCAGAATCAGTTCCCGTCCCACCCTTGCAAGCAGGGAAAAGCGGACGTAAAATGAAATGATAATGAAAATGATGATATATATAAATGTATGTATGTAAAAGGTAAACAGAAATAACAACACAATCGGTACAGTATATCGAAGGGATATATGAGGTTAACGCTTGATATAGCAGGAAGAGGGTCTCAAGGTTTTGGACGCTAGTCCTTCATCAGAAGAAAGAATGAGAAATAAGATAGATTGAGGAAAGGAAGAAGATTTTTTTCAGTAGAAAACGTTGAAAAGATTCTTTCAGTGAAATATCAAAACATTAATATATTTACAATACTGGTTTCAGCATTATATGCATTGTCAACTGCAGATATGCAGAATATTGTTAAGTTGAAGATTTGTACAAATAGTGATAAAAATAATAATAAAAAGGGGAAGAAAAATTAATTTTCACATGCATGTTCATTCAGAGAAGGGAGTTCATTTCTCTGTCCATCGTTATATACATATATATATATATATGTATATGTATATAAGGATGGACAGAGAAATGAACTCCCTTCTCTGAATGAACATGCATGTGGAAATTAATTTTTCTTCCCCTTTTTATTATTATTTTTGTGTGTGTATATATGTATATGTATATATATATATATATATATATATATATATATATATATGCATGTGTTTTTAGACTTATATATATATATATATATATATATGTGCATGTGTTTTTAGACTTATATATATATATATATATATATATATATGTATAAGTCTAAAAACACATGCACATATATATATATATATATATATATATATATATATGTATATGTATATGTCTAAAAACACATGCATATATATATATATATATATATATGTGCATGTGTTTTTACCATATACATATATACACACACACATATATATATACATATACACATATATATAGATATATACACATACATATATTTACATATATATACATATACACATATATATATATATAGACATATACATATATACATATATATACATATCCATATATACATATCCATATATATATACACATATTTATATACATATATATATACATATACATATATACAACATTTTTGCTTAATACTCAGGGCATAAGCCCTTCCACCAATACTCAAAAATGGAAGATCAAATTTCTTGAGGATTGGATTGATGATCATGCTAACCACATCTCTATCTTCGTCCTCACCGAAACCCATCTTAATCCCCTTCACTTGGAAGCCGGGGTGAGAGTAAAGAATTTCAAAGCTATCCATGCTAATCACACTGACAGAATAAAGGGACTGCCATTTTTGTGCATGATTCTATTTCGACAGAGTCGAAGAACTTATTTTACAACTTAATAGTAGTTGGGCTCTATAGGCCACCACAAACGCCTCTACCATGCTTCAAGGAATGCCTCAATAGCATAAAGTGTTTCATCGAACAGTGTCAACTTAGCAACATCTTAATGATGGGGGACTTCAACCTCCCCAGTGTTGACTGGTCCACAAACAGCTTGATACCAGGTTTTTCTACCTCAACCACTAACAAGGAGGCAGTAGAATCGCTTCTTGACTTCATGGAGGAGTCTTTTCTGTCCAAACTTTTGCTCAAACCAACAAAGTGCCACAAAAACGTCTTGGACCTAATGTTCAGTAATCACACTGACACTATACACAATATTGTAGTGGAAAAAACTCTACTCTCAGACCATGACATGGTTCTCTGTGATCTGAGATTCCATTGTCCAAAATGCAAACCCAATGACATCTCTCCAGTTCATCCATTTGACACCATCGATCATCATAATTGTTTCTACTTTAGGCACAAGGCCAGCAATTATCCCAGTGCGTTACTGGTACTTTATTTTATCGACCCCGTAAGGATGAAAGGCAAAGTCAACCTCGGCGGGATTTGAACTCAGATCGTAACTATGCTGGAAAGCATGGCGGCCGACCCTCTACTGATACTGCCAATCCACCTGGTTAGCGATCAATCATGATCTTGCAGATATCGTTTGGTCTTTCATGTACACTCACACACCCAAGTCATTTGTAGACGCTGTAACAAATATATGTGCAAAACATACACCATTTAGATCTGTAAACAAATCTAATTGTAGAATCCCTAGAAATAGAAGAACGCTTATCAGAAAAATTAAAAGAATTAACAAAAAATCAACAAACTGAAATACTGCCAGCAGCAACACACCCATTTGACTACCTTTACATCACTAGAATCGAAAAAACACAACCTCCAAAACAGCTTGATGTCCATCATCAACAATCAAAGAGCAGCTGAAGAGGCTTGAGCCATTGAGAAAATCAAACTCAACCCCAAAGTGTTCTTTTCATTTGTGAAAATACACAAAGTCACTGCACTGGCTCCACTGTTGGCCCTCTAGTTGATGAAAATGGCACTCTCCAAGATAATGCTAAAACCATGGGTGAGATACTGCAGAAAAAATACTGCGCTATTTTCAGCAATCCTGATATGGTTAATCTGGGCTTTATCAGTGATGTTAATCCCCAACACACTATATCGGATATATATAGCGACAATAAAAGAAACTAAACATAATTCGGCAGTAGGCCCCGATAGGTTCCCTGCTTGTGTCCTGAAGGTGTGTCGACACAAACTTGCATCTCCTCTTGCTAATCTGGAAGAACTCACTGGATGGTGGATAGATACCAGAAATCTTACTATCCCATTCTGTTGTAGCAGTTGACAATGATGCTGCTGCATCAATCCTTTGGTATGACACCTTCTAGTATTACCTGGTTAACAATACGTGTGGTTATGTTGTGACCTACCGACCCGGATGTCTTCCATATCTCGGCAGCTATACCCAATGGACCGGTTGCCTTCCCAGTCTTCATATCTTTGATTGCCTTACTTACTACACTGCTGGCCCCTCTATAGGGTCCACTTGGGGTAGGGTCTCTTTTTCCCATGCATTCTCCTCATTTAGTAATGTTTCATAATGGCTCTTCCACGCATCTTTCTTCTCAGCACTTGTGAGGGCAAGCTCACCTTTATCATTCCGGATGCACTTCTCTCCAATGACATCACAATTTTCTCTGACACACTGCCTTGCAATCCTGAACATCTCCTGTTTCTGGTCCTCACCAGTTTGTTAGGGCAGTAGTGTGCATTAGGGACTCGTAACACCTATCCTTAAGTTCGACTGGCAAACCTGATTGGGGTGCGTAAGCTGATATTATTGTGGCAACTGTTTTATTCAGGACTAGTCTGAGTTTAATGATTCTTGCGTTCACCCTGTTTACTGAGATTACCTTATCAACCCATGTGTCAGCTAATAGTATATCTACACCACCCATCCCGTTGTCATTTCCCACCCAGAAAATTTGTAGCACTGACTTTCGCCTACAAGGACTCTAGCGGGCTCTCCTCTCCATCTAGACTATTGCACACAGCATACATCAATTTCCTTTCGCTCTAGCATCTCTACGATTTCTCCTGCTCTTCCTTTCATTGTGCTTTTTTGGGCATATGCCATCATTCGTGGGAGAGGGTGAATTTTTGCGGGGGTATACATATATATATACATATATACACACACACACACACACATATATACATATATATATATATAGCTGTCTAACCCATGCTAGCGTGGAAGAATGGACGTAAAACGATGATGATGATGATGATGTATATATATATATATGTATATATATGTGTGTGTGTGTGTATATATATATGTAAATATATATATGTGTGTGTGTGTATATATATATATATGTGTGTGTGTGTGTGTGTTTATATATATATATATATGTTCTACTTTTCTTCTAGCCCTACCAGTCCCAACAAACCCTGCGATTATTACTACTACTGTCCTTCTAGCCCTGAATTCTTTTACCGTTATGTATGGATGTGCTGAGGATAAATGGAGCAACCCCGAATTAATAAATGAATATGAATATATATATACGTATATATAATAATAATACTATTGATAGTTATGTATATAGTATAAACACCTATAAACAGGAAGGTCAGTAAATTCCTACTACCTTATTACCAGTCAGAGAAATAGTTCAATGTAAGAACATCAGTTGTTTTACAAAGCAGGAAAATAAATAAATAAATTATACAATTATCAAAGTTGTGTTCAAATCATTTAATAGCTGACAATCGTTTCTTCCAAACTCTCATTTGGGGTTATCGGAGAATTATCAATGTTTGTACATGTAATTAATCTCCTATTCAACTGAACAATAATATAGATACATATATATTGATGTCGTGAGCAACAGTTTCGTATTTACAGGGTGGAATGGATGTGACATATTTTACGATAATTGTACAAAAATTAAAATTAAAAGCAGTGTGGAATACATGCAACAGATAATACAAGAGAATTGTCCAATAATTAAAGAGGCATTGTGAAAGGAGCTTTGAGTAAGAAAGAGTTCAATAGCAATACATATGCATGTGTGTAGAAAGTGCACATGCGTTAGACATAATATATGAGAAGGAAACAAGCAAAGTTATTATGTATCTATAGATAAATAAATACTGTATTTTAAGCAAAAATGTAGTGTATTAAAATCTAAGGTGGACGTAGTTTGTTGATAGTGTCTGAATTTGTGTGTGTTGAGGAGAATAAAGTTATTGCAGTCTCTTCCATTACATATGTTGAATTATATTTTAGTTAATGTTTGTATTGAATGTTTAAGTTAGTTCAAGCAATGGATTGTAAATTAGTCTTATTGTATTAATATACATGGACTACATTAGTTCAACAGGTAGGTTTTCTAACAGTTAGAATATCCGGAAGTGAGTAAGGGGGTTAATTACATGTACAAACATTGATAATGCACCGATGACTCCAAATGAGAGTTTGGAAGAAACGATTGTCAGCTATTAAATGATTTGAACACAACTTTGATATTGTATAATTTACTTATACGTATATATATATATATACGTTATTCCGGGTTGAATCGGAGGTAACCACAGTAAGTAAGGTACTCAATACATAGCAGAGTATAAAAGTTTTAATATAGATGAGATTCTACAGGACTAGAACTGTTTCATTCATTAGAAATCATCACTGCCTTCCTCAGAACTAACATATTAATCAATAACTGTCAAACTGTTTCTGTGGCAACAGCAGGGATTTGGTGTAAAACAAAAAAACTGCTACACATGAACTTGAAAATCATTTTTCACTAAAATATCTCACAATATTTCAAACTCTTTAATGAGGATCATTTTAAAATTGATTTCTAATGAATGAAACAGTTCTAGTCCTGTAGAATCTCATCTATATTAAAACTATATATATATATATATATATATATATATATATATATATATATATATATATATATACATATACATATACATATATATATATATACATATACATATACATATATATATATATATATACATATACATATATATATATATATATACATATACATATATATATATATATATATATATATACATATATATATATATATATATATATATATATACATATATATATATATATATATATATATATATATATATATTTATATACAAAAGCAGGCTTGGAAAGTATGGCGGGATGGGGGATGTAGAGTAGACTATCAAGTGGCCAGGAGGGAAGCTAGGAGAGAAGTGTACTTAGCAAGAAGGGAAGCTGAGGAAAGAAAGTTCAAGCATGTTCTACAACGCGATGACCAAAAACGTGAGGTGTTCAGGATTGCTAGGCAATGCGTCAAGGAAAACCGTGATATTGTCGGGGAGAAGTGTGTACTTAACGATGATGGCATACTTGCCATCACCGACACTGATAAGAAGGTAGCTTGGAAGTGTCACTATGAAAGGCTACTAAATGAGGAGAATAAATGGGAGAAAGACAGTCTCCCCCATATCGACCCAATAGAGGGACCAGCAGTGTTAGTCGAGGGGAGTATAATAAGTAAGGCAATCAAGGATATGAAGACGGGTAAGGCGGCTGGGCCTTCGGAAATAGTTGCTGAGATGCTGAAGGCATCTGGCACGGTGGGACACACCATGGTCACCCGCATAGTTAACCAAGTCGTACAGAATGGGGTTGTTCCGAAGGACTGGCATAGCAGCAGCATCGTTAACTGTTATAAGGGTAAAGGAGACGCCCTAGATAGGAGTAACTATAGAGGCATTAAATTAATCGACCAGGTCATGAAGGTCACGGAAAAAGTAATAGCGCAACTAATCAGAGAGAGAATTGACCTAGATGAAATGCAGTTCGGGTTTGTGTCAGGCAAAAGCACCACAGACGCTCTTTTCATAGTACGACAACTACAGGAGAAGTACCTAGCTAAAGGTAAACCCCTCTACTTAGCTTTTGTCGACCTGGAGAAAGCCTTCGACAGAGTCCCCCGCTCCATTATCTGGTGGGCTCTTAGAAAACTAGGCGTTGACGAATGGCTTGTGAGGGCTATACAAGCCATGTATAAAGAAACAGTCAGCAAAGTTAGAATTAACAACGAATATAGTGAAGAGTTTAGCGTAAAGGTTGGCGTCCATCAGGGCTCTGTTCTCAGCCCCCTACTATTTATTATTGCCCTTCAGGCTATAACAGAGGAGTTCAAGACAGGCTGCCCATGGGAACTCCTATACGCAGACGACCTGACACTCATAGCGGAAACAATGGCCGAGCTAGAGAAGAAATTCCAAACATGGAAGCACGGCCTAGAGTCAAAAGGACTTAAAATTAACCTGGCTAAGACCAAAGTTCTAGTTTGTAGGA
>OZ024741.1:133345205-133435205 GCA_964016885.1 Eledone cirrhosa
CTATTAGCCATCTCTCCTCCTATCTCATCCTTCCTCATTATACTCCTCCCCCTCCACTTTTTACTCTCATCTCCTCTTTTTCACCCCCCCCCCCCTCACATTTTTTTTTTCACAATATCACACATCAATTTAAAACTACTTTTCATATGTTGATTTAAAACTGCACTATTCACAAGTGTTTTTTAACCTTCATATCATGTCTTCCTATTTTATCTGATGAAAACACAAATATTATTGCATGATGATATTTGTTTTTGAAATGCGCATAATAAAATACATGGAACTCTTTTAACCATCTTTTGATCTTATATATTATATATATATATATATATATACATATATATAAATGAAAGGTATAGAAAGTATTGTAGCAAGAAGCCAACAGTATTCCATAATATATATAAGTGACTATAGCGTCAAAATGAGAAAATAGTTATAAAATAACAGATTAAAGTTTAAGCAAAGAATCGCTGCTTTCACTCTTAACGGGATCTTCTGAAATATATATTTGATTTATATTTATCCTTATCGAGCCCTCTTTGGATTTTAGTCTTCAAATTTATTATTATTATTATTATATATATATATATATATATATATATATATATATATATATATATATATATATATATATATATATATATTGTTATACTTGGGGGAGGGTCATATTTGTGTAATATTGCCAGAATTAATAACAGAACACACTCACTGATTGGTTGGTTTTCGCTTCTGTGTCTTTTATATCGGTAATCTAATTTATTCGGTCCTCAATGTTGCCATTGACTGACCAACGGTAAAAAATAATACAGATACAATATAGACACAAACACATATATATATATATAGTTTATCCCCAAGTATAACAATATTTGTTTCGACACACGATTTCATATAAAAAACCTCGCAAAACTAATTCATATATATATATATACATATATATAAATATATATATACGTAAAATGATGATGATGATATATTGCCCA
This sequence comes from Eledone cirrhosa, assembly GCA_964016885.1. Lineage (NCBI taxonomy): Eukaryota > Metazoa > Mollusca > Cephalopoda > Octopoda > Eledonidae > Eledone > Eledone cirrhosa. Next base: position 133,346,189 of record OZ024741.1, read on the forward strand.
GATGGCTCTATAGAAATAGTGGACAGCTTCCGTTACCTGGGTGACAAAATCAGCAGTGGTGGAGGGTGCTCAGAAAGTACAGTAGCCAGAGTCAGAACGGGATGGAAAAAGTTCAGATAGCTTATACCACTATTGGCCACTAAAGGTTTCTCTCTAAAAATGAAAGGCAGACTGTATGATGCCTGCATACGAACAGCCATGTTACATAGCAGTGAGACATGGGCATTGTGTGCAGAGGATCTGCGCAGACTGGAGAGGAACGAAGCATGCATGCTCCGCTGGATGTGTAATAGTAATATACGTGAACAGCAAAGTGAACTAAGTGAGAAATTAGGTATAAGAGGGATCAGATGCTGTTTACTCGAGAGAAGACTACGTTGGTATGGTCACGTGATGCGCATGAAAGACGACAGCTGTATAAAAAAAGTGCAGGGGGATCAAAATTGACGGAAGTTACGGAGTAGGCAGACCCAGAAAAACCTGGGACGATTTGATAAATTCCGACCTTGCACCTCTCTAAGACAATGTCTTTGGACCGAGACCTTTGGCGCTATGCAGTAATACAGAAAACCCGCCTTGCCTAAGTACAAAGCGAAACCTACAGTCAGTAGGCACCTCTTAATCAAATATACACCCCCATCCCACTACCCCAACTCCCCACCCCACCTCCATCAACACCACCCCTTTCTCTGTAAAATTATGTTGGTACCACAACATCCAGTCCTAAATATATGAAGTCGTGTAGGTGTCACGACAAAAAAAAAACACACAGTCCACGCTGTAATGTAACCGTGTAGGTTGTGAGCCCCGCGATATGGAATGGTTTTTCCAGCGCGTCTCCCTTGCCGGGGAAAAGCCTCTTCTATTCTGTCCACCGGGGCTGTGGGGAGGCCACTAATATGATTGACTGACTTGTCATTTTATCAGTCAGATGTTCTTAGACGGCCACAGAAATATATATATATGAGGATTCTTGCACTAAATCTACTGTACTGCACAACCTTCACAATATATTAACTGATCCCTCGGCGTGACACATATATATCAACACACATATATATATATATATACATAATATATTATTCAATTTAAAAAAAAAATTTTCCTCCTTAGTTCATAGAAATCAACCAGATAAATAATCTGTTAAACGGAGCTAAGTTTAGAATATAGATAAACATTATATATATATAGTAATTAGTAGGTGTATAACGTTAAGTTAGTGATGGTGCACTAATTTGAGCACTCAATGCTATCATTGGGATCAAGCTACGAATGTAGGTTTCGCCGTTTGTATCGTCACCGTATATTAGTCGCTGTAATATACAGTGTTAGTAATAAGTAAGCGAGAACGGAGTACAAGAATTTAATCACATCGGAGTTGAAGATGCTAACGGTAAAATCAGTCGAATTATTTGAGTTAATCCCTAAATATTCAATGAACTCATTCCTTCATCAGACTGAAGACATTGAGTTATACGAGGGTAACACCAAGTGTAAACAGCCACAGTATATAACAACAACGACGAATACCAAAAGGTATTATGGATAGATTCCCAATGGGCATCGAAATGTGACCATAATTTAAAAAGGTATATACCGTGTATGCCGGCGTACAAGTCGACATGTGGAGCCTAAAAATATCTCTCCAAAATCAGAGGTCGACTTGTCTGCAGAATATAAAATGTTGAAGTGTGCGTGCTGCTTCACCTGAACTACACCCCCACACCTCAGAATTTTAGGGGTCGACCTATGCGCCGGATTGACTTGTAGACCGGCATATACGGTATATATATATATATATATATATATATATATATATATATATATATATATATATATATATATATATATAGAGAGAGAGAGAGAGAGAGAGAGAGAGAGAGAGAGCCTCATTATTTCGGTCGTATCGTTACAAATCAGTCTCTGACCTCATGTAATATTCATGATTTCTGTGTGAGCACCCATTGCACTGCAGCAAAAGAACATGGGGTAATTGGTGAATGGCTTTATTTAGTTTATACCCCACCCCCTATTCTCCTCGAAGGTTGATGCGTCTAAACAACACTCACTGGTATGTGGAAGTGCATAGCATGATCCGATCTTACACCAGGTGAGTGAGGGGAGAGACATTTTCAGAGCAATAGATCGATGAATCCCAAATTGATCAGTTTCACTACGATAATAACTTCTTGCATGTGCGTTCTAATATGTCGAAATCAATTCCTGAACCTTAATGGCCATCTTCGCTGCACTAGGAAGCTATATGATTCCTATTTTTAAAAAAAAGAGAAAAAACTCTCAATTCTTGCAGTTCAAATGACGCAGTAAACTTGTGATGTACAGCCTTTTTCAGAAGGTGGTTCACAAAATTCATGATAACTTTATGGAACCTCCAAACATGGGAGGAATAATGGTTTCTAATTTAGGCTCAAACTTGGCGATTTGGAGGAAGGGGAAAGTCAATTTAAATCAACCCCATTATTTTATCGACCCTAGTCAAAGTTGATCCCGGCGGGATTTGAACTCGGAACGTAAGAATGTAAGTCGGTGATTGTTGTTTAGCGAAGGTCAGCTCTAATCAAGACCTTCCGGCTATGACCACTAGTAGTAGATTATTTAATCTGTCCTTCGTTTCTTGGAAGACAGGCGGATTTGATTTGAGGGAGATTTAGTTGCTAATTTTAACAGATCGAGCGACATCAAAGACAACCTAGGAGTAAAGATAAATGTCTTCTTTGCCCACGTATTCCTGTGAAGGTCGTGAGGACAGTGTCCTTAAATACTCCTTCCAGCAGCAACCGTCTCCAACTGATCCGGCTGGATCCCCAAGCGTGACCAGCCGAGCTCATGGATGTTATCCAACCATCTTTCTCGGGGTCTACCCCTGGGTCTCCTGTCGGCTGATTTTGACCATAAAATCTGTCATGGGATTCTTTCTTGAGACATTCTAATCACATACCCATAGTATCGAAGCTGTGATTTCTTAATTTGGAGAAGTAGCGGGAGTGACTCGCTGATCTCTGAGCTATGCACTCTATCGAGTAACGTAACTCAAGAGACCCCTCGGAAGAATACCATTTCGACCGTTTGTATTCGATAAATGTGAATTGTGTAAATCTTTTATTCCTTGTTTGCATTATCATCCGATTTTTCAATTCCAAATAAAATACCGATATTTTCATGCATGCAAACTCTCTTTGCTCCGTTCATCACCCATTTAAGATTGAACGCTTTGTTTGCGCGTGTTGAAACTTTCTCGAACATAATCAAGATCCAGTGCATTCCATCCGCGACCTTCCCGTCTTTTAATCATATATAATTTGTTATCCAGATTCTTCTTTTTTAAAATAGTTTTTATTGTTTCGCTAAAGCTAAATGAGTCTCAAATAGCTCAACCCAGTTAGCTGTAAATAGGTAAAATTATGTTATGTCGTTAATCGTTGCACACAGCTGCAGCAAAACTGTCTAATTGACGAGTCTTATTACATTGTGCAGTGTTGAGCTCAACCCCGTCAGTCGTGATACTCTTTAGTGATGCTCCAATAAAAGATACAGGGTGAATTATAACATGTCATTGTAGATATAGCAACCAAATCCATCTACTCTATCCTGGGTGTACAATCAGACAAAATTGTCGTGCTTAGAACGCCTTTCTTCGTCGAATTTCCTCTATCAGGGCTTACCTATGTCTAAACAGCCATTTATATTTATTCGACTAGAGTATTCTTGCTAATCACGCTAGAAAGATGAGATCTGGGGGAAGAATTAAGTATATAGAATATGGGGTGGGGGTTGGGGTGGAAGTACTTAAAAAAAGCAGTCGAAATGAAGAGATAAGTATAAAAAATATAGATGCAGAAGAAGGTACGTTGTGACGAATTGGTGATGGGGAAAGTATAATTAGATGCTGTTGAAGTGGTCTGTTAGGATGGGTGGGGTTGATTTCGAAGATTCGTAGACGAATGAAAAGCTATGGGTGAAATATAATATTAGCTGTTTTAAGCAGGATTTGCCTCCAAATAAATCAGAGGAAATGGGAGTCAGAGAATTTTGAAGAAATACAGAGAAGGGGGAGGTAGTATGTGTGTAAGAGAACAGGTTGGAGGAAGGGGTGCATCTCCACTATATAACGAAGAGTTTTTCGGCATCAGCAGTTAGAAGCAGCCTTCGCCCTCACGAAAGATACCTCATATCTGTGTGAGCGCCGCTTGCCGTATAATTTCCCACCAAAAACAGCATCTCTTCAAATCCTTCCTTTCACTTTCTTTGTTCAACTGAAAACACATCAGAGCATCATGGTAAGTTTATTATGTGACAATTAAGTTCTTATTTGTTGTAAGAAGTGATGAGCTTTAAATTTTGTAATTAGTTTCGACACACTACATAAATTTTGAACTTGAATAATTACAAAGAGGCGGGGGAATGAATTATTCTTTTCATCTCTGCAGGAGTTAGTAAATAATATATTTACCAGAAATAAACTGTAATGATTCACTCGACTCTTCTCTTGTTTTGTGTATGTTGGCCGTCCGCATTACCAAAATTTCATATTTTGTCAGGGTGGTGTAGTGAAGGAATCGATGTTTAGTTATCTTGTATGTATATATATATATATATATATATATATATAATTAGTCTCTTTTATACCCAAATTTAACCCTGATCGATTTTTGTTTTAACTGCTATGTTAAACTAAATGCCAGACAAATACTGGAATCTATGTAATCGATTATATCCCTCCCACGCCTACAAAATTTAGACCCTGTCAAACTTTAATTTGTTAACGGTATTTGGTCAATGATTATTCAGAGAATACCTGCTAAGTAATACATACCTTTACACTATTGAATTCTGTTCGAACTGTGTCGGAACCTTTACTGGGGTTAACTTAATCGATTACTATACTGCAATAATAATGTAGGTTCTCATTATTATCATTATTGTTATACAGTGTCTTATGAAATTCACAACACCATCTCTCTTAAGTGAATATAGTCCTATTCCTATATAGGAGTTCGTTAATGAATCTGAACTGGTAAAGTATCGATATTACAGCTGTTATTTAAAATCTATGTATATTATTATGAAGTACTCATGTTTAAAGGTTTTGCTGCTCTTTCTAGAAGAGCGAACAATTGCATAAAGGCTGAAATATTTCATATTGTGGAAGTTATTTTATTTATTTATTTTTGTTAGCCCCACGCCACAAACCTATGATTTCAATCGTAACTATTGCATCTTTTTTTCAAACTACATTATCCAATGTTTATTTTTTTAATTTTTTATTTTAATTTCATCACTGGAATGTAGACATTATGAACAGGAAGTGTCAACTGTCGCAACCAATTTATTTGTTGTTTAGCCCTAAGCTATCTATTACCGTCCTGTCTTTCTCGACATTCTATTTCTAGGAATACATTATCTAATGTGTTCTTCAATTAGTAGGTATATTCTACTGCTTTTTAATTTAGTGACCATAGTCTTCCTCATTGGTTCGTATTAGCGATGGTAATGGTGGTGATGGTAATGCTGTAAATGAGCTATCGGTAGGGATTCTGGGTACTGGTGAATAATAAGCTTACTAGATGTCATATTCTTCTCCCCTCTTCTGCCACCGCCTCTTAACTTTGGGTAATTTTTTAGAAAAAGACTTTCAACAAAGCTAAAACTCCAAGATGTGTATTTGAAAAAAATCAAACCAAAAATATAAGCACTTATCTTCCCATCAAGAGAGCCGCTAAAGAAATCGCTCGGCCCGCTAGAAACAGCAGCCAAATCCTCCTGTCGCACCAAGACAATTTCATCATGTGGTACTGGATTCATTCTCTAAAAGAAAATATAATAGTTATAGCTCGAATGTTTTCGATCATACGCCTGCACGATCGTGGTTGAGTTGGAGTTGGTCCCTTCCATGAAATTTTAACAGCTTTTCCTCACATTGCAAAAAATAAAACCCGACATTTTTCGAAGTTCCTCAAAGATGTTAAATGTACTCCTCACCCCTATTAAAATATCCTTATTGTTATTGCTTATATTTTGTACATTTTTTATTTATCGCAAAATAGAACTTCAAAATCTATATTAAAATGCATATTTGCGTTGTTTAGCCCTAGTTCTGGACTGGATTCAGGAGGCCCAATGATCAATAGTTGTTCTAGCTGTGATCATCTTTTTTTTTTATCTCCAATGTATCCTGTCCATTTAAAGACTGTAGCATGGTTTAAGGCAGATTTAACTACTATTTCTAGCATGTCAAATGATCACGTAGATGGCACTAACGTTTGCTTGTGCAATAAACGTTAGTCTGGAAAACTATTTTTAAAGTAGGATATAGACTAGTTAAAAAAAGGTTAAACAAAACATTTTTGTAATTTTGACTATCAAAATAAATGTTTATAGAAGACTCAAAATAAAATTTAGTTTAAAAAAATAAAACAATGGTGTTCCTTAATTTGACAATGTTATACACCGACTTGAAATGATGTCATTTAACGAGTTTCGTTGTTTCTGATGATTAATTTTGTTTTTGATACTCTGCTTCATTTGCACTTTTTTTAAATACTTTGCCGGAAAACTAAACTTAATATCAAGTGAGTGACGACGAAGGGAAAAAACTAGAACCAGAGCTTACAAAATGATCAACAACGAAAATAAATAAATCCATTCCAAATGCCCATCCTAGCTTTATCTTAATAGTTAATCACTAGAATATCTCACGCATACAAACACACCCTCAGAGTAATAAGTTCTAATTTAGGCACACGACCAGCAATTTTTGTGTTAGGGGTAGACTTAAGTCGATAATACCGACTTCCAGTAATTAACTGGTACTTAATTTTATCAACCCCGGAAGGATGAATGGCAAAGTTTACAGTGGCGGGATTCGAACTTAGAACACAAGCAACTGGAATAAATGTTGCAAAGCATTTGTCAGATGCTCTTACGATTCGGCCAATCCAATACGTGCCCACGTTATAATAAATATGCTTTGTGTGCCACTGAGTAACGCGGAGGGGGTGTGTGAATCATCAGACAAGGGTTTTGTTCAGTGTATGAATGAAAATGTGTTCCATGTATAATTTATTTGATCTGATGTTTTGTTTGCATAATTAGATGTTATATGCGGGTGTGTATGTTTATAAACTAGCACTTCGTCGGTTACGACGACGAGTGTTCCAGTTGATCCGATCAGCCTACTCTTGAAATTAACGTGCAAATGGCTGGGCATTCCACAGACACGCGTACCCTTAACGTAGTTCCCAGGGAGATTCAGCGTTACACAGAATGTGGCTGGCCCTTCGAATTACAGGTAAAACGCATTTTTGCCAGCTGAGTGAACTGGAGCAACATGAAATAAAGTGTCTTGCTCAAGGACAATGCGCCGCCGGGAATCGAACTCACAACTTTACGATTGTAAGCCTAACCTTATACACACATATATATACATACATATATATATATATATATATATATATCCCACGCATCATACACTTAATAATCGTTACATTTTAAATTCCAATTCCATCAAAATGGCGGTTGGAAATTGTGTTTAAATCAATAAATATAAATCAAGTTACTCAAGCACTAAACGTGATACTGAAAAAAGAACACGGGTCCACTGGTGAATTTTATAGGTGGAATCGAGAGTAGGATAATGTTTTTCATAACTATATTTGTTAGCACGCACTCGTGTATAATCTATATATGCTGTCAATTTCTGTTTAAATTCTTAATACTCATGAAGTTCCATCTCCACCTGTAAACTGGTTGTCTGTCACGCCGCACACGCGCACAATTTCCACCCGCCATTGTGATGGAATTGGATGATTATTAGAATGACTATTTGTAGCGGTTATTAACGTATGGTATAGTTAAACGCAAGAACTGCGTTAGAAAAAAAAATTCTATGAATGAAAATATTTAAGTTATATTAGTTCTAATTATAGAAAACAATGTTTCGTTCATGTTTAAATGTATTCAGTATATTTAGAGAACACCCCAGTCGATTTCAGTGGTAACATTTTTTTTTTCTATGTGTTATCAACTAATCTAACCTCCAAGATGCTGGCAATCAATTTGTTTCCCCCTTAGGACGTAGGGCGTGAGTCCCCCTCTGAGTTATGTCTACAACTTTTTTTTTTCCGTGTCTATTGCGGGAGTCTATTGCAAGCATCTAAGAGGTCCAGAAAAAAATTAAGGAAAGATAATTATTTCTCACCAAACTCGAAACTCCAATGGTCTTTTCACCTCACCTTTTCTACAAATCTAGTCGTTTCCGGCTGGTTTGGAGGTCCTATTTATTGATCACACATACACACACACATTTAAAAAAATCGAAGGAAAAACTCCGAGGAGGGGGACACGCCTCACTTGTTCTCCGAGTAAAAAGTTGATTGCAAGCATTTTGTAAGTTAGATTAGTTGATAGCTCGCGAAAAAAAGGGAAATTTTTTTTTTCTCGACTGAAATCGAATGGGGTGTTCTATAATACCATTTTGTTAAAGAACTTTCGTAATTACCTTTTCATAATTTTGAATATAGTACATGTCAATAGTGTGTGTGTAAAAAATATTTCTGTGCGTGTTTCCATCCATTCACACCCTTTTTATTAATTATATCGTCCCAGACTCAAATGGCTCATACAAAGAATAAATACTATTAGATATTTAACTTTTTGATTTTATTATGAGGTTATTTGAAAGCGGCATATTGGCAGTTGTTAGAGTTGTAGAATAGAATGCCTTATTCCTTCCGGATCTCTTCTTTCTGAGTTCAAATACTTTTTCATCCTTTCGGAGTCGAGTTGAAAGGTATATATGAATTTCACGAACCGGAAATTAAGTTGATCAATCAACTGAATGGTTATCATCCATAATAAGGAATTTAATGTCGAACCTCCTGGAGCATTGAACGATGTCAAAATAAGGCCTGAATTTTATAAACTATATATATTATTGTTAGGGATATGGCACAAGCGAATAAAAAACCCAGGTCAGTCCATACAGTGTTTGAATTACTGTAGATCTTGCGGTATACTTTCTGCAATTAACTTTTGTAGGGCCTTAATAAAACATAGATACTCTCCTCCTAGCTAACTAATTACACGAGATATTTAATTAGATTGAAGCTATTTGTCAGTAACGTATTTCACTTACAGGGTTTTGGTCGAACCGATTCTTACATAAAGTGCTGCCCCGTGTGACCCTAGACACCCGATATTTATCAAATGTCCGTTGTGTATTGCTGGTATTAAAACATTTTGAAAAGTCTCTGTTCATTTAATTCCTAGTCAGACGTATTTAACTTAATTTACTAATTAATCCCTTTACGTAAGATTTCAAAACAATGTAACTTAATATTTCCATAATATATACATGCATATGTGTGTATAGCTAAATATATTTTAATATACATGAAAAACTAAACAAAACATTGTCACGTTGTTAATGGATCTTTTTGAAATTTTCTCTTTTTAATCATACCTTCCGTATCTCTAAGTCAGTCTGTGCTCTCAACCTCTTCCATCTCGTTTTTCTATTGAAAATATTCTACTTACTACACACAGCTGCTGCTATTACAGCCGCTTTATCACTACCACCACTCAATATAGCTTATGGTAGGTAGAATCGTTACCACTACCGTATACTTGAAGGCGTTATGTGTCACTAATACATCACTTTTATAGATGAGTAACAATTTAAAAAATCCGTAATATTTCATTCCAAAAAGAATGCTTCCCCCTCCAATTTAATTCAGTCACCTCAAACTTGATCACATTTTAAAAATGCTATGTCGATACGAGGGTAATTTTGTACTTTGATCATAAACTGCCATACAGCATACAATAATTAAAAACATTAATGACGACTAAACTTATAAATTCTATGATAAACCCCCAAGTATGTGCTCGAGTTGATTTAACTGACTCTACCTAACTCTCCACTTTACAAATACATGTTCCGCCAATATATATATACGAAATGATCTTCCCACTCTGATGCTGTTGCTAAAAAAAATAGCAACCAAATCTCCCTCAAATCAGCCTACTATCTTTAAAGAACAGACAAGACACTATATAATGTAGTTCTAGCTACATTAGTCTTCGAAAATAAAAAACTTCATAGTCATGGATAAAACTTTTTTTTTTTTTTTTTTTTTTAATCATAAGCCAATCAATACATCATAATTTTCCAATAGTAATGGTGGTTTCTTCTCAAATATATTTCATGTGGGTGTTGGCTGGACCAACAACAGTATGTTGTTTACCATAAATGACGTGTAATAACAGACAGATGATTCACTCCGAGCCAGAGAGATGACTCACGAGTCAGACTAAGCCAGACTGACAATTTTTATTCGACATGTCAAAATGATTTAAGCCATGACGGACTGAGAAAATTATCTAATACCCTTATAATTAAGAACCAAAAATAAACTAAGAGTGAACAAGGACAGCTACGGAGTAGTTACATGTTTGTTGAATCTCTTCGTAGCCTCTGTTTGGAAGAACTGAATAGATTAATATATTCCATTGAACAGATATTGTCGGAGAAATGGTAGTGGTAGTTTTGGTTAGACGGAAAACTATGTACAATATTTTTCAAGCTTCCTACTATAGTTTCTTCTCCCATGTTTATACGCTCTAGTCACCACAACACATAGTAGTCTTTCTGTATAATCTGTTTTAGGATTGTCGCTAGATTTTATGACGGTGACTTAAATAAATAAAATAAACTAGCATGTTGGTATACTGTGGAATTGAGTCTTTCGTGACTAACGTTTTGGGCGGGGCTCTTCGTCGTATATTTAATTGCTAATTGAATAATTAATTTCCAATGAATAAATGATACTGGGAGATTCTTGATTTTAGCACTTTATTTTTACTTTAATACTAACTAGATATTGACACAAGTGAAAGTGAAGCGTAAAATAAAAAACTGAAGGATTGTTTTCCGTGTGTTCCTCTAATAATCTAGTAAAATTTCTCCCGAAAATTGACCTCTCTCCTTTTTCTGTCTCCAGAATTTATTCAGCTATTATCTGTAGTTATTCATCATCCTCATCGTTTAACGTCTATCTTCCACGCTAGCCTGGGTTTAGACGGTTATTAAGTATTATTATAGTTACCAGCACTGTGACGACTACATTTTCAAATTCCAAAAGTTGAAGTCTAACAAGATGGTGGTGGTGGGCTTACATTTTGTTATGATTACTAACGTATTCATTTTTATTCAGTGTTACCCATGTATTAAGTTGATTATAACTTGACTGTCATTCGTTACATTTTAAAACTTGGGTCGTTGCCAGAAATTATTTTTCCCACTGCTATTCTGCAGCTATTTATTAGGCGTGTGATACAATTTATGAATCTGTGACCCAGCCAACTGTAGAGTGAATAAACTGGCTGGCTTTTTGAGTTTGTTAATCCTGTTTAGAGTCTGGTATAAGAACAGCTTGTTTTCGGTATTGGTACGTCAAAAATAAAAGTGAATTGAGAAATTGATATTAATACTTAGAAACAAGAAAAATAACATGTCTTGTCTCATCTATTATATTGATTACATATATAAATGTTGAGGCTAAGGTTAAAGTTGAGAAATGTATTTTGTACTTGGTGGATACAAAACTAAATCAATGTACATATTACTAAAAAAAAAAAAAAGGTTAGTTTCATTAGAACGTAAGCGACGTGTATTACATTCCAATGTTTCCTTAAACCAAACATAAGACTTGATTACAGTGGCCTATGTCTCTCTTTATAGGAAGATGTATGATATTCAGTATATATAATTGTTTCTACTTTAGACACAAGGCCAGCAATTATCCAGTGCATTACTGGTACTTTATTTTATCGACTCCGTAAGGATGAAAGGCAAAGTCAACCTCGGCGGAATTTGAACTCAGATTGTAAAGAGACGTAACTATGCTGGAAAGCATGGCGTCCGACCCTTTACCGATACTGCCAATCCATCATTCAGTATATATAATTTTCTACTTTAGGCACAAGGCCAGCAAATACCCAGTACATTACTGGTACTTTATTTTATCGACCCCGTAAGGATGAAAGGCAAAGTTAACCTCGGCGGGATATATAATGAAAGTCGTTAAGCAGGAGATATAACAATATCCTTCGTGTTTGAAACACACTAATTTTCATAAAAATTACCGTTTAATAACATTGTCCATGATTATAAGAAGTGGCTTTTGCTCTACATATATTAGGTGTAAGCTATTATAGACGTAGATATATTAGCCAAGTTTGGATACTAACGAAATATTTTTATAGGCATTTTCTGATTATGTAACGTTAATATATTATTGTATAAACTATATTCTGCATGTGACAAAGTTGAGCAGATACCATACGTTTCGAATACACTATTTTGTCAATGTAAAAATAATAAAGTTCAGTTTTACTTCTTATCGCAAGAGACTCAATGTGGTCGCTCATTCTGATCAGCCAAAAATCCCGTAAAACACACCCTGCGTTCTTGAGGTGCACACCTTTCTTTGGAAGGATAAGAAGGTCCTAGTTCAAATGTTTTTGATTGTAGGTTTTTTTTCAATCGGGCTGACTCAAAACATCTAACAACGATACTGCTAATTCAGAGAATCATTAAAGTTCACTAGCAGAAAATCACCCTTCGGGTGGTTTTCTGCTAGTATGTGTAGTGTGTATATTGATATACGCAAGTATATATACATGTAGATATGATACATCAAGTAAAATCGTGATTGACAATATACGCAGAAATTGAACGAAGACTGTGTTACTCTCTTATGTAATCAGTAACGTAATACATTAAAAAAAGACATTATATATAAACTGCATTAGGAGAAAATTAATGTTTATTTAAGCGATCGCCACCGGAAGTGTTGACATTTGAAAATTTTAAGGAAGTGAATCTTTAAATAAATAATAAAATATATTTAATGAACAGCCACGGAATTTAGAAGATAAATTATGTAATATTCATTCATTATTTATTCAAAGTAACTTTGCCTTTCATCCTTACGAGGTCGATAAAAAGTAAAGTACCAGTAATGCACTGCGTAATTGCTGGCCTTGTGCCAAAAGTAGAAACAATTATTTATTCAAAGTAATCCAACTTATTTTACTAATGGGATAAAAAATTATAAACCGTACGCAGTCCCGTGCTTCTCCCTTTATTATAGTTTAGATTCTTTATCCTCCAGATCAGCACTGATCAATCAGTCGTATGATCAAATGTATTCAGATTTATTAACATTTATTTTTATTTTTGTAGTCTGTCAACTGTTATTCCTTAAATAGTATTTAGTGAAGTATGTTTTATTTGCTTGATTTTCATTTATTTCCTTTTTCTAGAGGGAATGTATCAGTATCCACGTTGGACAGGCTGGAGTCCAGATTGGTAATGCCTGCTGGGAACTCTATTGTTTGGAACATGGAATCCAGCCAAGTGGTCAGATGCCATCTGACAAGACAGTTGGTGGTACTGATGACTCTTTCAACACTTTTTTCAGTGAAACTGGGAGTGGAAAGCATGTACCCAGGGCTGTTTTTGTAGACTTGGAACCTACTGTTGTTGGTGAGTATTTTAAGTACCTTATTTGATTTATTTTGGAAATTCTAGCATTATTCAACTTTGAATTTTGAACATTTTATAATTCTGGTATATTTTTCTCAATTTTCAGATGAGATTCGTACTGGTCAATACAGACAACTTTTCCATCCTGAACAACTCATTACAGGAAAGGAAGATGCAGCCAATAATTATGCCAGAGGTCATTATACTGTTGGCAAAGAACAAATTGATTTGGTTCTTGACAGAATTCGTAAACTGTCTGATCAATGTACAGGTCTTCAAGGTTTTTTGATCTTCCATAGTTTCGGTGGTGGTACTGGTTCAGGATTCACATCTCTTCTTATGGAACGACTCAGTGTTGATTATGGAAAGAAATCCAAGCTAGAATTCTCCGTCTATCCTGCTCCTCAAATAGCAACTGCTGTTGTTGAACCATACAATTCTATCTTGACCACCCATACCACTCTTGAGCACTCTGATTGTGCTTTCATGGTTGACAATGAAGCCATCTATGATATTTGCAGGAGAAATCTTGATATTGAGCGACCTAGCTACACTAATCTGAATCGTTTGATTGCTCAGGTAGTCAGTTCCATCACTGCCTCTCTCAGATTTGATGGTGCTCTTAATGTTGATCTGACTGAGTTTCAGACCAACTTGGTACCTTATCCTAGGATTCATTTCCCATTGGCTACTTATGCACCAATCATTTCTGCTGAGAAAGCCTACCATGAGCAGCTGAATGTAGCTGAGATAACAAATGCCTGCTTTGAACCAGCTAACCAGATGGTTAAATGTGACCCCCGTCATGGCAAATACATGGCATGCTGTATGTTGTATCGTGGTGATGTAGTACCAAAAGATGTCAATGCAGCTATTGCAATTATCAAAACAAAAAGGTCCATCCAGTTTGTGGACTGGTGTCCAACTGGTTTCAAAGTTGGTATCAATTACCAACCCCCAACTGTTGTTCCAGGTGGGGACTTAGCTAAGGTTCAACGTGCTGTGTGTATGTTGAGCAATACCACAGCTGTTGCTGAAGCTTGGGCCCGTCTTGATCATAAATTTGACCTGATGTATGCCAAACGTGCTTTCGTTCACTGGTATGTGGGAGAAGGTATGGAGGAAGGTGAGTTCTCTGAAGCTCGTGAGGATTTGGCAGCCCTGGAGAAGGACTACGAAGAGGTCGGAGTTGATACATTTGATGCTGAAGAAGAAGAAGGAGATGAATATTAAATGTCTTGAACATGTGTGCAAGAAATAAAGTAGCTGAAAAAATAAAAGCAGCTTTCACTTTAAAATGAAATCTTGTTTGTTTTTGTTTAATATATATGATAGATTATTCTTTAATCTTTTACTGATTTTCATTATAAAATGATTGGCATTAGGAAGGGATCCCAAAAATGTAACCGATGCCAAAAAGGGTTAAAAGGACCCTGCAGTCACAACATGGTAACGGTGCAGGCTATATAATAAATGTACCCACTACATGGTTCGGTGGTTGGTGATAAGTAGGGCATTCAACTGTAGAAACATGCCAAACAATGTTATAGACCCTCCAATTGGTGTCAATAAATGCAGCAAGTACACTCTGTAAAGCAGTTAGTGATAGGAAGGGCATCCAACTATAGAAAACATGTTTCTTCAGTTGTATGAAAGACATGACAACCTCACTAGTGTTGTTGACAGGACAAAATGTACCTGGTAGACTTCATGGAACGTATGTAACCAAGATGCAGGCTCTTGACCTATTTGAGAATCAGTAGCTCTGATTAAGTACTGACTTGGTTTTGCGATAACCCATCCAACTTCTGCAAGCAGGGAAAACATTAAATGATGATTATGGCTCTGCTAGAGTATTGACTTTCAAAGATTTTGGTCAGTTATATTGACTTTGGTACCAGTTTCTATTTTTTTTTTTTTTTTTTTTTTTTTTTTTTTCCAACCAGCACTATACTGCATTATTTTGAAAACAAAAGTCATTACTCTAATACTCAAAATTTTCAAAATGATCTGTACACAAGAAAAGATACTGTATGTAAACATCTGAATGAAACTTGTTTTTAGATATTTTCTGCTCAATCATTACAAGATGTTAAGAATTAAGCTCATTAACTCTTCTATTGCCATATTTCTAATGAATGACACTATCAAAAGGGTTAATGATGCAAAATGTATGAAAAAAAGCCAAAACAATTGTGAATTGAATTTGGTTCATAATTAGTTGAATTATGGTATTTGCCCAATATTATCATTCATGATTTCGTACAACATAACCTTGAGGCAAAGCCAGTGCTTGGATATTTAGCACTCTAGGCTAGCTCTACAATGTGTGTCTTGCAGATAAGGAAAATTTCAACTTACAAGGTAAGCTAGCGAATTTAGTTTTTGACACACCTTGCTGACAACACTAAAAAAATTACTAAGCCTGCATTTTCCACTATGCACTCCACATTCAGCCACATCAAATCATGTGATGGGCTATAACACCATACAATCCCCTCTACCACCTTTGGATATTTGAAATATGTTGCTACATGGCAATAGATCACTGCAGGAATTTATTGTTTGAGTTATACAAAATTTGTCTTAAATTGTGATCCTTTAAAATTCAGTAATTCATCTCTCTGGGGTTAGCACTCTAGGTAGCTGCTTAGGAGGTGACCAAATTCAGCCAACCTAATGTACTCAGGGGGGGAAAAAGGCAGTTGATTAGCAGAATCATGAGAACCACTTTCACCTGCTGAGGCCCTAAGCTATATGAAATTTGAGGCTCTTTAAAAAAATGTTAAATAATTATACATGATTATAATTTTTTTTTGTATGTTAAAAAATGAATAATATATATATATGGACGAAGTGTCAAATTTTCATTACGTTTATTCAGTTGTGATGCATCTTTCACAATTGATCAGCTCAAGGTTCGATCTGTGTTAATCAGGCCCCGACTCTGGCATTAAAATGGAGACTACGCATTGAGTGCTCACTTTGGTGAACCTACAGTAACGAGATGTTACAGTCCCTAAACTATATATATATGATGATGATTTTAGTGTTAAAGAATAAAAATATATTTTTAAAATGAGGCTCCTGAAAGCTTATCAGTCCAGCACTGATAACTTTTTTTTTTTTTTTTTTTTTTTCTATTATTATATAACTTATAACTTAACTTTTTCATCCTTCCTGCTGATTTGCAGCTAAACGACATCAAAACACTGATGCTAAAGTTATTGCTTTATAATGCTAGAAATAGTAGCCAAATACCAACAACAAAACACTGAAGCTAAAGTTGCTGCTTTACATGCTAACAATAGCAACCAAATACCTCTCAAATCATAACCCCCTCTTCCCTCCAAAAAAAACATACCTTGGATAACAGTCCTAACTACACAATCAATTTCTATGGCTGTAATGGTTTTGATCATAGATGTTGCATGTCCAGAGATGAACTGGGGCGAAGCAACCACAAAACACTATTAAGAGCCTTTGGGAGTTAAAAAGATACTATTCTGAACATCAGCATGTAGTTGTGGAAGCATGTGGCCTTGTGGTAAGGGTGTTACTTACCATCATAATGTGGGTTTGATTCCTCTACTGCAGTGGCTCTCAAAGTGAGTTCTGCAAAGGAGTGTCTGGGGTTCCATGAAAAATGATAATGGAATATATTTATATTACAACCATATAATAATTGTTTCTACTTTTGGCACAAGGCCAGCAATTATCCCAGTGCACTACTGGTGCTTTATTTTATCGCCCCCCCCCCCCCCCCCCCTTAAGGATGAAATGCAATGCAAAGTTAAGCTCAGTGGGATTTGAACTCCGACCATATAATAATATTAGACTTTGGGGTTCCCCCAAAAGTTTCTGAACCAAAAAAGGTTCCCTGTTTGTAAGAGTTTGGATAACCCTGTTCCACTGGTTTGTGTGTTGTGCTCTTCAGCAAAACTTATTGCTCCAGTATACTCAGCTGAAAATTAGTACCAGCAATAGCTGGGGATTTAACCCTGCGATGGATTGGTGTCATCTAGGGAGAGGGGGGGCTCATGTACTCTCAGTTGCTTCAAGTCACAGAAACTGAGATAAGCACTGGCTTGATGAGCCTCCAGGCTCGAAATATACTTGATTTTCAGTTGTGATCATGTGTTCTCAGAAAATGCAGGCAGATGAGGTGTGTACTATCATATATAAGTAGTTTTAGAAGTAGAAACTAACCCTCATTGTTTTTCACTGAATTTGTCACTGGCACATCAGCCTTCAGATGAAAAGGAATTTCAATTATTACCATCTCGTTTTGTACATCAGGGATTAACTGCCTTGACCAATGTATCCCTGTTAGTGTTTAGTCCAAGGTTAGACCTTACTGAGCAGCCTTGAGAAAAGGCATGCAGCTATAACCAGCCCATTCCATCACCCTTAAGCATTGCATACTTTTAAGATGGGACAGTATTATTTGAAGGAGATTTGGCTGCTATTTCTTGTGGAGAAGCATCCCTCATTGGATAATCAAATCTGATTTTAAGAGCAGTAAGTGGGTACAGAAAAAGCAGGATGCTGAAGAGATACTTTGTGTCAACTCTTTAGTCAGAAGGGTGTTGATGAAATAAATGCTAATTAAGTTACCACTGGGATTGGCAAAATCCACTACAGGTAGTAGATCAGTAATAGTTGGTCCATTATCAGAATTGGTAGCATGTTGGACAAAATGGCTCTGATATTTAGTTAAGCCCTCTATATTCTGAATTAAAATCCTTCTAATTTCACTACAGCCTTTCCTTCTGGGGATAACTAATGACATCGCTCCCTAACTATAAGTAAGAGTTAAACTCTGCACTTGTACCCTCAGTCACTTAATACCAATGAAAGCATAAGATCCAGTCGAATGAGCCTCAGGGCTTGGGATAGACTTATTTTTTTTTAATTGTTTTTTTTTCCCCCCACGTTAACAGGTTAAGTAAAAATAAAAAAAAAGAATTAAGAAAAAATAACACAATTTGAGATATTTAGCTCTTTATTTGTGGGAGAGTGAACATAATATCACTGGTTGAAGACTTAATACTCATCTCCTTCTTCCTCTTCAGCATCAAATGTATCAACTCCGACCTCTTCGTAGTCTTTCTCCAGGGCTGCCAAATCCTCCCGAGCTTCAGAGAACTCGCCTTCCTCCATACCTTCTCCCACATACCAGTGAACGAAAGCACGTTTGGCATACATCAGGTCAAATTTATGATCAAGACGGGCCCAAGCTTCAGCAACAGCTGTGGTGTTGCTCAACATACACACAGCACGTTGAACCTTAGCTAAGTCCCCACCTGGAACAACAGTTGGGGGTTGGTAGTTGATTCCAACTTTGAAACCAGTTGGACACCAGTCCACAAACTGGATGGATCTCTTTGTCTTGATAGTTGCAATTGCTGCGTTGACATCTTTTGGTACAACATCACCACGATACAACATACAGCATGCCATGTATTTGCCATGACGGGGGTCACATTTAACCATCTGGTTAGCTGGTTCGAAGCAGGCATTTGTAATCTCAGCCACTGTCAATTGCTCATGATAAGCTTTCTCAGCAGAAATGATTGGTGCATAAGTAGCCAATGGGAAATGAATCCTAGGATAAGGTACCAAGTTGGTCTGAAACTCAGTCAGATCAACATTAAGAGCACCATCAAATCTGAGAGAGGCAGTGATGGAACTGACTACCTGAGCAATCAAACGATTCAGATTAGTGTAGCTGGGACGATCAATATCAAGATTTCTCCTGCAAATATCATAGATGGCTTCATTGTCAACCATGAAAGCACAATCAGAGTGCTCAAGAGTGGTATGGGTGGTCAAGATAGAATTGTATGGTTCAACAACAGCAGTTGCTATTTGAGGAGCAGGATAGATGGAGAATTCTAGCTTGGATTTCTTTCCATAATCAACACTGAGTCGTTCCATAAGAAGAGATGTGAATCCTGAACCAGTACCACCACCGAAACTATGGAAGATCAAAAAACCTTGAAGACCTGTACATTGATCAGACAGTTTACGAATTCTGTCAAGAACCAAATCAATATGTTCTTTTCCAACAGTATAATGACCTCTGGCATAATTATTGGCTGCATCTTCCTTTCCTGTGATGAGTTGTTCAGGATGGAAAAGTTGTCTGTATTGACCAGTACGAATCTCATCTGAAAAATTGAGAAAAATATACCAGAATTATAAAATGTTTAAAATCAAAGTTGAATAATGCTAGAATTTCCAAAATAAATCAAATAAGATACTTAAAATACTCACCAACAACAGTAGGTTCCAAGTCTACAAAAACAGCCCTGGGTACGTGCTTTCCACTCCCAGTTTCACTGAAAAAAGTGTTGAAAGAGTCATCAGTACCACCAACTGTCTTGTCAGATGGCATCTGGCCATTTGGCTGGATTCCATGTTCCAAACAATAGAGCTCCCAGCAGGCATTACCAATCTGGACTCCAGCTTGTCCAACGTGGATACTGACGCATTCCCTCTGGAAAATACATCAAATACTCAAGTTGAGAAAAAAGCTGATGTATGGAAAAGCAAAGATTTTCTATCAGCACACATCCATCCACACCCATCTAGAGCCAGATTAAATAATCCTTTTGATGCCCTAAGTACTTAAAATATTAAGCCCTACCCTCTATAACATCTGGAAAAAAATAGCAACACATTTAAATTGATTAAAATGTAGCCCCTCTTTCCTTGATGCCCTAAACATGTACTTATTTTACTTAATGGTTAATTCTTTATCGGAAATACTAGTGAGAAGTGTTTGAGATTTTTTTTATTAATATATCTTTATTTCTGTATGATCGTATATTTGTCTCTAAAATGCCCTATAGAATGGATTGCTATTTTTCATGAATTTCTGTTCATCACTACCATCAATATCATATGAATAAGTCAAGGCCCAAATGGACTCTAAATGAATAAAAAAAAAAAGACGAAAGCAGTGAATTAGGGTAATCATTCTTTCTAACATAGGCACAGGACCAAAAATTTGGAGAGAGAAGGGAGTCGGTTAAATTGACCCCAGTACAGTACTTGTTCTTTATCTTATCATCCCCGGGAGGATGAAAGGCAAAGTTGTCCTAGACAAAATTTAACTCAGAACGCAAAGAGCTGTAACTAAACGCTGTAATGCATTTTGTCCGCCGCTCTAACTATTTTGCCAATTCACTGTCTGAATGATTTGTACTAATAATAATGTTTTTATGCATCAAAACAAAATAAGGAATATAATAGCGTAGAAAAATTAATTTCCTTATCTCATTTCTGTTCAGGATAATACTTTGATTAAAAAATGACGAGATGTTGTCCATGAAGAGGTCGTCTTTTATAGGAATACATACAATAATGGTTGTTCAAATGCTAAAATCCACATTTACATCACTGATAAATTCTCCTAACATCTTTTCAACACAGAATAAAGTACACTCGAAGGTGTTAAGACGACTTCTCACAAGGAAACTGGCGCCAAGTTAAATCAGCTGGGCTAGTCCATGAGAGGGTGAGTAATGTCATAACTGACAGTTGACAGCATGACACATGCGATGTTTCTCTCACACGAAAACTTTTCGGATTATATTCTATCAAACTAAGCGTAATGGAATGTTAAATTGGTTATGCCTTAATGAGGATGATTACATTGGTTTCTTATTTAGGCACGAGGCCAGCAGTTTTCAGGGGAGGGGAAAGTAAATTAAATCGGCTCCAGCCCTAGACTGATACTTAATTTTGTCGACTCTGGGAGGAACAATTCTCACAATCCATCGCCCTGATGACGATGATAATAAGGACTTTATATCAGTGGTCTTAAAAGGGCCATCACGTCTTGGAGGAGAGGCACAGTGGGCCAAAAGAGAGATGAGATGAGAGGACGTGACTTGCACCAGTTATAATGCTAACCTGCAATACAGCTGATAGGCAGCTAGTTATTGCTTTCTTCAAAATGTTTACGCATTTGATAGTATTGGGATATGTGAATTAATACAAAATGCAGGGGCACAAATTTTCCGTTTCAAAATTTTCTGTCGCGTGCCATTGAGAAGTTGTTTGCGGACCGTGTGTTTGAGACGCTTGCTTTATATAGTGTACAATAGGTTTTGGCTTCTAATTTAGGTACATCGCCAGCGAATTGGTGGGTGGGGGTGTGAGGAAGACGATTATATTGCCCTCAGTACTTGACTGGTACTATATTTTATCAACCCCCGAAGGATGAAAGACAAAGTTGACCTCTACAGGATTCGAACTCAGAACTTGAAGAATCGGAAGAAATACCACAAAGTATTTCGTCCAACACAAACGATGATGCTAATCCATCGATAATAATTTCTTAGCGTTATCCTGTATTTTAACAGCGGATACTAAAACCTATCTTATTGAACGAATAGTAACCCACCCTGCTAGAAATAGCAGCCAAATCTCCCTTAAGCCCTATCCTAAAGATATGTTAGACAATGTAGCCGTAACGATACAAAAAGACGAGATGGATGTTCATAGCTGGAAATGTATTTCGTCATAGATCTGCTCGATTGTGGGACCACAACTACATGTATCCAATATCCGAACAGGTCATCAAATCCGCCTCCACATCAAAAATTTCTGCACTATTACGATAAGAAATTGATTCTTAATATCCCTCTTCCTCAAATCATTAATATGTTCGTTTTTAGAACGGAGGGTTTTTTTTCCTCACATTCAAGCGCGAACATTCGATCGCCGAGATGAGGCTTCAATTCGAACAGTTGAAATATAGAATATTCACATAGACGAGACAAGGAGGGAATCTCCTTGTGATCACTAAGGCTTGCTAGAAATAATCTTCTTTACATCATACAACAAAAGAAAATAATCACATAAAACAGATTCAAACAACTTAGAATGAAGAATACCATTCAATGCAGTCACCCCTACCACACGTCTCACTTCCTTTTCAATAATAAATGTTTATTTATGTATATATTTAAAACATAATTGTTATGTTATTCTACTGTAAATTTATTTATATGCTTTGTTTATATTTTCATTCTGAAAGAATTGCAAACGATTTGTAATGTTATTTAATATTAAATATATTACTTGTCTAAAAAAAAATAATAAATTCAACCTCGAAATGTAAATAGCGGTCACTCGCCCAATAGCAATAAGGATTATGATGATGTCATTGATGATAATTAAAATGAATTTAATCTCACTATAATTAATTTCTAAAATATTTGAAATACGAAGAAGGTGGTGATTGTTGGATCTTATAAGTGCTTATGTAGTCGTAGTGCTGCAATGTTCGCTCACACGGATTCGACGTATCCTTAATGAGATCGAAGATTTGTTCGGAATCTCTGAGATGTCAAATATGTGAGTGAGCGTGAACGCGCGCACTCACACACACATATATGTAAATTAGTCCAACTACTTTAACTACCACTTTTCCAATATATTCTTTATTCTTTTGGTGGTTTCAGGCATTAGACTGTGGCCATGCAGTGGTACCACCCACTACCAACACTTGGTAGTGATAGTGATGATTTTAAAACCCAAAAATGTTTTATTTTTCATTAAAAAATTCCTATCTTTGACTGAAAAATAGCACACACACACATATATATATATATATACATATACATATATATATATACATATATACATATATATGCATATATATATATACATATGTATATATACATATATATATATACATATATATATATATACATATATATACATATATATATATATACATATGTATATATACATATATATATATACATATATATATATACATATATATACATATATACATATATATATATATACATACATATATATATATACATATATACATATATATACTGTATATATATATATTTACTGAAATTATTCTCTAGTCAGAAAATGTCACTCCTCCACCCCACCATTCATTTCATTTTGCAACTATCACCCCCACATTTGTATTATATATATATATATATATATATATATATATATTGAATGTATAGTTCTTGTTTGATGACCTTGTGAGAAACATGTGAAATTCCAGAGTAACAAGACTCACTATTGAGCCTTAATAAAAGAAAAAACTCTATTTCGGTATTGAGTGCTCTTTTCTCTCGGCTGTCAACTACATACATCACTACTATTGCCGTCAGTATTTTACTAAGTCATTTTCTGTGTAACCTTTGTTGTTGGTCTCCATCTTTCCGTGTATTTATTTATTTATTCATTTATTTGGATCAATGATCAGTTTTACACACCGACAACATAAATGTTCACATACGTAGACGAATACACATACATAAATAATAAGTGATGGCATACAAATAAACACACAAGTATGCACATTACGTTACATACACAAAGCACTCTTAAATAAGCAAATACAGAAGAAGAGTAATTACTATAATACTGCGAATATTCTATTACTACTTCCACATTACTAGAGAGGTTTTCTAGTGCTCCTCGCGATATTTTGTATTGGCAGCGGTTCGTTTGTCCACCCCTTTCGCCTGCCCTTTGTTGAATGTGGTCCTAGATGTGTGTATTATCTGCTTGTATTTTTTTCCTTTCCCGTTCCTTTCTTTTTCTCTTTTTATTTGTAATATTTTGATAATGGTTATATTGACAAATAAAGTTTTACAGAGAGTTTTCAACTTCCACACGCACATTCAATACACACATATATAAATATTGAGTAGTTTACCTTTTTCCTATCCAGCGAATTTTTTTACAACACACACACACATATATATTTACTCATAAGATGCGATTACAGTAATAATTATATTACATTGAAATGCATACAGATGCATTCATTTAACATTTTTTTTGATTTGTAGTCTCACTAAAATGTATCGAGCACAGAAACAGATGCCTATATATATATATATATATATATATATATATATATTATATATATATATATATATATTCTGCAACAAGTTGTCCTATTTCTGCGGTAAACCTCTCAACAACCACCAGGCATAAAACTATGATAAAAGGAATGTAAAGCAACTTTACTCTAGGTATCAGAATTTTATCACAAGAAAAAAATTCAATATTCGATGATAGCTGTAAAACAGCCAAGAATCACAAGAAACAAAAAAAAAAAAGAGGCTTGAAATAAAAGGAATAAAATTACTGAAAAACAAAATAAAACACTGAAAGTAAATGGAACAAGGTTTGAAGAGATTTAAGAATCATTGGGAAAAAATCCGTCATTTTCGACGGGTACTACAGTAATATTAGCATATTTTAGAGTCGATGATGATGATAATTTCTTTTATTAGCCAGAAGAACCCAAGGCATTGTGGTCAGTGCAATAGTAACTAGGAATAAGTAAGGTGTAATCAACAAGACAATAAAAGAAAATCAACAAATAGGTAACAATAGAAATAACAATATAGAATAACAAAGGACACCTCATATAGGCTATTTAACCAGTCGCCAACAACTTACATAAATATTTACTGAAGGGTAACACCTCCCTCTCTATGTTCCCTTCCTCTAAGTGGTACCTGAAGAAGTTGATGGGGGCTTGGACCGAGGGGAAAAACCCTGTCATAAAACCTTTCAACCGTGTTGAAGGAGTTCGTAAGGGCCTGACCAGAGGGAAAAACTTTGTCCTCAAACCTCTCAACCATGACTACAACACAATTTACGCAAAACACACCAGACAGAGGAAATCTTCCTGCTCTTTAATTGTAATAGTGTCTGTGGTGATAATTGAAATTAATCTTACCATAGCGGATTTTGGTTGTTTTTAAGATATTCGAAAGATGAGGTTGTGGTGGTTTTTAGTAGTAGTAGTACTACGACAATGTTCGCTCACACGGACTCGATGTATCCTTAATGAGGTCGAAGATTGGCTTTGAATGAAGCTGGCAGTGTCAGGACTTTATATACGCGCGTGTATGTATATGTATCTCTATGCATGTGTGTATATATACACATATATGTATGCAGAGCAAGTAGTGCGACTCCTCAAACCACCACCTTTCACAATAGATATTTACTATAATTATTATGCAGGTTTCATACCAACTGTCGCTCTCTCCTCCCTTCTTTCTTTCTTACCCTGCCTTTCGCAACGGACACATCCACATTGGAATCTCATTAGACAACAACTACTACCTCTACCACTACTATCACCAACACCACTACCACTATTACTACTAGAAATACTTTCATCGCCACTACTACTACCTCTACCACCGCCGCCAGCAGTAGTAGTAGCACCACCACAGCACTACTACTACTACTACTTTCTGCATAATGTTTGCAGATATCGTTTAGTTTCGGTGTGCATCTTTTCCATCTAGTATTTATTTATTCACTTATTCGGATCAGAGATCATGATTACACACGCACATGTGATCATTGGCGCAAACAAATTACCACACATAGATACGCACACCATACAATGAAAAATACACAGGAGAGTACATGTGTGTGTGTGTGTGTGTGTGTGTGTGTGTGTGTGTGTGTGTGTGTGTGTGTGTGCGCGCGCAAAACGCAAACAGAAATAACAAAGCAAACGACTCAGTACAATGAAGAAATATATCATTAGTTTTACGCTTGTTGTAGTAGGAAAAGAGTTTTAACGTTTCGGACGCTGGTCCTTCATCAGAAAAAAAAAAGAATGAGAAATTAAAGAAGCAAGAGCAAGATTGAGGAGACGGGCATGGCGGAAACGGAAGTGTTGTGGTATTATTTTGGCCACATGCATTTGGTCGCTTTATTCTTGGTGTCAATTTATTAACCTTTTATGTTTACTTTGGATGAAAATGTATTAACTTTTCACACCATCGAGTGCTTTGTAACTGCCTTAAACAATTTGATAGGTATCTGCTATATTGAAGCTACAACTTCGATTTAAACCCATTATATATATATATATTTCGCTCTACATGGGTGAATACAATAAATGTAATCTGAGTTTTTTCGAATATTAATAACATAATAACATTCGATTCGTTTGCAATTTTGCAAACAAGCCTCAATTTTATAGCCATGTCAGTAGAATGAACACTTCATTCTTGCTCTTGTGTTGGCATGCGATCAGTCACTGTATTTTTGAAAATAGCATATATTTTCACTAGCTCTGACAGTTTGGCTGATGAACAGTGAGCTGTACTGATGAAGGGTGATACCCAGAAACATTAGTGTCTGCAGTTCTGTTCGCATGCCAACATAAGAGCAAGAATGAAGTGTTCATTCTACTGACATGGCTATAAAATTGAGGCTTGTTTGCATAATTGCAAACGAATCAAATGTTATTATTAATATTCGAAAAACTCATGTCAGTAGAATGAACACGTCATTCTTGCTCTTATGTTGGCATGCGAACAGAACTGCAGACACTAATGTTTCTGGGTATCGCCAGCTGACTGTTCACCTGCCAAACTGTCAGAGCTAGTGAAAATATATACTATTTTCAAAAATACACAGTGACTGATCGGCCTGATTTGCACATTAGCAGACTGACTGATCAGTAAGATCTGCATATTTAGCAGATCCACTGATTAGCCAGATTTGCATATCAGCAGACTGGTCAGTCAGTTACCTGTGTACAAGCGATAAATGGCCGGCTTTGCCAAATTCAAATAAAAAAGAAAATTTCGCTCTACATGGCTGAATACAATAAATGTAATCAGAGTTTTTCGAATATTAATAATAACATTCGATTCGTTTGCAATTATGCAAACAAGCCTCAATTGTATAGCCATGTCAGTAGAATGAACACATCATTCTTGCTCTTATGTTGGCATGCGAACAGAACTGCAGACACTAATGTTTCTGGGTATCACCCTTCATTAGTATAGCTCACTGTTCACCTGCCAAACTGTCAGAGCTAGTAAAAATATATGCTATTTTCAAAAATACACAGTGACTGATCGGCCTGATTTGTACATTAGCAGACTGGCTGATCAGTTAGATCTGCATATTAGTAGATCCACTGATCAGCCAGATTTGCATATCAGCAGACTGGCTTTTCGAAAAACTCAGATTACATTTATTGTATTCAGCCATGTAGAGCGAAATTTTCTTTATATATATATATATAAATGAGCGGAACAAGTAATCATCTAACAATCTTTTAAATAAATTAAAAAACGATTTAAATATTCACCTGTTCTATTGCTGTTACCGACGGTTTCACTAATCAAAAGATTGGAAATTCAGAGAATTTCCAATGGAAAGAATTAGATCTTCAGACAGCTATTTCCATACTAATAAGAGTATATAACCTCATAGTAAGAGAATATATCGCTTCCTGCCCGTTGCATGGGGTCAGGCCGTTAAAGTGACCTACACACAAAAATCGGCCATAAGTAAAAGCGGGATATTATAAATTTGTTGATCATGCCGCTAAAAATAGCAGTGCGATACGTTTTATTCTCTACATATAAGGAGAATAAATATAAAAGGGTATGGATATTCTAACAGGTACTAAGTACCCACAGAAATATGCATGGTGTTTATAATAGTTGTGGCTCGATGGTACTAATTTGAGATACCAGAACTATAAAAATGAGCGGAACAAGTAATCATCAAACAATCTTTTAAATAAATTAAAAAACGATTTAAATATTCAACTGTTCTATTGCTGTTACCGACGGTTTCACTAATCAAAAGATTGGAAATTCAGAGAATTTCATACAGTATATATGATGAAAGGTTAGTTCCCGGCGACTGAACTTACGCTGTTTCAGAGGTGAGAGGGTAACTGAATTAATTGATTGTTCGTCTTTAGCTATTTCCATATGCAGTTTCTTCAGCGGTGGTGACAGTGCCGGATTTAATGGGGGGGCACCATGGACGGCCATAGCAATTTATTTCTGCCCTCTGTTGGCTTTTTAGTTTTTATCCTTTTAACAACGAGAACGATTTTTAACAAGAAGAAGTTTTTAATGTCCTTACTGTGGCAAAATTCATCAAATTTTCTCAAATTTAGAGACATCAGATTATTATCCGAAGTTGTAAAAGAATGACATCAGTAAAACGAATCCGACCAAGATGACACGGGACAGAGCTGATTGATGATTATGCCATAATACTATAACTTCATTACATTTGTACGATTTCTTCGAATAGTAACGGCATCATTTGTCTATGCTGCTAATGTTCATACAAAATACAGACCAAGAAACTCTCACACTTTCTCAACGAGATAGAAGCGAGTAAATAATCAAAGATAGATTTAATTTTATCGTCAAGAAAAACTGAGAGAAGGAACACCAAAAAACATTTGCTTGGGTTTATTATGTCATCAAACCGAGAAAGATGATCGTAAAGTAAATGTGAGTAGTTTTCGTTTTCGTCATGGGATATGCTGGCCACCTGCGCATCATCAATATACGTGTAGACGAAGGGTAAACCTCATACTACCGTGACGATGAAACGCTGGAAGGTTGGTGCAGTATTTCGTAAACCGAATGGCATCCTGAGAAACTCAAAAAGGCCGAAGGGAGAGTCGTAATGGCTGTTTTGGGAATGACACAGTTCAATAAGAATCTGGTGGAACGCCTGCACAAGATCATTTTTCGAAAAGAATCTAACGCCATGTAGGGTAGAAGAGAAGTTCTGTTAAGTGAGGCACAAGATACTTATCGGGTTTCGTACATGTATTTAACAAACAGATAGTCACCAGAAGGTCACCGATCACCTGTAGAGTTTTTTTGAACCATGTGAAGAGGTGAAGACCAACTGCTGCTGGATAGATGAACAATGCTCAGCTCCAGTATATGATCAAACTCTCCTCTAGCAATTTTAGCACGATCGGGAGCAATTCGATGTGGTTTAGAAGAAACCAGTGCGCAATCGGTCATGATATGGTGCGAAACACTGTGGCTTACAGGTCGGACGTTAAACACGGAGTGAGTGATGTCGGGGTATTTGTGCAATATAGCGTCGTACATGCCTGAATGGGCAGGTCTTGCTTTAGTACTGATAGCATGTACAATCTGTTGTGCTTGACTAATAGGCCAAAATGATGTAAGAATTAGGAATCTGGAAAAAGTAAGATTAGGAGAATCTCTAACTTATCCCTTGATTAGGAAATATTCAACAAGGCCACCCCTTACTATAATGAGGGTCTATTCAGGAGTGGCTTTAATTTATATGATGAATCTCTTATTCTCCCAGCACTTGAGGAAACCCAGAAAAATATCCTGGTTTACACCTTTTCTCAAACACAATTTAGATATTAGCTATAAATACTACTAACTCTTCAAAATTAAGCTTATCTATTCTTGCGTAGACAACATCACTTCCGGTATTACACGTTACAATCAATAACTTATTGTTCATTTCTTTCGCCTCCTCTCGCCTTCCTCATCTAATTCTCCACCTCTCTTCTTTTCCCTCTCATTTCCTTCTCTCTTTTTTTTCTCCATTTTCTTCTCTTCTTTGCCTACACTCTAATCTGACTACTCTTTCACTTCTTGTTTGGGTTGCCCCTGCCTTCTTCACTTCCTCTTCGTCTGTGACCACGTCAATGGCTAAACTTGCCTTTTCACCTATCAGTCGTACATTTTATTTCCTTCCACATTATCATTATGCACCTGTTACATTGCTTGACTATCTCACATAAACATTTAACTGTTTCTGCTATGGCACATGGTCAGCAATTTGAAGGGATGGGGAAAGTCGATTAAATCAAACCCATTGCGATATTGGTACTTTATTTTATTGACCCCGTAAGGATGAAAGACTAACCATGGCGGAATTTAACAAAATCCTTTTCTTGTTTGTTGTACTTCTCTCTGGTGGCTATTTTATGGCCCTGGATCCGATGAGGCGAGTTGTTCAATTGTTTAATGAGTCAAAACTGCGTCCGAACTTTGTACAATAGTTGATGACAGGAATGTAGAGTGAGTTGTTTTTGCACACATACACACGCACACACACACTCGCACGCGCGCGCGCACACACACACACACACACACACACACACACACACACACACACACACACACACACACACACACACACTATGCTATCGCAATATACCACGCCCACACCGCAACAGTACTACCACAACACCATACGACTACAACACGACATAAACAATAACATCATAATCACACCACCACACTACTACAATCCTTCATCATCATACTACAGAACACCACCACAACATCACACAGTCACATGACCGACCACACCCAAAATCACACCATCACACAACTACTGTCATATGACCACACGACACCACTATAAACCCCATCATATAACCATACGAGGCTACAACACTACCACACCACACCACCACACTATCACATGATCACACGACATCACCCCGCAACCACACCACTGACCAGCACCAAATACCAATATCTCTAATAGAATAATTTATCGAACATTTTCAGTTGGGAGATGAATTAACATAAAAACCAAAGAAATATATAAATAAATAAGAATTGGTATCCATATCGTTATGAGTGAGTCACTAGTAAGTATTTCATGTTATATTAATGAAGTTGAAGGCGCGTGGCTTACTGGTTAGATCGTTGGGGTTACAATCGTCAGGTTGTGAGTTTGATGCCCGGACCAAACTGTTTTGTGTCCTTGAGTAAGACACTTTATTTCACATTACTCTAGTTTTTTCAGCTGTACAAATGAGTTACCACGTTACTGGTGCTGTATTGGCGTTTCCCTTGGACAATATCATATATAGTATGTATATAATCTATATAGTATATACATGAGTTGTGACGTCACTGGTGCCAAGCTACGTCGACCTTTGCCTTTTCCTTGGACAACATTGGTGGCGTGGAGAGGGGAGACTGGTATGCATGGATGACTGTTGCTGGTCTTCCGCAAAAAGACCTTTCCTAGATTTGTGTGCCTGGGAGGGAGAACTTTCTGGGTGCAACACCCATGGTCATTCGTGACCGAAAAGTCTTTAACTACCTATTAATGAATTATGGTGGTGGATTGGCAGAATCGTTAACGCGTAGAACTTTTTCGATATGTTTTCCTGCTCTTTACTTTCTGGGTTCAAATCCCGCCGAAGCCAACTTTGCAATTCATTCTTCTAGGGTCGATAAAATAAAGTACCAGGATCGATGTAAAGATAAAGTTGACCTCAGCGGGATTTGAACTCAGAACGTAATGTGCCTGAACATTATACTGCTAAGTATTTACCCCACACTCTAACGATTCTGCCAATTCATCGCTTTTTAAAGGTTTCTAATTTTGGCACAAGGCCAGCAATTTGTGTGTATATGTGTGTGTGTGTGTGTGTGTGTGTGTGTGTGTGTGTGTGTGCGCGCGCGCGCGTGCGGGGGGTTACTCAATTATATCGACCCTAGTATTATTATTTTTCAACTTTGGAAGGTAAAGTTGATCTCGGCTATGCATTTGTCTGACGTTCTAACGACTCAGTTAATTGCCACGCACACACACGCGCATGTGAATGAAGTGTAGATGAGGAGAATGATGGAAGTTAAGATGACTATACATTGACTTCAGGGAAGCGTATAGTGATAAGAGAAGGGAGGAAGAGGAGGAGGGGTGGGTTAACAGGATGAGAGACAAGAATTATATGTTATTATTACATAGTTAACCTGGTAATGTGGTACAAAATGATACGAAGTGGGGTTAGGTAGGCAGGAAATGGAGATTGAGGAGAAGGAGCTCGTGGAAAAAAGCAATCATCAAAAAACCAAGTGTCAATTTTTCGCTGTAATAACTCATGGAAATCTAAAAATACTTAAGGTGCAAGATTTGATGTGGGTGCCTAAGGGAAAGTATAAATGGAGAATAAAGGTCACGCAGGCAAGAGTTCAGGGTAATGAGGCAGATACAAGATTACAACTTGAACCTGTACCTGAGTAGTAAACGCTTTTGGCTAGCTTTACAATATGCGCCTCCTTCTCTACATATTTTGTAGCGTAGTGCAATAATATATATATATACGAGTATATATATATATATATACAGTAAAAGTCCGTTATAACGAAATTCACCGAGTATTAAAAATTCGTTGTAACGAAAAATTCTTTATAACGAGATCGACCTAACACATTGAGCGTGTAGCCGGGGATTGAAAAATTTCGTTATACTGAAAAATTCGTTATAACGGAATTTTACTTGTATATTAGAGAGTCGGAGACCAACGGCTGAGCTCTTGCTATTTCGACATCTATCTATCTATCTATCTATCGGATGACCCTGTGATAAACAGGCGAAACTCCAGTGTAAGAAGACACACTATTTAGCCTATTAAAATGTTCGGTATTGAGTACTCCTTTCTCTCAGCTGTCAACCACATACGGATATATATAAACTTGTACATATGTGTGTGCATGTCTTAGTTATGTCTATGTGTAACAGGTGTTTTTTTTTCCCCTTTTAATTTTGTGGCATGAGTCACTGCGCACTATTATATGGCTGAGCGACATCCACTCCAAAACTTACACATGTCAACCAATTCAACCACCACCTGCGGCATTTTCATCACCACCATCACTACTAGTAGTGATACTACTACTGCTGCTGCTGCTGCTGCTACTGCTACTACTACTACTGCTACTCCTACTACTGCTACTACTACTGCAACTACTACTACTACTACTACTACTACTACTACTACTACTACTACTACTACTCATCGTGCGTCCGTTAAAGTCACCACATCACAGCACAACACCAACCACCAGAATATCTGATGACGTGATGATTTATTTAGAGAATAGATACTTTCTATAATTGTGTATTACTATTCACCCCCCCTCTCTCTCTCTCTCTCTCTCTCTCTCTCTCTCTCTCTCTCTCTCTATATATATATATATATATATATATATATATATATATATATATATATGTATACGTACATACATATATGTATACAGACGTACAGTAGTATGTATATATATATATATATATATACGATATTAAATAAATGGAAACTATATTTATAAAACCATATTTATTTCATTATATATATTTCAGGGATATCATATTAACAATATGTTATGCCTTCCTCAGACAAAATACAATATAGACAGTTTTATAGATAAATAGATTTGACATACCGTTCAACATCGACTTTTGTCTGAGGAAGGCATAACATATTGTTAATATGATATCCCTGAAATATATATAATGAAATAAATATGGTTTTATAAATATAGTTTCCATTTATTTAATATCGTAAATATACTCCAAATACTTGTTGAGTGCTTTTATATCAGTTATAAATATTTACTAGTTGTAACCCAACAATTTAAATATAACTTTCCATATATATATATATATATATATATGTACGTATGGATTCACCGAACATTTATTATAATGCTCGGTGTGTTTGTAAACAAACATCCCGTATTAAGCCGTACAGTGTCTAGCAACCATCGTTGCTCATTTGTTCAACACTGACAAAGGAACGCTGTACTAGTTTCAAGCTTATTAGCTATCATCAGCAACGTATACCTTCCTGCCAGATGATTGAACGTCTGAAAGTATATACTTTCCTTATGCATATTAACGGCTGAGCAGCCTAATTTGCATATCGAGTGAAAAATTTGCATATAGTGAAAACTGGAACGGGAACAAAACAGAGAGGCAGTACGAACAAAGGTTTATTAGTTTCACGCTCTTGAGAGTGGGGGTGGTGGGGACGACGTTTCGGGCATAAGCCCTTCTTCAGGCGAAAAGTGTGTGGGAAGAGAGTTCCAAGGGTGTGTAGGGGAATGGGGAGAGGCATTTAGAAAAAAAAGGGGGGGGGGGGGCGAAGGAAAAACGGTGGAAGGGGTACAAATAAAAAAAAAAAATAAAAAAAATATATATATATATATACAAGTGGAAGCTTGCTGTGGCCAAGCAAAATCGACCTACAATTAAGAATGAGTAGCAAAGCAGCACTCAAAATGGTAGGACCTCAGAGTAATAACATTATATATATATATATATATATATATATATATATATAATGTTATTACTCTGAGGTCCTACCATTTCGTCCGACGAACGAATAAAGACGTTTCTTTCGTATTCGTCTTATTCGGGAAACCTCTGGAATGAGGTAATTATATTGTATTGTTTTTTATACATTAAATTTTGCTCTGGTACTTACATAGAGCACTCTTCACTCCTATGACTTTTTCAATTTTCAACGGAAACTTCAATACCTATATATATATATATATATATATATATATATATATATATTATATATATATATATATATATATATATATATATATATATATATATATATATATATATACACTTATTATTAATATTGCACTCTACTTATGAAGGAAACCGACCATAGTATAACTACTAATTGTATAATCGACCCCGTAAGGATGAAAGGCAAATTTAACCTCGGCGGGTATTATAATAATGCCATGTGCTATACAGTACTTAAACGAACCCACCTACGCAGCGTATGCTGAAGTTGAAGGGGTGTGTATATGTGTACTTTGTGTTTTGGTCGACGTACGCCTGCGGACATATGTGTATTTACATGTAGGTATGTGTGTGCGCGTGTTATATACCTTTATTTAATTATATGTATACACGCACACACGCATATATATATATATATTTTATATATTTTTTTTGTGTATTTGGTGTATACGTTCGTATGTGTGTGGGTACAGGCGTTGCGTGGGTTCTGTATATGCGTGCGGTTTTTTTTGTGTACGTGTGTTTTCGCGTATGCTTGTGTATGTACGTATATGGATGCGTGTATGTATTTATTTAATTTCAATTACCTCTGTATTTTATTTACTTTATTCTTAACTCTGAAGCCCAGAATCATTCGGTTTCTTAGTTAGAATTTTAGTCTACGATTTTAGTTATACCATTTACGTGGTTTTGTCTTTGCGTGCAATTGTTCTCACTGATCCATATAATGACGTATTATCTCCGTTTTTTCCATTTATTTCCAGAGGACGTCTCCTTGAACCACCTAATAGAATATTAGTCTACGACTTCATTTATACCATAAACGTGGTTTTGTCTTTGCGTGTAATTGTTTTCACCGCTCCAAATAATTCTTTCTACTTTAGGCACAAGGCCAGCAATTATCCAGTGCATTACTGGTACTTTATTTTATCGACCTCGTAAGGATGAAAGGCAACGTCAACCTCTTCCACGAACCAAAGTATCGTCTTCCTGTCTTCCTCCGGTTGCAACGTTTTTTGAAATATTTACTTCTGAGTTCACAGATTGACTTTTTAGGTTTCAGAAGATCCCGTTAAGGGTGAAAGCAGCGATTCTTTGCTTAAACTTTAATCTGTTATTTTAATAAATATATATATAATATATATATATATATATATTAAGAATATTAATAAATGGAAAATATCTTTATAAAACCATATTTATGTTATTATACGTATTTCAAGGGTACTAATATTTAAGTACGCTTTCATCACATACAATAAAATATTTGTTGTTAAGATAGTGACATATCTTCATGTGAACTTAATTGTATAAGCCCAATGAAGATATATATATATGTGTGTGTGTGTGTGTGTGTGTGTGTGTGTGTGTGTGTGTGTGTGTGTGTGTGTGTGTGTGTGTAATATCAGTGTTGCTATTATTGGGTATAGACTCAACCAGAGGGTTTAAAGCTCAATACAATAGGGTTCATGCAGAGCTGGTGTTTCTTATTCTTTATATATATATATATATATATATATATATATATATATATATATATATATATATATATATATATATATATATATATAAAATTGAAAAAGTGGAGAATAACATGGTCAACAGTACAAAAAAGGAGATTTATTTACAGTCTAACAGTTGTTTCACTGATAGAGTTGTCTAAAAATTGCTAAACACTGAAAGTAGTGCCACGCAATTTAAATACATGTTGGCATATCTTCAGAGACTGAGAAAAAATATAAATATATGCATAACCGGCAAATTTACAAATTTTTTCTCAGTCTCTGAAGATATGATGATGCCAACATGTATTTTAAATTGCGTGGCACTACTTTCAGTGTTTAGCAATTTTTAGACAACTCTATCAGTGAAACAACTGTTAGACTGTAAATAAATCTCCTTTTTTGTACTGTTGACCATGTTATTTTCCACTTTTTCAATGTTATTATTCCAAGATAACTTACATAGGAATACAAGTGAAATCATAAACTCGTCATCTATGTTCACCACTTGTTGAGTCATACAACGTCGTACGCTAAAACTATCCATGATAAGAAGTATTCACAACCTCTAATTTGATTACCTATAACGATATCTTGTTATCCTATATATATATATATATATATATATATATATATATATATATATATATATATATATATATATATATGTATATCACTGATGAAGGACTCATTTTATTCATATGTAACCCATCTGCAACCACGCAGCACGCCATTTTTTCATATTTTTTATATTTATATATTTTCCTCCACTGTGACCCGTCTGTTTCTTTCTTACTGCTTCCCCTTTCTCTGTATCTCTCACTTTCTTTTTACCCCCTCTGCCAGTCACTCTCTCTGTTAGCCTCTTCCTCACACTTTCACTCACTCACTCTCTGCTACTCCCACTCCATCACTTCCTCCAATTTGACCTGTGCGAAATTCTTTCCTTGCTCACATTTCGACCAGGTTGGATGGTCTTTATTCTCTCGTCCACGATTTCACAGAACTTATGTTCATCGATTTCAGGGACTTGACTCCTTCTTCCTCACTTTTCGTTGCATTATCATTTTTGTTTGTTTACTGTCTCGCTCGTTCCCCCTATTTACGTGTCCCAACGACTTTCTTTAGTCGTTGCTCGCACCAACCAGAGGTATATGGTCTTTAAAGCGATGAAATACTAATGAAGGCTGGAAGATCACTGATGAAGGATTCATTTTATTCATATGTAACCCATTAGCAACCACGCAGCACGCCATTTTTCATATTTTTCATATATATATTTAAGTCGTTTGGAAGCCTCGACAATGCAAATGGGTAAATCTCCGGGTAACAAGGTCCGGTGGTGGAGAGAGAGAGATAGATGTAAGTGGGTGTACGTTGAAATGCGCGATGTGTATAAGATGTGTGAGATGTGTAGAATGAAGGGAAGAGTATAAAGGATAAAAATAAAAATAACAACACAAGAGAGAGTTACCTTGGGAGAGATTTAATAGTCCCTATATATTTCGGATTCACATCCATCAACTGGGGTTTTTTTCCGGGGTGGGGGAAAAGGTTGTCTGTCGGACAACTCGGAACGCGTCTTTCGCTGTTTGTTGATTTGAATATCTGAGGTATTCGGCAGAGCGCGCGTGCGCGTGAAATGGGGTCGGTCGTACAGAGGTCAGCGGCCGAATATGGGAGTGGGATGGCGCTAGCTGTCAATCCATTCTCTGCCTGTTTGTTAAATGTTACTGTGTGTGTGTGCGTGTGTTGTTGTCTCGCTTGAGTGTGTGTGTGTGTGTGTGTTGTTGCCTTGTTCATCTGTATTGGCAGTGTAGTATGTTCGTATGGTGGAATGCTACTGTGTGTGTGTGCGCGTGTGTGTGTAGTTGTCTCGTTTGCGTGTGTGTGTGTGTGTGTGTGTGCGTGTGTTGTGTTGTTGCATCGCTTGTTAACTTAAACCAGCCATTTCATTTCGCTTCTCTCTGATCGGTTGTTTATTTGCGGTTGCAGTCGTTTGATAAAAAGCGCTTCCTTGATACGTAACGTGCCGACGTTTCTTTCAGTCGCTAGAATTGTGACAATGGGCCTTCCGTCTTTGTTTCCGCATTTGTCTATGTGTTTCCGGAAATATATATATATATATATATATATATATATATATATACTAGCAGAATGGCTCGGCGTTGCTCGGGATTTGCTATAGGGTTCTTATATATTTGATATATATTTATCCTTATTGAACCTCGTGAATAAATACGTTTGTTTATATTTTGTTATTGTGTATGCAAAAATATCTGTCCATAAATATATAATTATATATATATATATATTAAAATAACAGACTAAAGTTTAAGCAAAGAATCACTGCTTTCACCCTTAACGGGATATTCTACCTAAAAGCAGTATGCAGTACACTAAGACTAATTGATGTAATCTTTGGCCTTGTTTGTTTATATTTTGTTTTTGTGTATGCAAAAATATCTGTACACGAATATCTATATTAAAATAACATATTAATGTTTAAGCAAAGAATCGCTGCTTTCAACCTTAACGGGATCTTCTTAAACTAAAAAAATCAATCTGGAAAACAGGAAGACGATACTTTGGTTCGTGAAGACGTTCCCTGACATAAGAATATATACACACACACACACACTGATCGCGTCATAATGACGTAATGCAGACAGTCAGGCATACAGACAGATATTATGAAGGCGCGACGTCATATCTATGTATCTATCTAAAAAGAGAAAGACTAAGAGAAAGAGAAAGAGATCGCTAAATCGCCTAATGCGGTCCATAGGGCATTGAAAATTTGTTACATGTATAAAGTTTGAAAAAAACCGGTTGGGTACTTCTCGAGTTTTAGGAAAACAGACACACAGACATCCTCTGTTATATATATATAAATATATATATATATATATATATATATATATATATATATATATATATATATAAAAACAAATAACGAAACAAAATTAAATTTTGTTTCGTTTGTAACTCACTTTTGTATGACTGACGCTTAAACAATTAAGTTAAAAATGTACATCCACATATGTATACTGAAATACTAGTATGCATATGAATACACACACGTGAGTTACAAACGAAACAAAATTTAATTTTGTTTCGTTATTTGTTTTTATCGTCTCCGCTGAACCGGTACGTACTCACGCTCTATGCAAATTAGTCTGCCCACTACTAATTTTCATAGAAAAAGCATATAACGATATGTGCTTTTACGATTCTCTAGAAAGGCCGGAAGATAGGTAAATATTGCTGATGAGATGTAACAACATCGAAACTAGTCCAATATTCCTTGTCTGGCTTTCTGGAGAATAGAGGAAAGGTGTTTCCTCGAAAACCAGTATGACTCTAAAAACCGGTTTGTCTGTGTGTTTACATACAGAATAGCTGGACACTCACAGTAAAGTGTCCAGTGAAAAACTCGGTACATCTACATATGTACACGTGTGTGTATTCATATGCATACTAGTATTTCAGTATACATATGTGGATGTACATTTTTAACTTAATTATATATATATATATATATATATATATATATAGTATTTACGTATCGAGAAAGAGAGAAAAAGGAGGGATAGGTGATACATATAGTTATTTGCCAAGTAGCGTATGCCAAAGGTGCTCGATACTAGTGCCGGCAGTATTAAATATTCGAAGTGTTAATATTTAGTGGGCTAGAGAGTTAGCAGAGCGTAAGCACGTGGGAAAGTAAAAAATCGGAGAATAGACCGTTAAAACATGTTTATTTAAAATATCACCTACGTACGTTTCGCCCAGTTGGGCTTCTCAAGGGCATAAATAATCACAAGTGTTCCTTATATAGTTCGGAAAGAGTTTTGGGGGTTAAATCTACATCAAGATTCATTGCTTGCAAAAATATCTTGTTTTGATTTTGCAGCAGGTCAAGGGAGGTAACTCTAGCCGGTGTTAGGGCAGTCTTTCCCGGATAATTTTTTTTTTTT
Organism: Eledone cirrhosa; assembly: GCA_964016885.1. Taxonomy (NCBI): domain Eukaryota; kingdom Metazoa; phylum Mollusca; class Cephalopoda; order Octopoda; family Eledonidae; genus Eledone; species Eledone cirrhosa. The sequence goes on from OZ024741.1 coordinate 133,386,397, forward strand.
TTTTTTTTGCCGCATCCGTTTGTCTGAGGCTGGGTCTGGTATGCAAGGATTGTTTTCTGGGTGTTATTTTGCTGCGCCTGCCCGCCGGGGTGTTAAGACTTGTTGCAGGGAGATCCAGTGTACTATTTCACTCTTCATTCTTAACCCATCTAAAGAAGGATATTTTTAAGCGATGTGTACAACTTATCGCTGTTTCAGCTCTGCTGTTGATGAGCTCGTGGGGTGCAGTTATGATGTGGTAGAGCTCCATGAGGCAAAGATCGCATTTCCTCTTGAAGCTGTACGGTGCAGCCCTGCCGAAATCTCCCAGTGCGTGGAGAAGCTGATGTTTAAGTCCTTTAGTGATGTGATGTAGTCCGCGAGCGAAGTGGAGTGCCTTAGTTTTCTATTTGTGAAAGAGTGGAGATGTGTTCGAAACCTAATTTTGAACGGGCCGGAGGTGGCCCCTATATAATGTTTAACGCTATTGTGGCTAGTAATAGTGCATCTATATATAACCCTATCAGTCAAGCAGTATCCTCTAAGGGGGCAGCGTCCTCTGTCGCGGCAGTTGCAATTTCTGTCGCGGTTCCGTCTATTTCCCACGGTAAGGCTATCATTGTTGCTGCCTACGTTGTTACCTACGCTACCGCAGCTGTCGTTAGCACAATTACAACCCACAGCACGCGGGATGGTGCGATTGTTATTCCGCACGTCATGTTCTGCATGTTCCCCAGTCACTTCGCGGTCATTCTGGTTGCGTCTGCGGATGCCGTTGCCAACACTATTGGATGCTGTCAGGGAGTTGTTAAGGCCGATATAGTTATTGTCAGGTGTAGGTGCGTCTGTGTCGAGGTGCTGTGTCTTGGTGATCTTACTGTGGTTCGTTGTTCCTATGATGTCTGCTAGGTTAGGAGTAGTAGAGAAGGATATTTTTATATTGTTCCTATTAAGAATTTTTCTATACCTATGGTTGGGTGGGAAGTTCTTCTCTAAGGCTTCGAAGAATATCCGGGATATGTTGGAGGCCACACTTCGAGAGTAGGGGGTGGTGGAACCATAGGACGTTACGGTAGCGATTACGTGTCCTTGTACTTTTGCTACGGGTGGTTCCATCTAAGTGATCGCTCTTATGTGTGTTAATGCGCTGTCGCCCGTTCGGTGCCCCTTTCACTTTATGCTCGAGTGCACTCTTTCTACCTCTTCCATGTTTATGTACACGAAGATGTTGGTTGGAAGGCGTTGGTAGTAGGCCGTCGCCTTTGTTGGTTTTGTAATAGGGGAATAGTTTGAGTAATCTACAGTATTCCCCGTCGCCGGGGACGTGATCTTTGGTGCGGTTATCTATTCTATTATATCCGACTTTAACGATGTCGCCGCGTGATCGGTTATAGCTATGGCTTACTATAACGTTAGTTTTATGAGGGGGGGGGGGGGGGGTTAGAGCTAGCGTTAGGGATGTAGGAAATTCCTCGGTTAAAGCCGGCGCTTATCAGGGCCCTATTGTAGTAATCAGCCGCTTGGTTGAAGATATCCTCATTGGCGGATAGCATCGAGATTCTATGTGAGATACTATAGACTATGGAGTTGAGAATCTGCTTAGGGTGGTTGGAGGCATAATTAATATAAGAGAGGCACTCTCCAGGCTATATATATATATATATATATATATGTGTGTGTGTTTATTTTCACCTCACCTAACGGATTATGAGGAGTGCTGGTCTAAGCACACCCTATCATTCTAACAAAAACACGTTATATAACGCAGTCTGAAGTATACGATATCTAAAAGAAAGAACAGCTGGAACATCTCTGATCGTAGTTTAACACAACTAGACCTAATTTAATACCTGAACAATATTCACGTCAGTAATAACAACTGTCTCAAATCACGTGGTGGATCAAACGAGATAATGGTTTCTAGTTTAGACACAAGACCAATAATCTTGGGAAGGGGAAAGTCGATTAAATCGACCTCAGTACTTTACTGGTACTTTCCACAAGTTATTATGCTAACCTGCAATACAGCTGATAGACTGCTATTTATTTATTTTTTTCATCAAAATGAATACACATATAAGTGGGATATGTGAATTAATACAAAAGGTAGGCAGACAAATTTTCTGTTACAAATTCTTCATAATTAATCACGAAAACTTTTCTGCCGTGGACCATAGAAAAGTAGTTTGCGGGTCGCATGTTCGAGAGCCCTACTTTATATAGTGTATGATAGGGTAATGGCTTCTAATTTAGGCACAACTCCAACGAATTGGGGGTGGGAGGAAAACGATTAAAAACAACAAAAACAAACAAACTAAAAAAAACCCATAAAATGGTCACAGCTGTATATTTTATTGACCCAGGAAAGATGAAAGTCAAAGATGACCTCGGCGGCATTTGAACACAGAACATAGGGAAACCGCAGTATTTGGGTCAATTTAATCAACTTTCCCTTCCCCTTAAATCAGAAACTATTACATATATCAGGTTGATTTTAAATAACATTGGGAACATTTGAAATTTGAAATGTAATCATTTCAAACCATTATATGTTTACTTGATCACAGCTGAATTAGTGCGCTACTACAACTACTACTACTACTGCTGTGGCTATTATTACTTTTATTACTACTACTGCTGTGGCTATTATTACTTTTATTACTACCACTGCTATTACTACTACAACCAGCTGCTGTTCAATCCTATTGTATGCCATATTTAGGAAGTATATTTACCATAGCCATGGGTTGATGCAAGTTTTATCAGTGAACTTGGTTATGTGGAAATTATGTGAAAGTCCATTGGATGGATTGTACTTGTAACACCAAGATCGAGCCTTTTCACATATTGTATCATATTAGTTCTTTTGCTTCTTTCCCTTTCTTTTTGATGTTTCGTTTAAATATTAGTTTTTAATTGTAAATATTATTAAATACTCCCCATCCCGTAGGGGTGCCGTATTGACATACGGCGTTTCTGGAGCATTTTAAAACCTGGCGGAACTCGTCTCCTCTTCAAGTCTGAATACAGTAGATTTCTTCCAGACAAGGATAGTTAGTGAGAAAATGGAAGCGAGAAAGAGATATAGAGGAAGAATCGACACCAGTACTAGACTAGTACATTTTTTTTATCGATCTCGAATAGTTGAAAGGCAAAGTTGACCTTAGCGGGATTTGAAGTCAAAGAGCAGAGAGCCGGAACGAATACCACAAGGCATTCTATCCGACGTTCTAACGGGTCTGCTAATTCACAGCCTTTTATTAAATATAGTCACCTAGTTTTAAAGAAATAACTTCATTGAAATTTATTAAATGATTTGACCTATACGATCAGCGCGATGGGATAGCTGTAGCGGGGTGATAGTGATAGAGAACTGTAATAGTGGGAGTGGTGGATGTGAATAAAGAGGCTGCCGGGGGAAAGCGACAGTTAATAAATAAGGTTTGGTAGCCTGCGCAGTGCACTCTACATGTGAATGGAGTTCCACTGAAGTAGGTGGATAAGTTCAAGTATCTCGGGGTCGTGTTCATGAGTGAATGAAGACAGGAGGCTGAAGTAAGTGCAATAATTGTAATAGTGCGTCAGCGTCAGCTTTCGGTAAACAGAAGCCGAACTCGCTATCTTCAACTCGGTAATAGTGCCAACCCTTACCTAGGGTCATGAATCTTGAGCAGTGACCGAAAGAATACGATCGCGAATACAAGTGGTCGAAATGGGGTTCTTCCGAAGAGTCTTTGGAGTAACGTTACTCGATAGAGTACGTAGCTTTAAGATAAGAAAGTCGCTTCAGGTAGAGTCGCTACTTCCCCGAATTGAGAGATCACAGCTCCGGTACTATGGGCATGTGATTAGAATGTCCCAGGGAAGAATCGCTGGACAGATTTTATGGGTAAAACTAACCAGCAGGAGACCCAGGGGTAGACTCCAAACAAGATGGTTGAATAACATCCATGAGCTTGGCTGGTCACGCTTGGGGATCCAGCCGGATAGTTGGAGTCGGTTGCTTCTGACAGGACCCGCTGGAGGGAGTGTTTGAGGACTCTTCCCCCCACGACCCTCTCAAGAATAAATGGGCGAAGAAGAAGAAGAATAAAGTTTCGTATTGGATATGCAAATGAAGAATCAACAGCAGTTATGGTCGATGTGGTACGTAAGGATCCATAACTCATGATAGAGTCATAGAGGCGCTGTATTGACGTTCAGCATGTCTTGGGCATTTTTGAACCTGGTGGAGCTTATCCTCTCTCTATGTTTATAACACAGCCGAATTCTTCGATAAAGGAGAGAGAGAGAGAGAGAGAGAGAGAGAGAGAGAGAGAGAGAGAGAGAGAGAGAGAGAGAGAGAGAGAGAGAGAGAGAGAGAGGAGGATTAGAAGAAGAACTGACCCCAGTACTAGACTGGCACTTTTTTATCGACCTTAAAAGGGTGAAAGGTAATGTTGATCTCAGCAGGATTTGAATACGAAGCGCAGAGTGCCTGTGATGTTTTTTTGCGACAAATGTCAATTAATGTATGTGTTGACAACTTTTCTTAGTTCTCTCACACAGATACTGCGGGTATATAACGCTAAAATATTTGTCTCACGTCACATTAACGTACTGAACATTACGAGTGCCTCACATACCTCTAACACTTGTCCAATCATTCAAAATAGTAGTTCTTGTTTTAACGATCACAGAAAGGCGAAGTTTGTGTATCGTCTTCAGTCCGTGTATGTGCTACTTATTCCATATTATCTCTGTCTGTTTCCTTATTAAGACAAGTTGACGCGATATGGCCGAATGGTTAAGGTGTTCGTTTCGCAATCATTACGTCCTGGTTCAATCCCACTGCGTGACATTTTGAGAAAGTGTCTTTTACCATAGCTATACCTCGTTAATGAAATTAGGTAGACCGTCGGATGAACTGTACCTGTAATTCAAAGTGCCAGCCTTATCACACACGGTGTCAGGTTGAATCTCCTTAAAAATCAACGTTACGGGTATGCGCATCTGTGGAATGCCCAGCCACTTGCACGCTAATTTTCAGTTGACCGAACAGCTGAAACACTCATCGTCGAAGCCGTTCTTATTAGAGGTTCCATCGTCGTATTGGTGATGGTGAAGATGATTGTGGTGATACTGATCATGTTTAGACCCCAGAATTATGATGAAAAATTTCAAACCATGGTAAAACTGTCTTTTTTTCAGGAATGGAATACACCTGACTACATTATCTAATGCTTCCCCCACTTTTTTAAGACGTTGTTTGTGGAAGATTCCTCTTTCTAAGTCGACCGACTACATAAAGACCCTTTGTGTATGGTAAGAAGGATGAGTAATACTTATTAATAGTAGTTTAGCTCCAGCTCAGCCCTGGTTGAGCAGACCAATGATCAAAGGCGTTCCGGTTGTGAACAACCTGCCTTTTTATATATTATGACCATATAGGACATAGTATTCCTCGTTTTAAAATACAATGAGGCATACTTTGAGGGAGGTTTGACTACTATTTCTAGCATATCGAGCCTATTGGTGCCTTCGTAGGGGGTGATGACGAGAAATGAAATATATGATGGGAACAATGAACGGATGATAATTATAGGTTGTGTAAATGTATATATTGTCTGTGTAATGCGTGTGTGTCTATGTGGCCGGTTGGCCGACATTGCAAGAGAGTAAATAGCTAAAAAGGAAGACAGAAAAGTAAATTGAAAAAAAGCTAATATCTACAGAGAGAAAAAAAAAGAATGTGAATGAACGAAATCAGCAGTGAAATCTAATATAGCCTTGACTGGCAAAATTATGAGCAGATGCGAGAAATGGGATGAGGAAATGGACGAGGTAATAAAGACATACAGAGAGGCTGGTGAAGTAAATGGAGAAAGAAAAAGAGTGTGTGGGTGATGGCGACAGAGGGAGAAAGAGAAAGAGCGAGGTGGGTGATAGAGACAGAGAGACAGAGAAACAAAGAGAGTGAAGTGAATGTTAGTGACAGAGAGACAAAAAGCAAGAGAGTGAGGCGGGTAATGGGGACAGAGAGAGAGAAAGAAAGAAGTGGGTGATGACGACAGAAAGAGAGATTGAGAGCGTGATAGTCATGTAAATAGTAAGAGACAGAAGTGTGTGATATTGAGAGTAAGAAAGAGGGAAAGGGAGAGAAAAAGCTAAGTAGGAGATGGAGACTAAAAGATAGAGATATAATAAATGGTGGTCGGAGGGGGGGGGGGAGATTAGCTACTATATAAACGAGGGGCTCGAGCATTTACAGCAGTCTTCTCCTAACTCACGAAAGATACCTCAAATCTGTGTGAGTGGCAACGTGCTTTCATTTCCCACCCTAAAAAAAACGAAAACTTTTTCAACTCTTTCACTTGCTTTGTTCAATTGAAAACCCATCAAATCATCATGGTAAGTTATTGTAACAATAATAGCTGTCTTTAATTATTGCTATTTATCTCAGTTTTAATGGCTTTCACCCTATATTTTTACAACTATTAAATTGTTCCGTCTTTATTATAATTATAAAATCTGTTTCAGCCTTAGGTTACCTCCTTATTTTAACGTTCGCTTTCTCACGCTTGCATGTGTTGGACGAATCTTCTACAATACAGCTTTTTTCCACTTATCGCATTCCTTCAGCATTTCTATGGTTCGCTCTCATCACTTCTATCCAGTTTTCCACTTTTGTAGCTTTCCACTAAGTACTTCCCTCAACAATCGTCACCCGTCGCATCAGCGTAATTTCTCTTGTACACATCTAATTCCCGTCATGTCTAGTTTTTAATTCATGTCATTTGTTCAAGTACACTAATACTTATTTAGCTGAGCATGCCTGCTTCATTTCTTTCTAATCGTCGCACATCATTTGCCTATATCTCATTACCATGCAACAGCGGACTTTGGTACTGAAGCATAAGCAGATTTTACGGACTTTCTTCTTATGGAATGGACAACAATGACTGAGAATTAAACTGCGATTAATCCCCACCTGCATATTGAGGTTCTCTCTGAACTCTTGATTTTTACTTGACTTTCATCGCTCTCGCAAGCCACACACCAGACATCACATCAGGCAACTTTCTCCAGATGAACGAAAGCTTGAAACCTGTAATTGTCTCATTAAGATAGAGGGGCATCGATAGTACTGACTTGGCAGAAAACCAAACTGCATCACATCTAATCTCATATTAATTAGTGCTTTCATAACTCCCATCCATCAGTTTAATGCCTCTCTAATAGCTCTTTTCTAGAGCATCATCTTTTCCCTTGTAGCAATTAATTATATTGCTACACCAGTCATTGGTAGTGTATGATGCCATTTATCAACAGCATCTCGACAACTCTCTGATAGTCCGGCAGTTTTTATCCTGCACCACGCTTATAAATCTGAAAATATTTCGTAGGTGACTTTTCCCCTCCCCTTTTGAACGTCATCTTTGTATACTTTTTATCCGTCTTTTTTAAATAGTGATTTTTGCGTAAACCTTTTTTTTTTTCTTTTGTAATTTTTCGACTCATCCCACCAAGCTTAACAGATTACTCTGTAAGTTTCGGAAGAAGCAACCTTGCGGAAAATTTAAATTGTAACAATACCTTTTTAAAAAAAAAAAATCGTAATTGAAAATGTATTTTTTGAAAGGTCAAAAACGAAACAGTTATGTCTGGTTTCGTACTCCAAAACGAAGTGTTGGCATAAAATGAAAAACTGAATTTTTTTTTCTCCCGAATCACTATTTCTAATGCAAATCCCCTTCAAAACTATGGGCTGCTGGCTTTGGAATAGCAGATTTACTCGACTGCCTTTCTTCCTCAAATTTTTGGGCTTATCCCTAATGTTAGGAACATTACAGACACATTCATTCTACTCTATCGAAAGTAGAAATGATTTATCTACGCAGAATATGAACTGTTCAGTCAATTTCACTATTGAAGATTTTATTCTTTAATGCCTTTAAAAAAGCAGTCTTTGGATTTTCGTTTGAAATATAAATTCTGAATCTGGATTTTTTTTTTTTTTTTTTTTTTTTTAAAGAAAATGAAAACTTTTGTATAATTTTGTTAACATGAAAGCGCTTTGAATTTTTTTTTACTTACTAAAAATGCAAAACTCTTTTAGTTTCAATAAAAAATATAATATATTTAAACACTTGTATATCCCTAGCACTAATGAAATTATGGTTTTAAAAAAATATAAAGATCGGATTCTGAATCTCCGAAGTTTAAAATCAAAATCGGAAAAAACGTTTTTATATGTAAAATAGTGTAGGGATTTAATTTTACAACCAAACACCCATTCAACCAACTGCCTTTTTTTAACTCGTAGAAAATGCTAAGTCATCAGATTCCATTAGAATTCTAACGCCACTGTGCTTTTAACATTGTCCATATATATAACGAAGCCCTACGGAATCTTACATTCGCTCTCCTTGGCTTGCCGTTTTTAGTTCCAACATTTTCTGCTGTACTCTCATTCTCCGAAGAATTTATTCCGAACATTTTCCGAGGATGTTTAACGACGGGGTGGGTAGGAGAACCCTGAAAAATGATCTCCTCTGATTCAGCTTCAAACCACACCTCACTATCTTAAACGAATGATGCAATCTAGATTGTAGCCTTTAGTACTATCTGAAAATAGGATAGTTACACCGTGATTTATCAACCAAATCTTTTAAACAATTTCTCGCAAGGCATGAATAGAAGCCTTGGCGCAAGAGGATGGAATGCCGAACTACTAGTAATATAGTAGAAATACCTTATTTTCGACTATTAGCGTTGCGATAAAAAAAAACCAAAGAATCTATATTAAACACAGTTTTAGCATTATAATTTCTAATCATTTATTGGGTGTTATGAATACCGGCAATGAATCACCGTTACTACCTACTTAAATTTTAAAAACGTGTGTAACGACTTCCTATGTATTAGGAAGAGCTATTTCAAAGCACTTGCCCTAAATACCATTCTGTTCATTGTAACTATTACCCATCCTTTCTTCCCTCTTCCCTTCTCTACACATCACTTTTAGTAAAACTTCTTTCTTCTATAATTTTTTTGAAGAAAACACACACACTGTATGATTCATCCAAATTGTTATTCGTATTGCCTGAAAGTTAGATTTTTTTTTATTTTTTTCATTTTATACGCTAGCTATACTCATTCTCGGTCTTATAGCTTTTGACTATCTGGAATGATGTAGTAATTTAAATGACGGAGTTTCCCTCATTCTCGAATGAACTCGAAACACCGTTATTTCAGTAGCTCAAGCGAATTTTCTTTATTACTATCAACATTTAATTCTGGATTTTTGTCGGTATTTCAGTTTTACGTTGCTGAGTAAATTATATGTACATGCATATATCCTTTGGGGGCAATACTATGCATATAATTAACATATATATAAGGCGTGAATAATACATAACAGCAAGGCTTAATTCGAATTTGTACTTAGTATGTAATAGGGATCAATCGTGTCAAATGGTTTGCTAGAGTTGATTAACTTTCGCGCTTTTAAAGTAAACAAAAAAACATTTTGTCTATTCGTCATAAGAAAATGGGGCACTACCATGCTATTAGCTGTCAGAAGTGAAAGTTTCGTTATTTTAATAAAACATATCGATGTAAGTGGAGTTACTTAAATGAAAATATAGGTGGCCCTTAAAAGGGCCAAATTAGAAAACAAGTAATGGTTATCAAATAAATTGGATTTAATCATTTATATTATCATAGACATGGTTATCAATGTAGAAAACAAGTCACTTACATTGATATGCTTTATTAAAATAACGCGTGGTAATACGGAAATAAACGATGTTTACAATTGAGAAGGTTGACGAAACTTTCACTTCTGACAGCTAATAGCATGGTAGTGTCGAAAAGGCAAAAATGGATATAATTTATTGGGAGTGGTGTCAAGAAACCCAAGATTTTAAAGTTTACTTGAAGCAGCAAAGATTTTGAGATAATTATAAATACCAGTGTTTTTGGAAACCGCGCAGCAGACAGCGCTGTTTTAAACGCCCGCCTTTTACTACCACACCTCGTTTTTAGTCTTATTGAGCCAACAGGAGTCTGTGACCACTTTATCTGCAAGAAATCCCTCAAATCATATTCTTTCATTTTAAGGGTTCGTTGGTCACTAGTCCGTCTATTATTTCGCGCCGTCCCTACTACTGGTAGCTTTAAAACTGACACAGGATGGGGTGTGATGGAGCAACAATCCGTTGTCGCTTTATATACTTAAAATCGTTTCTCTATACGTTAGCACATGTATTCTTTCACGAATAATTAGCCCTATAAGTTCAGCCGTCACCCATTATTTCAAGATTGGTGTAGTGGCAACTGCTTATAACTTCAGTAGCTATTACTATATATATTTTACAGCGTGTGAGAGAATCGGATGAGAATAGTGTGACACGTCAGTTGTTTTTAGACGAATAAACATTCAGAAAGCTTAATACTTTAAAAGAAGGAGTGCACCACCTTCTAGTGCTTTGTTACTGAGTAACGACGTACAAAAACTACTATTATTTATAATCATTAATAAAGTACCAGTAATGCACTGGGTAATTGCTGGCCTTGTGCCTAAAGTAGAAACAATTATTTATAATCATTAAAAAAAATAAGTAATTGGATAAAAAAAATAAATAGTTGAACAAAGGCGGGTGAAGACTGCTACAACGGAAGAGGCGGGCTTCCCTCTAATATTTGAGTCCAGCTAAGGCACTCGTGGCATTGCCGCGGTTGTTAGTGAGGCAAAGAATGGAATAACTAAGCACCTGATAATTTAGTCAAGCTAGCCATAACAAGAACCTCATTGTCAGCGGTCAAGTTCCCTTGAACATTACAGGCAGAAAATCTGGCTGCTTTTAGAGTTGAGGAGTTATTGAATCTAGCTGGACCTACTTATTAGGTTCAATTCAGTATGATGAGCGAAGGGCAGACTATTCATAACCCATGTTGGAGTTAAGGCCTTTCCATATCGTCATGAAAATTTCCTTCATAAACCAATCCCCAATTTAGTGAAACCTAACTTTAATAAATGATTAATACGATCAATTTTGTATTGTAAGGGGTGTGGCTAGAGGTTATTCTCATGATGGTTCGTTTAATTTCTGTATCCCTAGTTTAGCCCCAGGTCTGCCTTGATCTTTTCGTCTTTTTCCCATAGTATATATCCAAGCTTACCCAATGTGTCCTTGTCGGTCGTTTACCAAGCTCAGATATTTTGATAATGCCAGAGACTGGCTTTTTCATCTGAACCACTCTTTCTATAGAATATTAGAGAAGTGAGCAGTTAGTTAAAAATAATTTCGAAGTAATTGTCATTAAAGCAAATGAGAAATAGCATCTTGGGCATACCTCTCTAGGTCTGAATACAGCCTATTTCTCCCTGAGAGGAATCAGAAACCATTATTGGACTGGTGCTCCATTTATCAATCTTGGAAGGATGGATGGCAAAGCTGGCCTGGATTTAAACTCAAGGCAGGAACAGATACTGCATAGCATTCCATTTGACAATAGTTAAAAGGATGTTTTTTTTTATTTGATGTTTAACTCAAAAATATCCTTGTAGTCAGAATAGACTATTGTAAATGAATGACAGTATCTCAGTTTCAGACTCCGCACAGCTGTTTATGTTCAAACCATAAGATTTAAGAAGTTTACAACATAGATTGACTGCATTTCAATTGATAAATTTTTCACTATTGTTTTTGTTGGTTGAGCAACTGTGTATAGCCCCTCACTCCATTGTCTGTATTGTGTTACCATATGGAATTATAGCTATCCTCTAGTTGCTCTACTTAATGATAGTTTTTCATAAAATAATACAATTTGGGTTTAAAATTCTTTTGGTTTCAAAATTTACATTGTATTTTCCAGAGGGAATGTATCAGTATCCACGTTGGACAGGCTGGAGTCCAGATTGGTAATGCCTGCTGGGAACTATATTGTTTGGAACATGGAATCCAGCCAAGTGGTCAGATGCCATCTGACAAGACAGTTGGTGGTACTGATGACTCTTTCAACACTTTTTTCAGTGAAACTGGGAGTGGAAAGCACGTACCCAGGGCTGTTTTTGTAGACTTGGAACCTACTGTTGTTGGTGAGTATTTTAAGTACCTTATTTGATTTATTTTGGAAATTCTAGCATTATTCAACTTTGATTTTGAACATTTTATAATTCTGCTATATTTTCTCAATTTTTCAGATGAGATTCGTACTGGTCAATACAGACAACTTTTCCATCCTGAACAACTCATCACAGGAAAGGAAGATGCAGCCAATAATTATGCCAGAGGTCATTATACTGTTGGAAAAGAACATATTGATTTGGTTCTTGACAGAATTCGTAAACTTGCTGACCAATGTACAGGTCTTCAAGGTTTTTTGATCTTCCATAGTTTCGGTGGTGGTACTGGTTCAGGATTCACATCTCTTCTTATGGAACGACTCAGTGTTGATTATGGAAAGAAATCCAAGCTAGAATTCTCCATCTATCCTGCTCCTCAAATAGCAACTGCTGTTGTTGAACCATACAATTCTATCTTGACCACCCATACCACTCTTGAGCACTCTGATTGTGCTTTCATGGTTGACAATGAAGCCATCTATGATATTTGCAGGAGAAATCTTGATATTGATCGTCCCAGCTACACTAATCTGAATCGTTTGATTGCTCAGGTAGTCAGTTCCATCACTGCCTCTCTCAGATTTGATGGTGCTCTTAATGTTGATCTGACTGAGTTTCAGACCAACTTGGTACCTTATCCTAGGATTCATTTCCCATTGGCTACTTATGCACCAATCATTTCTGCTGAGAAAGCCTACCATGAGCAGCTGAATGTAGCTGAAATTACAAACGCCTGCTTTGAACCAGCTAACCAGATGGTTAAATGTGACCCCCGTCATGGCAAATACATGGCATGCTGTATGTTGTATCGTGGTGATGTCGTACCAAAAGATGTCAATGCAGCAATTGCAACTATCAAGACAAAAAGGTCCATCCAGTTTGTGGACTGGTGTCCAACTGGTTTCAAAGTTGGTATCAACTACCAACCCCCAACTGTTGTTCCAGGTGGGGACTTAGCTAAGGTCCAACGTGCTGTGTGTATGTTGAGCAACACCACAGCTGTTGCTGAAGCTTGGGCTCGTCTTGATCATAAATTTGACCTGATGTATGCCAAACGTGCTTTCGTTCACTGGTATGTGGGAGAAGGTATGGAGGAAGGCGAGTTCTCTGAAGCTCGAGAAGATTTGGCAGCCCTGGAGAAGGATTATGAAGAAGTTGGAGTTGATACATTTGATGCTGAAGAGGAAGAAGGAGATGAATACTAAATATTTTGAACATAGCTGCAAAAAATATCAGCTACAAATAAAAACAAATAACTACAAATAAAATCAAAAGTATCATCTACAAATATTTTTTCTTTTTATTTGATATACAATATATTATTTCTAAACTAATATGTAAATAGACAGTAGCTTACTATAATAATTGCTCCGTGTTAAGATATTGTGTAATACTAATATGGTATTTCTACTATAAGGGTAAGATTTATTGGAGAAAAAAATGTTCTATTTCAAGCATGTTGACGAAAGATTTAGCTGTGATAGCATCATATAGTAGATATGTTAACTGGAACTGGAGAAATCTATAGGATGTGGTGGTAATAGTGAGATTTTTTATTTTTTTATCTTAACGATTTTTTTTTTTTTTAGGCACCTATTGATTTGATAATGCACTCTTCTGCTTACGGGGTGAACCTATATGGACGTATATAGTCTGCTGTTAAGATCAGGACTAGCAATCTGTTCTGTTTGGTATCTAACCGTTTCTATATCAACCTGCTCGAAATTGCCTCTATGGAACAGAATACCCATTTTAAAGGGATTCTATTCTACAAGTTTTGGAAGACCACGAAAAGGGGTCAAGGGCACTGACCAAACGTCAAAAAGGGAAAATATCTGAAAGTGGACGCTCTACCAATAGATATAGTGTTCCTGAAAACAATGGGACTGGGATCTGACGTTATTTTGTTTTTACTGTTATGGTCTATTATGTAAAATGTTTTACAAAATGGATACAGATTAATCCCAGTTCATCGCTCAATATGTATGAACATTGGCGTCTCTAGTCCTAGAAAGGGTGATCTGTGTGAGTTTGAAGATGAACCATGTATCTGATATAATAGCTACAACTGAACACTGGCCTCAGAGAAAAAAACATTTGCATTACAGTGAAATGATATATTAACACCAATGGTCATCCAATTGAGTTTGATTGATCACTTTATAAATGCTCTAGGTAGATAGATATTTTAGCTACATATGCTGAACATACGTGTGAAAACATTCCTTAGGAGCTATAAGGCCGATAACTGCTGTAAGAATTACTATCTTTTTTTTTTTTTTTTGTAAAGCTAGCTGTAAAAATGAACAAACTCCATTAGCTTTTTATTTGAATAATTCCTCGGTGAGGAACGGGATGAACGATTTCATAAAAAAAAAACTACGTCTAACGTGAATATAGATATATGTAAAATCCCGACCACGGCACCGAGTGGTATATATATATATATATGTTTTAGAACCAGTGTTCTCAATATAACCGAAAGAGGGTCTAATATTAAGTTACCAAAATTGTGCGTCCTCAGTGAAAGGTAGTTTGGTATGACACGTCATTTGTTTTAAATAACCAAAAGACGTTCACGAAGCATTACGTTCCCAGAAAAAACTACTCATGCAATCTTTGATTTTTCTTAGCGAGTTTAATGTACAAAAACTCGAAATTATATTAAACCCTTTCGTTACCATTTTTTATTGCTTGTGATTTTCAAATAATTTTGAAAATCAAGAAGTTCGAGGAATTGAGTAATATAACTCATTTCTTAAGTTGGTTGGAACAACTTACACAAAATTATGATTGAAGTCTTGTACGACCCAAAAGCATCCTATTAAGGGGATAGTGTTCTCAGCAGATACTGTAAAGTGGTTGTCATTAGGAAGGGCAAGTAACTACTAACCAAGCCCAAAACAAGTTTGTACAAGTTCACAATCTCTTCTCCGAAAACCTTGGGACCAGACACTTCGGAATGAAGGATTTTTAGTGTAGTTTTTAAAGTTTATTAGATGAAACATTATAGGGGACTAAAACAAAAAAAACTTCTGTGAGCAGTAGAGGCGACGTGCGTCTGACTGGTAGGAGCACTGAGACAACTGCGGGTCAAGTTTGGCGGCAAACGTTAGCTTTGGTGTGCAGACGACATCCTAGAAAAAATGTTCCGTTTTCGGAATTTCGGATAAAAGATTGCGAACCTGTTTTGCAGGTATGGGCAACTTTTTCGAGAAGCAGACCGCATGAGATATGGCTCATCAGGCGGGTCGCAAGCGCTAATTTACATTTGTTTCTTCAGAATTCCTACACCTTGTTTTCCTCGATCGTAAAAATAATAGAAAGAGTAAAAAATCAGAAAGATTTCACTTCGATGACTTAGGCGAGCCATTCAGAAAGCTTCGCGGGCCGTAGGTTGCCCATGACTACTGAATTGCAAAACATTTTATGCCAACCAATTCTGTAGAAAAATTTGCATTTTCCAAGGGAGAAAACTTTAAAATTAGTGGTTTTGTTACCTCCCTGAACACCCAAAGCCAGTTATTCTCAGTTCGCGAAGACACTTAGAAACGCCTATCATAATCTATAATGCTCACCCGATCAAGTTAGTCTCCTTAGCCCGATAAATACATTTCAATAATAGGTTTTTGTACTTCCTGTTGAAATTTGATACCCATCCCCACGATCTCACAAGATGTTGAGGTCCTAAGCAAGTAAGCTATATATATATATATATTACGACCGATAATAAGAATGTCGGTACTACAACGCATTGGCTGTCAGAAGTGAAAGTAGAAGAATGTGACGTCATTCGTCAACCTTCGTTTATTTCAGTATCACCACCATGCAAAACTTGGTTTTTCACTTTGGGATAATACACGTATTTGCAACTGGAAAAATATGAATTCTACATTATACCCCAGCGTAATACTAATTCCTTTCTTTCTGTGTTCGTGGCAGTTGAGTATCAACCATCCATAAATAATTTTTACCCGCTAAGAATCTCAATGGGGAAAATTTTCTTCAATTTCTGCCAGTATTACAAAACAAGGTTATCTTGTAGTTAAATTGTTTTTTTTTAAAAGAAAGTCGGTAGTGTCGGCCCTATGAACTTCATTTGTTTTCTAATTTGATAACTATGACTATGAAATAAAACGCGTGGTGATTCGAAAACAAATCGATTTCGCTAAACGTAAACATAAATAAGTTGCAAATACGTGTATTATCCCAAAGTGAAAAACCAAGTTTTGCATCAACGTGGTGATTTCAAAGTTTATTTATTTACACATGGTGGTGGTGGTGATACGGAAATAAACGAAGGTTGACGAATGACGTCATATTCTTCTACTTTCACTTCTGTAGTGCCAGAATGTCCAGTCTAAAAAAACCTTTATTTTCGGACAAGCGCCATATCACCTGTAATTCCAGCCCTAGGAATAAATACGAGCATATATTATAAGAACGTATAAGAACAATTGACATATACTTAAATATATCAAACATTAGCAGGAGAAAATTTGTAAAACGTGTAAGAACATATATCTAATTCCAAAAGGTAGCATATTTAAAATGTAAATACCTAGATTTCAGCATCCTTGCATATACATTTTATTATTGCTTAAGAATATGTTTCATGAATTAAATAGGTGAGTTCAATAGTCGATCATCACTGCAAGGTTAATTGATTATATGAACTCACAACCACTAAATACACATCCAGAACTGACGAAAACACGCACATAGTTAAAATCACTCCCTCTAATCGTTGTCCCCGTGAGGTGCAAGAAATATTGATAGCTAGAAATAGCAGCCAAAATCTTTCCACTATATCAGCTCTATTAAAATATATTTAGGAGCGAATATATAACTGGCGAATCTCGCGAGGGCGCTTGGTTGTTCCAGCGCATTAACCTCGCCATCACCCGAGGCAACGCTGCGAGTGTGCTGGCTTGCCTCAAAAATCATTAGAGAGGTTGCCCGGTACTCCTCGCGACGTTGCTGTCTTTTGCTCTGGTGTTGTTCACCCCTTCCTTTACATTTTCTTTAATATTGTAACACTGAAAGAATATATCTTTCTGAAAGAATCGCGAGCAATTTATAATGTTATTTAAGCATTTGTAATGTTATTTATGTATATATTTATTTATATGCTCTGTATAATAAAAATATTATCTGTTTTTAGGAGCATATTTATATTACTAACAATAATAAGAATGTCAAGTCTAAAAAAGAGTTTTTTTCAGACAAGCGGAAAAAAAAATTATATGTGTGTGTATGTATGTATACACACACACACACACATATATAATATAACATTAGTTGAATATAAATGTATCATCTAAACATATATACATATTACCCTATAGGGTTGAAGGCCATCTACAGTAATTTGGGTCAAAATCCCACATAAATTACCACATCATTTTACCATGAAAGGCATCGAAAGAGTCAACTTCTGGTCCCCCCCCCCCCCCCGTTTAGAATAGCACAGAATAGACCCCCATTCAGCTTTGTTAATCTTATTAATCTTACCCATCTTTTGTGAAACAGACTAAAAGACAAAACTTCCTTCTCTGCTGCTACCTTCATTTTTCAAGTTGATGAGTTTGGCCAGAGAAGAAAATACAAGTAGCAATGGGCAACCATGTTAAACACTTTAGTCTGTTTTAGATTGACCAGTGTTCTGCCAAGACTATGTCTATTCATGACTCATCTTATGAGGTGGAGGTTATCAAGAATAGACCTGCCATGGATTGTACAGGTATGTACATCTTCGATTATACTACCATTGACAAGAACCATCATCTTGGTGAGCACCTTTGCCAATACTAATAATTGTTTCTACTTTTGGCACAAAGCCAGCAATTACCCAGTGCATTACTGGTACTTTATTTTATCGACCCCGTAAGGATGAAAGGCAAAGTTAACCTTGGCGGGATTTGAACTAAGATGGCAAGGGCCGTAACTCTATGCGTCAAAGCATGGCGTCCGACCCTCTACCGATACTGCCAATCCATACTAATAATAATAACTATAGTAATGGTAATAATAACAACAATAATAATAAAATATAAATAACAAAAACATTCCCAAATATTATTGAACATATGTTTACTGTGATTATATTATTTAGATGCATAGAATATGGAAATTTTAATTAATGACTTGTTTTCTGTTAATTATTATTATTAACTTATCCCCTCCCCACCTATCCACTGTTTTTTGTTTTGATTATATTTTTCACAAATTTTATAATAAAAATAATAATGAAATTATTGTGTACAGTGCTCAGGTGTACTACAACTTGTCAAATGTGCATGTATAGTACATAGAATAATATACAAATATCAGGGAAGTGAATAGTGTATGAGTGATGATATACATGTGTGCATGTGTATGGAGTAGGAATATTAGGTGTAGTGTTGGCGAATCTCAGGAAGCATGGAGGTTTTAAAGGATGCAGTGTCTCGACAGCTAACAACTGATGCAGGTAGTTTGTCCGAAAGTCATGTGAGCTGTGCTATTGTCTGACTTTGTGGGCATGCCCACGTGTGTTAGACACATGGAAATCAAAAAGGTGCTCAGGGTTGTTGTTGGCAAGATGGTTAATAATTTTGTGGGTGTTTACCAAGTCAGTTGCCAGACGTCGGAGCTTTAATGTATCCATGCTCAGGGAAGCAAGGCGTTCAGAGTATGGTAGATGCCTGATGGAGGATATTCACTTGGTTGCATGTCTCTGAACAGTTTCCAAGCGGTCAATGTTCTGAGCAAGATAGGGGTTCCAGATTGGTGATGCAAATTCTAAGTGTGGTCGCACCATAGCTATATACAGCTTCAACCCTTTAGCATTCACATTACTTTATATGTACTATTATATTTTCATGGTAAAGGCTTTATCTCGCATAATTATCTCACATAATATCAAATCTACAAAATCTTGATATTATTTATTTTGAGAACAATACCGTAACATCAGTTTGAGTGACCAGTTACAGCCAGTTTCAACAGAAAAAGGTAGAGAATTCTGGCTGGTTTTGGCCGGTTTGAACATTAAAGCATTAAATGGATAGCTGGAGAGCGACTGACAAAGGTCTTGCTGAGTGATGCTAAGACACCCTCGGCCTTCTTGACAATTTTAGAGACGTGCTTTATCCAACATAAATCGCTGCTGACCGTAATGCTCAGGTCACGTTCACAAGAAGACTTCTTGATATTAGTGTTGTGGAGGGAATATGTGAACGCTGGGTTTTTACTCCCAAAATGCATAGTGGTAGACTTGTCCACAGTTAGTTTGAGTTGCCAGTCTGTGATCCATTGTTGCATTGCGTCCAGGTCAGATTGCAGGAAAGATCTATAGTGTTCAGGATCTGTCCTTTTTATCTCAAGGTTGATGTCATCTGCATATTTCAGTACTGTGGCATTCTTTAAGTTGGCATCTATGTCATCAATATATGCCACAAACAAAAGGGGGCCAAGAACAGATCCCTGTGGTATACCAGATGACATCTCATATGGTGAGGAATGCTGTCCTAGAACCGTGACTACTTCTCTTTGACTGAGAATGAAGGCCTTCAACCAATTAAAAAGATCATCCTTCACACCCATTGCAGAGAGTTTTGCCATAAGTCTTTTGTGTGGCAGAGAATTGAAAGCTTTAGCAAAGTCAAGGTAAACAACATCCACCCATGAGCCGCCATCAGTGATCCGGGTGATGTATTCAAGAAACTCGATAAGTTGATCACAGCAGCTGGAGTTAGGGTACATCCAAATTGCGAGGCCCGGATAAGACGTGAGAGTTCCAGAAGTTCAAAAGCGTTTCTCTGACACAGGATTCCATCAGTTTGGCAATGCAGCTAGTAAGACTGACTGGACGTGATGTTCGGTTGTAGCAAGAGTTGCCTCCCTTGTTATGACGATCACATCACCAGTAGAGTAACACTCTCTAGAAAGGAAGTAGCTGGAGTTACTTCCCGTTGTGGTTGCCTTTCTGTCCAGGGACCATATAAAAGGGACAGCTCAAAGCTGTCTCCCTCTCATTTGCCCTTTCGGCCAGGTGCGTTCGCCGAGGCTCTACTCTCTGGCAACCCTAACATGGTCTCTTGCGAGCTCACTTCAAAACGGTAACAAATAACTTTACTTCATTTCTTTCATCTACTCTTGACATGTCAACCATTCTGCTCTACATAACTCAACCATGTTAAATAAACATTGTACATATAACTGAGTCTCTTGTTATATTTATACATCCCAGTAATTCTGTTATAAGTGGTGACCCCGAAAAAAGAAAAAAATGCGTGAATGTATATAAAAAAATTAATTAGCAGTACTCCATTTTCGTTGGAATGTGTCGACCAACATTTCGAATACGCAGCAAACTTTATTAACAAACTAGGAAAAATATGCAGACACAGAAACGAACACACGCACATGTGAAAAAAAAAAGAAATTTTTTCTCAGCAAGCAAAATAAACAGAAAATTTTGCCTTGCACGCACGTGTCGTACAACAACTATGTGTCGCATTTCACTGGATGTATATATATGTTTTTCGTTTCTTCTTACAACGAACACTTTAAGAACAGGAATGACACTGGCAGTTTTCCACTGTTCTGGAGTAACACCGTTGTTCAGACAGAATTCGAAGAAGCGTGATAGCTGGTGCAGAAGGAAGTACCCACCACGTTTGAGAAGCAGGTTCGTAACACCACCAAGACCAGGAGAAGCATAGTTGCGTTTATTTTTAAGGTGA
Organism: Eledone cirrhosa; assembly: GCA_964016885.1. Lineage (NCBI taxonomy): Eukaryota > Metazoa > Mollusca > Cephalopoda > Octopoda > Eledonidae > Eledone > Eledone cirrhosa. Next base: position 133,407,217 of record OZ024741.1, read on the forward strand.
CGTCGCAGCATTGCAGGTGTAAATTCCATAGTTGTAATAGAATCCGATGCCAGAGGTGGTGGAGACGGTACACTCTGGTCTTCAATAGTGAAAATGCCTGCATAGCATTCAGCAATGAGCTGTGCGCATTCCTTGGGGTCGTCAGTAACATGGCTTGTGTGGGGATTGCGAAAAGGACCAACTGGAGAGTGAGGCCTCTGCTTTGAGTGAACATACTTCCAGAACACCTTACTGTCAAGGCTAGTTGCTATGCGCTGCTCAAATTGAAGCACTGCCTTTTTTGTCAACTGTTTGAGATGGTTGGATGATTTATTTCGCTTCTTCCTATTGATATCTGATTTATGCAGTTTGTACTCACGTTCAGCATTACGACGTTCTTTTCTGGCAAGACGGACTGATGCAGTCTCCCAAATTGCAATTTTAGAATGATTTTTCTGCTTACGTGGCACCGATACTGCACATGCTGTCCATATTGAGCTCAGGATGTTCTGGAGTACAGTGTTGACATCTCCAGAGTCATAGAACTCAAGCCAGTTTGGACATTGCAACTTGGTGCAGTAACAGTTCCAGTCTGCTTTATTCCAGTCAAAGTGAGCAGTTTGGAGATGGTTGTGGTTTTTGTTACTGCCCATGAGGGATAGATTGGCAATGCTCATAGTATGATCAGAGTCACCTAAAGGTTCCTCAGTAGTAACACTAATAACCGTTTCAAGAGTAGTGGTGAAGAGTAGGTCCAAAGTGTTGTCACTTCTTCTTGGGACCAGTTCTAGTCCAGCAATAGCTCAAAGAAGTCATTTGCACTTGACGGCCAACGAAAGGTTTCCCAGTCAATCTCAGGGTGATTGAAATCCCCTGCAATAAAAACATAAGTAGCTGTTTTCCTGGCAGCAACTCTGAGGATATCACAAAGTTGAGTGTCCTGATGGTAATTTGGGGGACGGTAAACGACTCCAAGTAGCAGTGTTGACATGGTCATACGTATATCGCAGAAAAATACTTCCTGCTGCGATTGGTTCAAATCAACACAAGGAATTGCCGAAAAATTTGACCGAACGTAGACCATTACACCACCACCACCACGATTAATGCGGTCTTTACGAAACAAGTGGTAGCCAGTTATGCTGAAAACCCCATCACATTTCCGTGACTGTAATCAAGTCAGGGTTGATACTTTTGACGTAGGAGTAAAAAAAATGAATCTTATTGCATAGACTACGTGCATTCAAGGACAACAATTTGTACCTTGATTTCAGTCTATGATTATGTGTAGGGGATGGCAGGTTGTACTGATTTAGTTTGCCAGAGTTTTTTCAGTTTTTTCACTGTCAGTTGTTGTGGGTACAGTGTTTTCAGACCAACTAGTATCTCTTTTCCATGTTTCACCAGCCCTAATAAACTTCCATATATGCCCATCATCACGTAGGCTGAAGCTTTCATGTTCTGCCAAGCTACGGTTTAAGGAAGCTGCAGCACGCAGCTTTGGGCGGACATCAGGTGGAAGACCAGGGCGTGTTCGGAAGGCAATCCGACTTTCACGCCTAGCTTTATCAGAGGTCAAAAGATATGAACGTGCCTCAGTTGAGTTCGAAAAGGACAGTCTAATTAGTTTGGGTTTCGGACCTGGTTGGCCAAGGCGTAGAGCACCCTTTGGGGGAGCACAGCCCAAGTCTTTGGATGAACTGGCAGCAAATGCCTGAAGATCTACTATATCTTCTGGTACACCAATGGCAATCACTTCATGGTTTACAGATTCAGTGGCATTCTCAATGCGTTTAGATTCGGCAAGAGGTACGTGGAGATTTTTTAACAAGCCACACCAGTAAGGTTCCACATGAACGCTTGATTTTATTCCCGCTTTTTCTCGGCTTAAAGCGGAAATCATTTGCCGTATTTCCTCAAACTCCGTATTGACGGTTGATTTTTGTTGTTGTTCTTCTTCTTCAACAGGCATGGCAGGGGAAGACACAGTCGTCGGTTGTTGTTGAAAAGTAACGGGGAAGGAAGACATGGGTTGCTGTTGTTGATGAAGTCGTTCAACAGGGGTAGTAGCAGAAGTGGTAGAGGAATACACGATCTTCGGTTTTTGTTGTTGTTCAGCAGCAATGGTAGAGGCAGACATACAAGCCAGGCACCGAAAGGAACAATTTGTTAGCTAGACCATTTCCCAGAGCCCATCCATCATAGAAGTATGGTGTCTCTTTTTCTGACCCGGGATCTTTCGAAACTTTGTGGCACATTGAAGGCAAACAGAAACACGACATCTGCCACATTCGACCCATCGATTTCGGAAGGAGTTCTCTGGTTCTGTACATAGATGACAGACGTGATTTTCTGGGCAATGTTCTATTTTGGAACATCGCCCAGTTTTGTTGCACACTTCATCCATGGATGTCACAATAGCTATTTTGTCCTGTCTGCCTATCCGTACAGTATAACAAGATGTAAATGTAAACAAATAAATATGCTGCGTAAGTTTAGCACATTTGTTAACGAGATAAATGTTTGTTTATGTTTTGTTTTTGTATTTCTATTTCTGTTTTCCTATGTATTGTGTGTGTGTGTGCAAAAAGATCTGCACACGAATATATAATCTCTCTCTATATAAAACGGTAGATGCCTGTCTGTTTGTGTGTATGATTTTTATGCATCTCCACATTTCTCTACCCGTGTTGATGATTTTTTTTTCAATGTGCTCCAAATTTACCAAGTCAGGTCAACGCGTAATCATTTTTGCCAAAAATTTCCTGCTTCTATGAAAAAAAACGATAAATCTAAATACATGCTGTAACCCTCTCTCTTACACGCTTCATTCCTCTCACTAATACCAACAAAAATCTATGAAACTACATACATGTTGCAACTCTCTCTCTCTATATATCACACACACACACACATATATACATCTAAAGAGAGAAAGGGAGATGTAGAGAGAGAGAGAGAGAGTGAGATAGGTCGTTATACAGAGAGAGGTACAAGATAATGAGATAGAGACAGAGAGAGAGAGGGAGAGAGAATGGCGACGAACGCTGGTTCACACACATACACACACACAAACAAACACATATATATATAAAGACAGAGAGAAAGTGACAGAGATCGAGAGAGATCTGCGCGTTCTTTATTGTTCTCCATTCTGTAGAAGAAGAGAGAGAGGGTATGAGAAAAAAGGGAGAGGGGTTTGAGAAAGAAAGAAAGTTTAAGCAAAGAATCGCTGCTTTCAACATTACGGGATCGTCTGAAACTAATAAATTCAATCTGTGAACGCAGAATTAAATATTTAGAGAAACATTACAACTGAAGGAAAACAGGAAGACGCCGTGAAGACGTTCCCTGGCAATGAACGGAAAAAAGCGAGGATAATACGTCGTTATGTTGAGCGGAAAGAACAATTTCATGCAAAGACGAGACCAAGTTTATGGTATAAATGGAGTCGTTAGACTAATATTCTATTTAAAATAACAGAATTATTTCCAGCCCCGGAGTTTAAGAATGATGTAAATAAAATTGTAAACGAAAAGGACAGAGGTTATTAAAATAGTTGTTTCTACTTTTGGCACAAGGCCAGCAATTACTCAGTACATTACTGGTACTTTATTTTATCAACCCCCGTAAGGATGAAAGGCAAAGTTAACCTCGACGGGATTTTAACTTTGCCTTAAAATAGTAAAAGTAAATAGTGAAGATTTAGGCCAGTACATACGTATGCGCCGACGGACATACACATACATATACATACGCACACACAAATGCATACACACACGCGTGTGTGTGTAAACCTTATACATTTCTAGAGTATTTTCACCAAACTTAAGACATAAGTTACTTATGTACTCCGGATGGTCATGGGCACCTTCCTTTTTTCCCAGATATTGATTATAGGGCATCCCGGCAGATAACCCCCTTCAACCACTTCCTTGGAGTCGACTGAAGCACTGCAGTGCAATGCAACAAAACGTCATAACTTCTGGAGTTCGCAACCGATTTTCACAAAACTTGACACATGGGCTACGTTTGTTCTAGAGATGAATGTGAAAGGAACTTAACATTGTAACTTTAACACAACTACTAAGCAGCCCCGAACAACGCCGGGCTTTACTGCTATAGGCGATAAAGTTGTGCAGACAGACAGTCATGCAGAGAGGTGATATAGGCGATAAAGTCGTGCAGACAGAGAGTCGTGCAGAGAGGTGGTATAGGCGATAAAGTTGTGCAGACAGATAGTCGGGCTGATAGACGATGGAGGCATGTAGACAGATAGTCGTGCAGAGAGGTGATAGGCGATAAAATTGCATTTTTTTTTTTTTTTTTCCATGTCCATCCAATTTCTTTGTTTCAAAATAACTGATAGTTTGGTTACGCTGATGTTTTTCTCTGAGACAAGTGTTGCAATGTTTACATTTTCGATTTTTGTTAATAGATTACCAGTGCAGTTTTTATCCCCAGCATCCTCTTTTGTTTTAACATTCGGGTTATGGTTATGTTTTCTTAACTTCATAAGGCATACTGTTGGTTGAGGGAATATTAATCAAAAGTACCACATGAAAGTCTACACTGTAGACTCTACAGTTTTTAAGCCAAGAAAGGAACTTAACATTGTAACTTTAACACAGCTACTGAGCAGCCCCGAGAAACGCCGGGCTTTACTGCTAATTAAAAGGTGTATGTGAGTTAGAAACGAAGTCAGTGTTCAGAAAGATTTTACAAATGTACGTAAGATTGTCTCACACGAAATAGTGTGGTTTCTTTTCACTTGTGTGCGGTATGTATGTATATAAAAATCTGTGTGTATATTGTTGTTTATAGGTTTTGTGAAGTACTTACTGTGATCTATAAGGGATGTATTGATTTTTATTTTTCCCCTTTCATGTCCACACGTGGTTTATTGGCGAAAATCAAATCAAATATACTTCGTTAAAATAATTTTATGTTGAAGCTGGTACTAGTAGTCAGGGAACAGTCACAGTATTTGTAATAATGAATATTGTAATCCATCTGACATGTGTTAAAAGGTCAGTTTTTGGTGAAAATATATTTGGTTGGGAAGACATGGTCAAACGTACTTCCTTGTCGCCATTTCACTTTAATTTATATTCAATAAAAAAAAAACAAAAAAAAAACTGAAAATTATTTTGATGTATAGAGAGGAAAGATCATTATTTATTGAATACGTTTGTATATTTAGTCAAGGCATGGGTATGACAAGGAAAATTAAGATAAAGAAAAGAAAAAACAAAATGGAAAAAAAGAGTTCTATAAAAGACATTTAAACTGTTGACAATGGAGGCAAGCCAAATATGGAAGAAAATGGAAAGAGTTCCATAAAGGATTTATGGTTACATCTGTTGACGGCAGAGGCAAACTTTAGCCAATTATGGAAGAAAAGAGGCAGAGCTCCATAAAGGACATTTACATCTGTGGAGGCACATGGCTTAGTGGTTAGAGCATTAGCCTTGCAATCGAAAGGTTGTGAGTTCAATTCTCAGACCGGGTGATGTGTTGTTTCCTTGAGCAAGACACTTTATTTCACATTGCTCCAGTTTACTCAGCTGTAGAAATGAGATGGAATGATAGGGACCCCAGTCCCTATCATTCCACTGCAAAGTGGTCGTGGAGGTGCCACGCAAAAAAAGCACCCAGCACTCACTGTAAATGAGGTTGGTGTTAGGAAGGGCATCCAGCTGTAGAAATCAAGCCAGAATCAGTTCCCGTCCCACCCTTGCAAGCAGGGAAAAGTGGACGTAAAATGAAATGAAATGATGAAATGAAATGACAGTTGAGGCAAACCTTTAGCCATATATGGAAGAAAAGAGAAGTTCCATAAAAGACTCACATTTAAATCTGTTAACAGCATTAGATCCTATAATGTATATATCTGTGTGTTTGTGTGTGTAAACAAGACTTGGTTGACTTACAAAGCATTGAGGAATTTGAAAATATAGTCGCCACAATGCAGATAACCACAAATAAGATATGATATGACTGATTTATTGTTCATTTCATTATAGCAGCTTTCTTGGGATAGCTCTGTGATAGCATCCTCCTTTGATGTTGTAACAGTTCTGTGATGACACCTTTCTAATATATGTTGGAGGTAGCTGTGTGATATTGTTCTCCTTCCATGTTGTAACAGTTCTGTGATGACACCTTTCTAACATATGTTGGGGACAGCTGTGATATCGTCCTTCCACCCTCTCTAATATATCAGCTACTCAAGGATTGCTTATCATTATGACAATATCTTTACTGACATGTGATATCATTATGACAATATCTTTACTGACATTTTTGAAATTAGAACTCTAACATCAACCCTGTTGTTGCTATTAGTTACAACAATCCTATAATAACAGTGGCATTATGATAGCCATGTTAAGACATGTCTTAGCAGAACTGCTCTGGGATCTGGATCATGATCACAGCATCACAGCCACAGTGATCACAGCACTCTAACCACAGCTCAAATGTGACAGTATAATAGTTTCTGATATAGACTCAAGGCCAACAATTTTTGGGGAAGGGAAAGTCGATTAAATTCACCCAGTGCATTACTGGTGCTTTATTTAAACGACCCTGTAAGGATGAAAGACAAAGCTAACCTTGGTGGGATTTGAACTCAGAATGTAAAGGGACGTAACTATATGCTGCAAAGCATGTTCTCTGATGCTCTACTGATATTAGTAATCCATCACCCTCAAATGTGATAGTATAATGGCAAATCAATGACAAATTCTGAGTGACGACAGTTTGAAAATGATAGTTGGGTTGACATTACTATGATGGACGTTGCATGCAGACAGCTCTGAATTTGCAGCTGTAATGACATTCCAAAAATAACTACACTGCAATAACACTTCTCCGATGATGTGATATAAATTCCATAAAAGTTAAATTTGTCTAAAAATAGTTTTAGTTGTTTTCACTTTTAAAGCATTAGGGTTAATGATGTCACTTAAATAATGACACATGGTTTCTGATGTATATTTAGTATTCTTCTTGTTCTTCCTCTTCTGTATCTATGGAATCTATCCCAACCTCTTCATAGTCCTTCTCCAGAGCTGCCAAATCCTCACGAGCTTCAGCAAACTCACCTTCCTCCATACCTTCTCCTACATACCAGTGAACGAAAGCACGTTTGGCATACATCAGGTCAAATTTATGATCAAGACGGGCCCAAGCTTCAGCAATTGCTGTGGTGTTGCTCAACATACACACAGCACGTTGGACTGTAGCAAGATCACCTCCTGGAACAACAGTTGGGGGTTGGTAGTTGATTCCAACTTTGAAACCAGTTGGACACCAGTCCACAAACTGGATGGACCTCTTTGTCTTGATAGTTGCAATAGCTGCGTTGACATCTTTTGGTACGACATCACCACGATACAACATACAGCATGCCATGTATTTGCCATGACGTGGGTCACACTTAACCATTTGGTTAGCTGGTTCGAAGCAGGCACTTGTAATCTCAGCCACTGTCAATTGCTCATGGTAGGCTTTCTCTGTAGAAATGATTGGAGAATAAGTAGCCAATGGGAAATGAATCCTAGGATATGGTACCAAGTTGGTCTGAAACTCAGTCAGATCAACATTAAGAGCACCATCAAATCTGAGAGAGGCAGTGATGGAACTGACTACCTGAGCAATCAAACGATTCAGATTAGTGTAGCTAGGTCGCTCAATATCAAGATTTCTCCTGCAAATATCATAGATGGCTTCATTGTCAACCATGAAAGCACAATCAGAGTGCTCAAGAGTGGTATGGGTGGTCAAGATAGAATTGTATGGTTCTACAACAGCAGTTGCTACTTGAGGAGCAGGATAGATGGAGAATTCTAGCTTGGATTTCTTTCCATAATCAACACTGAGTCGTTCCATAAGAAGAGATGTGAATCCTGAACCTGTGCCACCACCAAAACTATGGAAGAGAAGGAAACCTTGAAGTCCGGTACATTGGTCAGCCAGCTTGCGAATTCGGTCAATAACCAAGTCAACAATTTCTTTCCCAATGGTGTAGTGACCCCTGGCATAATTATTAGCAGCATCTTCTTTACCAGTAATAAGTTGTTCAGGATGGAAAAGTTGTCTGTATTGACCTGTACGAACTTCATCTGGAAAAAAGTAACAAAACAGAAATATGTATATCAGTATGTATTTTGTGTTTTTATTGGTAATTCTAGAATTCATCATCAAAACATTTTGTTGAAAGAATTTCATTGAAGCCCCCCTTCCCCTACCAATATATAATTTATAATATAATAATATATAAAGCTTATCAAGTGACTTTTAAAATAGTTATTTACCCTCCATCTCCAACATACCCAAAACATTAAAAAAATGAAATAGACATTCTGTAAACCAGATGTAGGACTTCAGTTGAATTCTGTAAACCTGATGCAGGACTTCAATTGAGTTTTGTTGACCAGATGTAGGACTTCAGTTGAGTTCTATTGGCTAGATATAGGACTTCAGTTTAGTTTAGTTCTATTGACCAGATGAAGAACTTCAGTTGAGTTCTATTGACCAGATATAGGACTTCAAATGAGTTTTGTAGAGCAGATGTAGGACATAAGTTGAGTTCTGTAGAACTTCTGTGGTGTTCTGTAGACCAGGTGAAAGGTTTTGGTGAGTTCGCAGACTCAATAAATGCTATTTAGCTCAGGTTAAATAATATCCATAGTTTTAAACTCAACAATGACAAGAACCTTGTTGGCAGCCCAGCTAAAACAATAAACAGCCCTAAAACAACAAACAAACTAAAAACTTCCTTACCGACAACTGTTGGTTCCAAGTCTACAAATACAGCCCTAGGAACGTGTTTTCCTGCCCCAGTTTCTCGAAAGAATGTGTTGAAAGAATCATCACCTGCTGGTATAAACATATCTGTTGGCATCTGACCATTTGGCTGGATTCCATGTTCCAAACAATACAATTCCCAACAGGCATTACCAATCTGGACTCCAGCCTGTCCAACATGGACACTAATACATTCCCTCTGGAAAATAAAAGATATCAAATAAATAATGATTTATTTCATAGCAATAATCTATGTCAATAATAAAAAGTATCAGTCAAGTACTGGTGTCGATTTTTCCTCTATATCTCTTTCGCAATCTCTCTATCCTTCTCTGGAAGAAATCTGCTGTATTCAGACTTGGAGAGATGGGATCTGCCAGGTTTTAAAATGTCAATGTGGCACCCTTATGACTTCCCCAGGAGTTATGGGTTAAAAAGAAAAAAAGTAATCTTGTATACACACAACTGTAACATTAATTTACACACAAGGCCAGAAACAGCCTATAAGATGGCCCTGTACCCCCTACTTTTCAATAGTGCTCCTTTCAATTTAGAAAATAGTTTATAAAAAAAGCATCCTGAAATATATTCCTTGAAGTTGCAATTTTACTAACTTTTCTTCTTAAAACAAAAACAAAGAACAAAAATAACTAAAAAAAAGTTAACCAAAGAAGTTGGTAAAAAAATTCCCCTAGGGAATTAGAATGGCTACCCAGAATGTTGTGAAGCACCCTGAGCCCCAAAGCTTATGAGATTAGGTGTGAGCATTCAAAATAACAAAAACAACAAAGTATTTGATTGGTTGAATAGTACTTATTTTATTGACCTTGTAAGGGTGAAAGTTGAGCTTGGCAGTATTTGAAATCAGAATGTAAAAGTGCACTAATTTACTGGTAATTTCTTATTGATGAGTATATCTTTCACTGACACACACTCACACACACATGCAGTGAGATCAAACCCAGAAATCATATTTGCAAATCAAACTTCTTAACCGCCCACACAGCTATGCCTGCACACAGGAAAAAATATAGAAATTCATTAAAAAAAAATGAGTGAAAATAGAAAGATCTCATTTTGTGGCCTTTTCCTCATCGTCGTCGTCATCATTTTTACCTTTCCATGCTGGCTTGAGTTAGATGGGACTTTTTATTACAATGCTTTATTGCCAGAGTGTTGCTTCTTATGACATGTAGGGATACAGTGTATCTATTCTAAACCAGCTACACAGTCTTCTTATAACATGTAGGGATACAGTATACTTATTCTAAACCAGCTACAGTCTTCTTATAATATACAGGGATATAGTGTACTTATTCTAAACCAGCTACACACAGTCTTCTTACAATATACAGAGATACAGTGTACTTATTCTAAACCAGCTACACACTGTCTTCTTATAATATACAGGGATATAGTGTACTTATTCTAAACCAGCTACACACAGTCATCTTACAATATATAGGGATACAGTGTACTTATTCTAAACCAGCTACACACAGTCTTCTTATAATATACAGGGATACAGTGTACTTATTCTAAACCAGCTACACACAGTCTTCTTACAATATACAGAGATACAGTGTACCTATTCTAAACCAGCTACACACTGTCTTCTTACAATATACAGGGATACAGTGTACTTATTCTAAACCAGCTACACACTGTCTTTTTACAATATACAGGGATACAGTGTACCTATTCTAAACCAGCTACACACAGTCTTCTTACAATATATAGGGATACAGTGTACCTATTCTAAACCAGCTACACACAGTCTTCTTACAATATACAGAGATACAGTGTACCTATTCTAAACCAGCTACACACTGTCTTCTTACAATATACAGAGATACAGTGTACTTATTCTAAACCAGCTACATACAGTCTTCTTACAATATACAGAGATACAGTGTACCTATTCTAAACCAGCTACACGCAGTCTTCTTACAATATACAGAGATACAGTGTACCTATTCTAAACCAGCTACACACAGTCTTCTTACAATATAAAGGGATACAGTGTATTTATTCTAAACCAGCTACACACTGTCTTCTTACAATATACAGAGATACAGTGTACTTATTCTAAACCAGCTACACACAGTCTTCTTATAATATACAGAGATACAGTGTACTTATTCTAAACCAACTACACACAGTCTTCTTATAATATACAGGGATACAGTGTACTTATTCTAAACCAGCTACACACAGTCTTCTTACAATATACAGAGATACAGTATACTTATTCTAAACCAGCTACAGTCTTCTTACAATATACAGAGATACAGTGTACCTATTCTAAACCAGCTACATACAGTCTTCTTACAATATACAGAGATACAGTGTACTTATTCTAAACCAGCTACACACAGTCTTCTTACAATATACAGAGATACAGTGTACCTATTCTAAACCAGCTACACACAGTCTTCTTACAATGTGTAGGGGTGCGGTGTACCTATTCTAAACCAGCTACATACAGTCTTCTTACAATATACAGAGATACAGTGTACTTATTCTAAACCAGCTACAGTCTTCTTACAATATACAGAGATACAGTGTACTTATTCTAAACCAGCTACATACAGTCTTCTTACAATATACAGGGATACAGTGTACTTATTCTAAACCAGCTACACACTGTCTTCTTATAATATACAGAGATACAGTGTACTTATTCTAAACCAGCTACACACTGTCTTCTTACAATATACAGAGATACAGTGTACCTATTCTAAACCAGCTACACACAGTCTTCTTACAATATACAGGGATACAGTGTATTTATTCTAAACCAGCTACACACTGTCTTCTTACAATATACAGAGATACAGTGTACTTATTCTAAACCAGCTACACACTGTCTTCTTACAATATACAGAGATACAGTGTACCTATTCTAAACCAGCTACACACTGTCTTCTTACAATATACAGAGATACAGTGTTTCTATTCTAAACCAGCTACACACTGTCTTCTTATAATATACAGGGATACAGTGTACTTATTCTAAACCAACTACACACAGTCTTCTTACAATATAGAGATACAGTGTACTTATTCTAAACCAGCTACACTAAGTCTTCTTACAATATACAGAGATACAATGTACTTATTCTAAACCAGCTACATACAGTCTTCTTACAATATACAGAGATACAGTGTACCTATTCTAAACCAGCTACATACAGTCTTCTTACAATATACAGGGATAAAGTGTACCTATTCTAAACCAGCTACACACAGTCTTCTTACAATATACAGAGATACAGTGTACCTATTCTAAACCAGCTACATACAGTCTTCTTATAACATGTAGGGATACAGTGTACTTATTCTAAACCAGCTACACACAGTCTTCTTACAATATACAGAGATACAGTGTACCTATTCTAAACTAGCTACACACAGTCTTCTTACAATATACAGAGATAGTGTACCTATTCTAAACCAGCTACACACAGTCTTCTTACAATATACAGAGATACAGTGTACCTATTCTAAACCAGCTACACACTGTCTTCTTACAATATACAGAGATACAGTGTTTCTATTCTAAACCAGCTACACACTGTCTTCTTATAATATACAGGGATACAGTGTACTTATTCTAAACCAACTACACACAGTCTTCTTACGACATAGAGATACAGTGTACTTATTCTAAACCAGCTACACTAAGTCTTCTTACAATATACAGAGATACAGTGTACTTATTCTAAACCAGCTACATACAGTCTTCTTACAATATACAGAGATACAGTGTACCTATTCTAAACCAGCTACATACAGTCTTCTTACAATATACAGGGATAAAGTGTACCTATTCTAAACCAGCTACACACAGTCTTCTTACAATATACAGAGATACAGTGTACCTATTCTAAACCAGCTACATACAGTCTTCTTATAACATGTAGGGATACAGTGTATTTATTCTAAACCAACTACACACAGTCTTCTTATAATATACAGGGATACAGTGTACTTATTCTAAACCAGCTACACACAGTCTTCTTATAATATACAGGGATACAGTGTACTTATTCTAAACCAGCTACACACAGTCTTCTTATAATATACAGAGATACAGTGTACTTATTCTAAACCAGCTACATACAGTCTTCTTACAATATACAGGGATACAGTGTACTTATTCTAAACCAGCCACATACAGTCTTCTTACAATATACAGGGATACAGTGTACTTATTCTAAACCAGCTACACACAGTCTTCTTACAATATACAGAGATACAGTGTACCTATTCTAAACCAGCTACACACAGTCTTCTTACAATATACAGAGATACAGTGTACCTATTCTAAACCAGCTACACACTGTCTTCTTACAATATACAGAGATACAGTGTACCTATTCTAAACCAGCTACACACTGTCTTCTTATAATATACAGAGATACAGTGTACTTATTCTAAACCAGCTACACACAGTCTTCTTACAATATACAGAGATACAGTGTACCTATTCTAAACCAGCTACACACAGTCTTCTTACAATATACAGAGATACAGTGTACTTATTCTAAACCAGCTACACACAGTCTTCTTACAATATACAGAGATACAGTGTACCTATTCTAAACCAGCTACACACAGTCTTCTTACAATATACAGGGATACAGTGTACTTATTCTAAACCAGCTACACACTGTCTTCTTACAATATACAGGGATACAGTGTATTTATTCTAAACCAGCTACATACAGTCTTCTTACAATATACAGAGAGACAGTGTACCTATTCTAAACCAGCTACATACAGTCTTCTTACAATATAGAGATACAGTGTACCTATTCTAAACCAGCTACACACAGTCTTCTTACAATATACAGAGATACAGTGTACCTATTCTAAACCAGCTACACACAGTCTTCTTACAATATACAGAGATACAGTGTACTTATTCTAAACCAGCTACACACAGTCTTCTTACAATATACAGAGATACAGTGTACCTATTCTAAACCAGCTACACACAGTCTTCTTACAATATACAGGGATACAGTGTACTTATTCTAAACCAGCTACACACTGTCTTCTTACAATATACAGAGATACAGTGTACTTATTCTAAACCAGCTACACACAGTCTTCTTACAATATACAGAGATACAGTGTACTTATTCTAAACCAGCTACACACAGTCTTCTTACAATATACAGAGATACAGTGTACCTATTCTAAACCAGCTACACACAGTCTTCTTACAATATACAGGGATACAGTGTACCTATTCTAAACCAGCTACACACAGTCTTCTTACAATATACAGGGATACAGTGTATTTATTCTAAACCAGCTACATACAGTCTTCTTACAATATACAGAGATACAGTGTACTTATTCTAAACCAGCTACATACAGTCTTCTTACAATATACAGAGATACAGTGTACCTATTCTAAACCAGCTACATACAGTCTTCTTACAATATAGAGATACAGTGTACCTATTCTAAACCAGCTACACACAGTCTTCTTACAATATACAGGGATACAGTGTACTTATTCTAAACCAGATACACATTCTTCTTACAATATACAGAGATACAGTGTATTTATTCTAAACCAGCTACACACTGTCTTCTTACAATATACAGGGATACAGTGTACCTATTCTAAACCAGCTACATACTGTCTTCTTACAACGTGTAGTGGTGCGGTGTAGCTATTCTAAATCAGCTATACAGTCTTCTTACAACATACAAGGATACAGTGTACCTGTTTTAAATCAGATACACATGTTTTTAAAAATTCCAAACTGACAACCCCCAAACAAGGCTTAATGTGACTTACTGAAATATAAACCCTTAAGTTAAGTAAAGGCTCACATACTTAATGCTGTAAGCAAAAATAATTTCTAACCTATTTTTATAGTTGTAATGAGAAAAATTGACAATTTTTATCATGGAGGCACATGGCTTAGTGGTTAGAGCATTGGCCTTGCAATCGAAAGGTTGTGAGTTCAATTCTCAGACCGGGTGATGTGTTGTTTCCTTGAGCAAGACACTTTATTTCACATTGCTCCAGTTTACTCAGCTGTAGAAATGAGATGATAGGGACTTTCCACTGCAAAGTGGTCGTGGAGGTGCCACGGCAAAAAAGCACCCAGCACTCACTGTAAATGAGGTTGGTGTTAGGAAGGGCATCCAGCTGTAGAAATCAGGCCAGAATCAGTTCCCGTCCCACCCTTGCAAGCAGGGAAAAGCGGACGTAAAATGAAATGATGAAAATGATGAGGACAAGGGAAAGAACTTTCAAATTTAAATCAATTAAGAATTAAATGGAGGCATGCAGTGGTAAATAATTTGAGTTTTTGATGAAATGATGGTAACTTTAGATATGTTTCAGTTTTATTAAACCTTTCCAGGGAAGTATAGTCTAACATATATTTACCAGATCTCAGAATGACCGAGAGGGTATAGCTTTTGTGATTAGGCAATTTGATATGACATTTGAAAATTTTCTAGGGATGCCATCTGCATAAAGAACACATAAATGTGTATACATTACCCACTCCCCCATATATATATATAATCAGTGTTATCATCACTGTTTAACATCTATTTTCGATGCTTGCATGTGTTAGATAGGCTGTCATTTCATGAGGTTAGACTTGTCAGGTGACCATGTCTTTCTCATATGTTCAGGTTTTGGGTTCGTTTTCAACAGCTAGAGGCCCTTCCTTATGTCAGCAGCCACATTACAGCATATATATCATCATCATCATCATCATCATCAACGTTTAACGTCCGTGTTCCACGCTTGCATGGGTTTGGACGGGGGTAGTCCCACTTGAGGCAAGAGTGATTGTCTTGCTCGCATAGGACTGTCTGGCAGGTTTTCTACAGTTGGATGCCCTTCCTAACACCAACCACATTTACAGTGTGGGTCTGGGAGGTTTTTACCGTGTTGCCTACACGGCCACATTACAGCGTGGACTGTGTGTTTTTTTTGTCGTGACACCTACACGATCTCATTTGTTTCGGCCTGGATGGTGTGGCACCAACACAACTTTACATAGAACGGGGTGGTGGGACGGGGGGGGGGGGTATTTTGTTAGAGATGCCTACTGGCTGTAGTAGGTTTTACTATGTATTTAGGTAAGGCGGGTCTTCTCTGTTACTGAGTACCGCCAAAGGTCTCGGTCCAGTGACATTGTCTTGGAGAGGTGTAAGTGTGTGAGGTCGGAGTTTATCAGCTCGTCCTAGGTTTTTCTAGGTCTGCCTATTCCGTGGCTACCGTCTATCTTTATTGCCCTGCACTTTGTTATACAGCTATCGACTTTCATGCGCATCACGTGTCCATACCAACGTAGCCTTCTCTCGAGTAAACAACATCTGATCCCTCTTATTTCTAATTTTTTCCTTAGTTCGTTTATGCTTTGCCGTTCACGTATATTACTGTTACACATCCAGCGGAGCATGCAAGCTTCGTTCCTCTCTAGTCTGCGTATATCCTCTGCACACAATGCCCAGGTCTCACTGCCATGCAACATTGCTGTTCGTATGCAGGCATCGTACAACCTGCCTTTCATTTTTAGGGAGAACCCTTTAGCAGCTAATAGTGGTATAAGCTCTCTGAACTTTTTCCAACCAGTTCTGACTCTAGCTACTGTACTTTCAGAGCACCCTCCCCCACTGATGATTTTATCACCCAGGTAACGGAAACTGTCCACTATTTCTATAGAACCCTCTGCGCAATTGAAAGAGCTAGTATTTTGTGGGCACTTGCTGCTACTTATTGCACCAGAGCACCGGCCACATGTAAAATCTATGTTCTTAGTTAGCTTACCTGTGATCCCACTACATCTTTTATGCACCCATACTTTGCATTTAGGACATAAAATGGAGTTTCTACCTACGCCTTTCCTACACACCGAGCACGACCATTTCCCAGAAGGGACCGCCGCCTTATTTTCTTTCCTACAAACTAGAACTTTAGTCTTAGCCAGGTTAATTTTAAGGCCTTTTGATTCTAGGCCGTGCTTCCATGTTTGGCATTTCTTCTCTAGCTCGGCCATTGATTCCGCTATGAGTGTCAGGTCTGCGTATAGGAGTTCCCATGGGCAGCTGGTCTTGAACTCCTCTGTTATAGCCTGAAGGGCAATAATAAATAGTAGGGGGCTGAGAACAGAGCCCTGATGGACGCCAACTTTTACGCTAAACTCTTCACTATATTCGTTGTTAATTCTAACCTTGCTGACTGTTTCTTTATACATGGCTTGTATAGCTCTCACAAGCCATTCGTCAACGCCTAGTTTTCTAAGAGCCCACCAGATAATGGAGCGGGGGACTCTGTCGAAGGCTTTCTCCAAGTCGACAAAAGCTAAGTAGAGGGGTTTACCTTTAGCTAGGTACTTCTCCTGTAGTTGTCGTACAATGAAAAGAGCGTCTGTGGTACTTTTGCCTGACACAAACCCGAACTGCATTTCATCTAGGTCAATTCTCTCTCTGATTAGTTGTGCTATTACTTTTTCCGTGACCTTCATGACCTGGTCGATTAATTTAATGCCTCTATAGTTACTCCTATCTAGGGTGTCTCCTTTACCCTTATAACAGATATATATATAATATATTAATAAATGGAAACTATATTTATAAAACTATAATTATTTTATTATATATATTTCAAGGGAAACCAAGGCAAATTATGGTGCGCTTTCATCAGATAAAATACAGATTTGTTTTATAAATAAATATTGACATACCCGGAAAAAAGACAACCTTGAAGTTCCCTGGATAGATCAGGTTGTCTTTTTTCCGGGTATGTCAATATTTATTTATAAAACAAATCTGTATTTTATCTGATGAAAGCGCACCATAATTTGCCTTGGTTTCCCTTGAAATATATATAATAAAATAATTATAGTTTTATAAATATAGTTTCCATTTATTAATATATTGAATAAACGGAAAAAATGAAACGAAATTTCATTTCCCACTCTTAGTACGGCTGTTACTTAAATATAAGTATGTATACGTACATACATATATGTATACAGACATACAGTAGTATGTATATATACATACATGCACACATATATATATGTACGTAAGGATTCACCAAACATTTATTATAATGCTCGGTGTGTTTGTAAACAAACATCCCGTATTAAGCCGTAGTGTCTAGCAACCACCGTTGCTCGTTTGTTCAACACTGACAAAGGAACACTGTACTAGTTTCAAGCTTATTAGCTATCGTCAGCAACATATACCTTCCTGCCAGATGATTGAACGTCCGAAAGTATATACTTTCCTTATGCATATTAACGGCTGAGTAGCCCAATTTGCATATCGAGTGGGTTAATCGGCCGGGAGCACCGAAAACGATAAACGGAAAAAATGAAACGAAATTTCATTTCCCACTCTTAGTACGGCTGTTACTTAAATATAAGTATGTATACGTACATACATATATGTATACAGACGTACAGTAGTATGTATATATACATACATGCACACATATATATATGTACGTATGGATTAAGTAACAGCCGTACTAAGAGTGGGAAATGAAATGAAAAGCGGATGTAAAATGATGATGATGATGATGATATATATATATGCATTTTTCCTACTATATCAAGCATTAAACTAATATATATATTTTCATTAAAATGTATCGTTTATTGTATTGGTTTCTATCTACTTTTCACATATATATATTTATATATATATTGGAAGACCCTCAGTTGTGTCAAAGACATGACAGCTTCTCCTGTCCTGTGCACTTGGTGGTTTGTCAACCGTACATCAAGGAGACACAGATCCCTGGCTTGCTTGAGAGATCAGTGGCTCTGCTTCAGTACTGACTTGATCTATGTAGATCCATCCAACCCTTACTAGCTGGGAAAGTGGATGGTAAAATGACAACAATAATGATGATGATATATACACACATGTGCGCACACACACGCACACAGCACATATATATAAGTGCAAGCTAACATACTTAATGTGAATAAAAAAAAAAAAAAAATAATAGTCATTTAATCAATTGAAATTAGACTCATAATAAGAAAAAATGCCATTAATATTAATGACAATTTATGTTAAAAGAATGCAAGGGAGAGAATTTTGAAATTTAAATTGATCCAAATTCACTTGACTTTCTCATCAAATACTTGAACTTGACTTTCTAGCTAAATACAGACAACCTTTCTATAGATAGTTCAGATATCAGGTTATTTTTTGTTATATTTAGTCTGCTATCATTTCTAGACTAATGAAAAACAAAAGATAAACAATTTACATCTTGGTATGTATCATTCCTCTGTCATTTATCAGCCTGGCAAAATTCCAGTCTTGATGCTGTGTCAGACAGGAAGACATGATATATTCATAGAAAAAGAATAGAAGATTTACAACCAATTGAACTCAACCAAATGCATCTCTGAATTATTTAATCTGTAAGCAATTCTATTTAGATAATAGTTACATCTAGTTTGATTTCTGGACTGGGTTGTGTGTTGTGTTCTTCAGAAAAACATTTCATTTTTCATGTTGCTCCAGTATACTCAACTGAAAATGAGTACCAGCAATAGCTGGGATGTTACCCTGCAATGGACTGGCATCCTGTCCTGGGGCGAATCTTCTACTATCAGTCACTTAAAGACATAGAAACCAGGATAAGCACTGGCTCAATGAGCCTCCAGGCTCAAGATGGATTTTATTTCTAGTTAGCAAGATATTGAGGGTCATTTAAAAGGTCTGACTGCAAGTGCATGCTTAGTTCTATCTTGTAGGTGGAAATTATATTTTTCCATAAGCAAAATGAAATAAAATAAAATAAAATAAAACATTTTTATGACTTAAGTCATTGAAGGGAAATTACTTTTTTGCAGAGCCTTTAAGAGGAGAAAGTAAGGAAGAACACATAACTCATGGGTTGCTGAAATAAGAAGCAATGCAGCCATCATCAATTGAGATATCAAATATCAAGATATCGTCAGACTAAAGACTTGCTTTGAATACTTTCAACTGAGTGAAGTCTGATAGATTCACACAAAGACCACAATGTAGCAGTTTTGTGTTAAACAAAGCAATACAGTAAATTGTTGTTAGATGGCATGTTGTCTGTAAGGGTTATACCCCTCAACATTGTTTTAGAGCAGGCATAGGCAACATTGTATAAAACTGTGGTCCTTGAGGTTCTGAAGTTTGCACCTTAGACACTGCTAAGTGGGTTTAATTTTAGTGGCAATGCTGGGTGTAGTTTGAGCTCCAGCGATCATGTAGACCAGGCATGGGTAACCTTTTTCGAGTAGCAGGCCACATAGGATGTTGCTCATCACAAGGCGGTTCGCACTCCTAACAAATTCAAGGCAATTTTGAAATTAGGCAGGCCATTCAGAAAGCCAAAAGGCTTTATCCAGCTCACGGGCTACAGTTTGTCCATGACTGCCATAGAGTGGGGCTAGAAATACTTTTTTGTGTATGTAGGTATGTATGAAGGCACGTGACTTTGTGGTTAGGGTATTTGACTTACAATCGTAAAGTTGTGAGTTTGATTCTGGCAGTGCCTTGAGCAAGACACTTTATTTCATGTTGTGCCAGCCCACCCCACTCAGCTGGCAAAAATAAGTTGCGCCTGTAGTTCGAAGATCCAGCCTTGTCACATTCTGTGTCATGCTGAATCTCCCCGAGGACTACCTTAAGTGTATGTGTGTCTGTGGAATGCTCAGCCACTTGCACGTTAATTTCATGAGCAGGCTGTTCCGTTGATCGGATCAACTGGAACACTCATCATCATAACCGATGGAGTGCCAATAGTAAGTAATATATGTATGTATGTATATATGTATGTATGTATGTGAGTTGGCAGCCACCATGTATGTGAGTATGTATGTGTGTATGTATCATCATCATCATCATCATCATCGTTTAACGTCCATATTCCACGCTTATATCTGTATGTGTATATATGTGTGTGTGTATGTATTTTATATTATATATGTAGTGAGTGGTTAGCATTAGGAAGGGCATCCAATTATAGAAACTATGCCAAAATAAGGAACGTTTCAGAAGATGACAACTTGTCCAACCCTTGTTAGAGTAGAAAGTGGGCATAAAAGGAGGATGATATTGACTTTACTTTCCATATTGCCAGGATCAATGAAGTTATAGTTAAGTGAAAGAGAGACATTCTAAATGGTTAGTCAACCCACTACTAGAAATAGAAGTCATCTTCATGTCAGATCACACAATATGGTCTTTTTTTAAGAACAAAAAAAAAACAAAAAAACAGAAAGGAATCATTTGACAAGATGCCAGACCTTTTTTGTTTACTAAGTGGGGTGGAGCTTGTCAAATCAGACCAAGGAAACAATGTTTCCATTGGTCCTTCCATTGCTGATACTATCTACTTGGCAGAAAGAGCAATATGAAATAAAGTGTCTTGCTCAAAGACATAACCAGATTACCTGGTCCATGAATCAAACTCCCAACAGCATGATTGTGAATCCAATTCTCTAACCATTAAGCCATGCACCTTCACTTGAAGAACAAAAAGGAAGAACATATTGGATAATGCAATCTGAGATAAACTGTTCTTGAAAAGATTGTAAATGGTCATGGCTAGAATGCTTATTATCATAGGTTTGCTTCATCAGGGATGACCTGGAGCTAAACAACAACATCAGTGGCTGTTGCTAAAATCAAGTCACAATGTTCTGAAGATATGGCTGAGCAAACTAATAGATTAATCAGAGCAAACTCTCCAGAGAATATTGTTAAAGATATTTAGGAAAGAATATTCTTTTATCAGCATATCAATCTTTTCTAAGCAGAATATTGCCAGGATGCATAATCTTCTATATCCAAATATGAAGATAAAGAAGTAGAAGCAGGATTTATTTTAAAGAAACTTTAGAACTGCACAGAATTTTCAGGCAGGTGCCATTAGCTAGTGTTTGATATTCTCTGAGTCTTGAGAAGCATTTATAATATAATGGCTATTTTAAACATTTTATGAGTATTTTAAGTCTTTTAAACATCATCTACAATGAAAGTACATGTAGTATTTGACACAATATGTAAACTTACTTCACAGAATTAGATTTAGAACTAATTAAACAAGTGTCAAGTACATGTTTAAATAATCACTGGGCGAAGGTAATAATAATAATAATAATGAAAATATTGTGTACAATGCTCAGGTGCACTACAACTCATCAAAAGTGTATGTATAGTACATAGGGTAATGTACAAACGTCAGGAAAATGAACAGAGCATGAGTCATGATATACACATGTGTGCATGTGTATGGAAGGGGGGACATCAGGTGTAGTTTTGGCGAATTTCGGAAAGCATGAGGTTTTTAAAGGATGCAGTGTCTCGACAGCTAACAACTGACGCAGGTAGTTTGTTCCATGCTTCAGCAACTCTAAGTGTGAAAAGATGTTTCTGAAAGTCATGGGAGCTGTGCTGTTTTCTGACTTTGTAGGCATGTCCACATGTGTTAGACATATGGAGATTAAAAAGGTGCTCAGGGTTGTTGTTGGCGAGATGGTTAATAACTTTGTGGGTGTTTACCAAGTCCATATAATAATGGTTTCTGATTTAGGCACAGAGGCAATAATTTTGGAGAAAGGCAAAGTCAATTAAATTGACCCCAGTGCATTATTGGTACTTTATTTTATCAACTTTGTAAGGATGAAAGACAAAGCTAACCTTGGTAGGATTTGAACTCAGAATGTAAAGGGCCATAATAATAATAATAATTGTTTCTACTTTTGGCACACGGCCAGCAATTAACCAGTACATTACTGGTACTTTATTTTATCGACCCCATAAGGATGAAAGAATAATAATGATTTCTTTTATTTGTCATAACAATGCTGAATGTGGGGACATTACAAAGACAAATTACATAAAGTGTTGGGGTTCACATAAAAATCAGATGAAAAACAAAACAAAAAAAAAATTGATGATAAACTGCCCTTCTGATACTAGAGAACCCCAAAATAGGGACCATCAGGGAATGCCACAAGTCCATGGTCACCCTGATTCCTATGACTGGGTGCCCTTTTCTGATTTTCCTTCTTCAACCTACAGGCTCATGCTGAGAATAGAATCATTCACTCTTGCCATTTTTGCCACAGTCACTAATTTTTAAAATAAAATTCACTAGAGGAGAACAACCTCCTCTCTACTCTCACCTTTCTTTTCAAATGAAACTTGAAAAAACTCAACAAGATCTTGATTGAAGAGGAAAATTGTCAGTCTTTGGCTTCTCAATCTTGTCTACATGACCTCTTTTGCTATTGCCATCAGGCAAGGAAAAACTTTTCCTTGTTATTATAACTGGATGCGCCCTACACACGACATCAGCTGTTTGACATAAACCCTATATGTCAGTAATGTTTATACATTGAACAAGTGCATGCAGAGCAGTTTCATCACCATGTGCGCATCTCAAACAAGCCCATCTGACTGCACCACCATGCCTGTAGAGTTTATCTCAAACTGGTATGCTCCCTAGTAGCACTGCCAAACCAGAGATTTCTTGAAATTATTCATAGAAGTCCCCAGCCTGAATGTTCTCTGAAACAGACGGGCCAGTTCACTTTTTGTTGAGGCTCAGAGCCTCCCCAAGAACATCATTGCTCACTTCTGCCACTAGTCCTCTATAAAATGCAAGAATAGAACCTCCACTGATCACATTGTCTGCTAGTTGGCAGTGAGCTCCTGATGACATTGCAGATACCAGATGCCCAATCATGGTCTTTGCTTGACCGAGGACAGTGGCTCAGTCAAAGAGACAAGCTGCGAGAAAACAAGCCTTATGAACAGAGACCATACATGTTCATCCCCAAGGAATCTCTGCAAGTGTCACAGCCTCAGTGCATACATCTGAGCAGAGGGTATAGGTAGCAGATAGATCTTCTAACCAATGGAACTTGCCCCTTCCACAAGAAATGAAAGAGTAAACACTCTAGTCAGACGAGGACCAAGGCAAGGTGTGGTGATCAGGTGATAGATGAGGACAAATGCAATGTAGAGATTTGCCACCTTAGCCCAACCTTTCAGAGACAGCGTCTTCTCAGTCCATTTCTGGGTAAAACTGGCCAACCTGGTCATAACCTCATTTCAATTCATATCCACCTGTAAGTCTAGACCAAACCAAATCCTAAGCAGTTTAACAGGTCCATCCATCAGCCCACAATGCTGTCTTATAGGATGGATCTGAATCACAGGTCAACCAACTTGACTGTGTTGATTTTTGACCTGGACACTACCTCGCATTCTTTAGAATGTTCCAACCACTTCCACTATTATAGTGGCATTGTCTGTGTATACTACTCCAATGACTAATTGCTTATGACTAATTGAAATTGATCAGGGCTCCAGTAAAGCCAAGTTTCTGACCCACCCTCTCTCTCTAATGTATCACATGAAGTGAATAGATCTGTTCGAGATTATGCACATTTATGATACTCTGATGAGACCACCAATGACCAACCTCTGTGCCAATACTTGGGCCAAAATCCTAAACTCTTCTGTTAACTCTTTACTATACATTACTGATTCTACTTCAATGGTAGTAGTAGTAGTAGTGGTGGTGATGGTTTCTGATTTAGGTACAAGAGTTAATTAAATCAACCCAGTGCAGTACTGGTACTTTATTTTATTGACTCTGTAACGATGAAAAGCAAAGCTAACCTCGAGGGAATTTGAAATCAGAATGTAAAGGGTCATGAAGCATGTTGTCTGATGTTCAATTGATATGGCCAATCCACTGCTCTAGTAGTAGTAGTAATAATAATATATTTTGGTGACCACAATGGCCCAAGACGTTGGGGATAATATAAGGATGAAAATCAATACAGAGTGCCATTTATAATGAGTAAAGGGTAGGGGACATCAATAAAAGAAAAAAACATTACATACAATAATAGCAATAATTGTAATAAATAGTAAAAATAAGAACACAAAACAATAACAAAAGTCAACTAGGAAATGTTCCCCAATAGAGGGGTTGGCACTTTAGAGTAATTCTTAATTTTTTTATATGAATACGTAAATATGTATTATTGAAGTTAAATATATTACTTGCTTTCTAAAGCAAAACAATTTTTATCATTTCTTGTCCAATGATGCACTGAATATATATGTATATATGTATATATAGTTGCATAGTTACTAGTTAAGACTAGTAAGACCATTGTTTAGCTTAGTGCTCTATACTCTGGTATTATAATGATTTTCTGCCCTACGGTAAGAGCTCTACCGTAGGGAAGGAAATCATTATAATATATATATACACATTAATTAAAAACAACAAAAGGCTGGACTGGAAACTTTCTTTAAAATTCTAATTCTGTGAAAACATAAAACATATTCAATGGCGGAATTTCACCATCCGATCATGATGCAAGACTTAGACGGTCTCATCAGATGCTGATTGCAGAATTAGTTATATAAGATAATAACAGGATTATGGTAAACACAAACAAAGAATAGAAAAAATAGAGGACAGATTTGATTCGGGGAAGGCCTGCAAATTCGGTGTTACTGTAATGGCATACCATCCCTGGATGTGGCACAAGCATCAATGCTAAGCATTGTGGGTTGATAGGTGTGATAGAAGAAGGTAGGGATTGTTAGATGGCAACACAAATTCTACTGTCCCTAAAAAATGCCATTCATTAATCCTAACCAAGGATTCTGCTGCTACAGAAGTTTAGCGGTATCAAACTCTGTTTCAGTAGACATTGGCCAAAAACTAGCGTAGTGTGACAGTGAAGACTTAACCCTTCAGCATTTACATTACTCTATATATACTATTATATTTTCATTGTAAAGGCTTTACCTCACATAATTATCTCACATAATATCAAATCTATGGGATTTTGATATTATTTATTTTGAGAACAATACCTTAACATCAGTATGAGCAGTTGGTTACAGCCGGTTTGAACAGAAAGAGGTCAGAGAATTATGGCTGGATATGGCCATTTTAAATGCTAAAGGGTTAAAGTGTTAAAGTGCCCCAGAGGTATACAAAGCTATATAAATTGTATAAAATAATAAAGAAATAAAAAGTTATAAACAGTTATAAAAAATTACAAAAATAAGATTAACAAAATTTATAAAGCTTATAAAGATTACAAGTGCTTTAATTTATTGCAACACCGTTTACTAAACAGAATCACCAGTTCTACCCATTGGTAAACAACGTAAAATAAATGACGTATACACACACACACATGGGATCACCCATGTAAAATCGCATATCTGAAGAGGTGTCGATTAAAAGTCGGGATCCGATCGCCCGATCAAACCTGAGCTGATAGATATTTGTAATATGCAATAAAGTTTCATAACAAGCTGAAAATCTGACTTCTTATTGTCTCTCTCTCTCTCTCTCTCTATATATATATATATATATGTATATATCATCATCATCATCATCATTTCATTTTACGTTCGCTTTTTCCCTGCTTGCAAGGGTGGGACGGGAACTGATTCTGGCTTGATTTCTACAGCTGGATGTCCTTCCTAACACCAACCTCATTTACAGTGAGTGGTGGGTGCTTTTTTGCCGTGGCACCTCCACGACCACTTTGCAGTGGAATGATAAGGACCCCAGTCCCTATCATCTCATTTCTTCAGCTGAGTAAACTGGAGCATATATATATATATATATATATATATATATATATATATATATATATATATATATATATATATATATATATATATACACACACACACACATATATATATATATATATACATATATATATATATATATGTGTGTGTGTGTGTGTGTGTGTGTATATATATATATATATATATATATATATATACACACACACACACACACATATATATATATATATATATATATTGGATTTTAGTCTTCAATTTTATTATTATTACTATATATATATATATATATATATATATATATATATATATATATATATATATATATATATATATATATTTATATATGGAGGCACATGGCTTGAGCATTGGCCTTGCAATCGAAAGGTTGTGAGTTCAATTCTCAGACCAGGTGATGTGTTGTTTCCTTGAGCAAGACACTTTATTTCACATTGCTCCAGTTCACTCAGCTGTAGAAATGAGATGATAGGACTGGGGTCCATATCATTCCACTGCAAAGTGGTCGTGGAGGTGCCACGGCAAAAAAGCACCCAGCCCACACTGTAAAGTGGACGTCTAGGCGCCACGGAAAAAAGCACCCAGCACTCACTGTAAATGAGGTTGGTGTTAGGAAGGGCATCCAGCTGTAGAAATCAAGCCAGAATCAGTTCCCACCCTTGCAAGCAGGGAAAAGTGGACGTAAAATGAAATGATGATGATGATGAAATGATATATGTACCGTATATATAAATATGCCTGTTATAAGAAGCAACAAGAAGGGGTGGTATCATAAAAGGCATCAGAAAATATCTCAGAAAATATCCAAACCATGCAAACATGGAAAAATTGACATAAAAACGACGATGATGATTCTGATACAAACATACACACACACACACATTTATATATATACATATATATATATATATATATATATATATATATATATATTTATATATATATATATATATATATATATATATATATATATATATATATATAGGAAAAAGTATGACCCCCTACTCTGCCGTCGGGGTCATACTTTTTCCTATTACCAACTCTACTACCCTAAGTATTGAGTACTCTGGTGCGTTATGGTCCATCTGGTTACCACAACTCCTTCATTATATATATATATATATATATATATATATATATATATATATATATATAAATGTATATATAGATATATATATATTGACGAGTTGTAGTGCACCTGAGCACTTTACACAATAATTTCATTATTATTATTATTATTATTATTATTATATATGAATACATATATGTGTGTGCGTATATATTTAAATAATGTGTGTGCGTATTCTATAAATAATAGCTTAGAAAATTGGGTAAACTGCTCCTATAGATGGAAAAAGGTGGCCAATAGCTGCATGGTATTGAAGAGATACAGGGTTCTTTTCTCTGTAGCAGCTGCTGGCCACTATTTTTCCCATCTATAGAGATCTCTTATCTGACTTTCTAAGCTATTATTTATAGTGATTGAGTGTTGTTGCAGTCATTTTCTGTGTTTAGGAGTCCTACATTTTCATATATAT
>OZ024741.1:133440205-133450205 GCA_964016885.1 Eledone cirrhosa
TGTTGATATCTGACGTTAGTGACATTGTTAACATCTGAAGTTAGTGACAACGTTGATATCTGACGTTAGTAACACAGTTGACATTTGACGTTAGTGACAACGTTGACATCTGACTTTAGCAACATTGTTGATATCTGACGTTATTGACATTGTTGATATCTGACGTTAGTGACAAAGTTGATACCTGATGGAGTTCATTTTGCATTATACAAATTATATTATGTACATTTGCATATGTGTAGTTATGTTTGTGTATGCTTATTTGGGCATTTGTGTGTGTGTATGTGTATTTGTATATATATATTTATGTGTATGTGTGTGTGTGTGTGAGTATGTATGTATGTTTGTGTATCTATGTGTATGTATGTATGTGTATCTATGTGTGAGTATGTATGTGTATCTATGTGTATGTATGCATGTATGTATGTTTGTATGTATGTATCTGTATCAGGTTTTTTGTCGATCTGACAAAAGCTTTCGATACTGTTAACAGAAATGCATTGTTCTCCAGAAACTTGATTGCCCTGATAAGTTCCCTGCTTTGGTTAGGTTTTCCATGACGACATGAAGGCTTGGGTTAATGTCAGAGGTAACATGTCAGAGCCTATCTCAGTAAAAAATGGAGTGAAACGGGGATATCCCAGCACCGACCCTGTTTGCCATATACTTTGCAATGGTTTTCTATATTGCATTCAGGAATTGCGAGCATAGTGTTTACATCCAATATAGAACCCCAGGCAGCATATTTAACATCAGGCATTTTGCTGCAAAAACAAAAGTATTTATATCAATCATAAGAGACCTCTTGTATGCAGATGATTGCGATCTTGTAGCGCACACAGAGAGTGATATGCAGCACATTTTGAATGCATTTTCTGATGCTTGCACTGCCCTAGGATTGACTGTCTCTCACAAGAAAACCGTCGTCATGTACCAACTTGCCCCTGGTAAGCAGTACAGTGAGCCAAATATCTATGTGTATGGTAAACGACTAGGAGTGGTTGATCAGTTTGTCTACCTGGGAAGCACTGTCAATCAATACAGCAACCTTGATAATGAAATTCCACTCAGGATTAGGAAAGCAAATGATGCTTTCGGAAAGCTAGAAAGGTGACTCTGGGGTCGGCAAGACATATGCAAGAAGACAAAGGTAAAGGCATACAAGGCATGTATGCTCTCTTCTCTTCTTTATGCCTGAGAGACCCGGGTCACATATCGACACCACCTTAAACAATTGGAGCGTTTCCATCAGATGTGTCTCAGACGGATCCATGGCGTTCATTGGAGGGACCACATCAGTGATGTCGAGATTTTGGAAATCTCTCTGTGTGACAGTATAGAAGCTCTTGTGCTTAAGCAAAGACTCCGTTGGAGTGGTCACCTTGCTAGGATGAAGGATTCTAGTATACAAAAACAACTCTTTTATGGAGAGTTAGTTAAAGGAAAACGACCTCCACATAAACCAAAAAAGAGGTATAAGGATTCGTTGAAAGCCTCTTTGAAAGATGCTAACATCTCTGCTGATACATGGGAAAATGTTGCTGCTGATCGTAATAAATGGAGAAAGACTGTATATGAGGGGAAAGTTGCCTTTGAGGCATCTCGAATTGCATACGAGAAATTAAAGAGGGATGTGAGTAAAGGCATTACTGTTGCATTTCCAGACAGCGAAGGTCCTCCTATGGTGCTAACATGCAGTGTCTGTGCGAGACTCTGCCTCAGCAAAGCTGGACTCGAAAGTCATCTTCACAGTCATAAAGTAACATCAGTGGTTGACTACCAGGCTGCTGTTGGAGATGCTACTCATCATGCCTGCCAAGCATGTGGTAGAGAGTGTAAATCAGCAGGAGGGCTCAAATGACATGCAAAAGTACATGAACCCCAACCCCAATCGGCTACTGCCAGTGAATGTTTTGGTTGCCAACTCTGTGAAAGACATTTTAGATCATTGGCTGGGCTAATATATATATATATATATATATATATATATATATATATATATATATATATATATACTCGATAACGAGGGGGCAGCCATCATGTATGTATGTATGTATGTATGTATGTATGTATGTATGTATGTATGTATGTATGTATGTTTGTGTATATCTGTATATGTATATACGTTTGTGTATGTATGTGTGTGTCTGTATGTATGTTTGTGTATATATGTGTGTGGACACAGCATAGCTGAAAGATTAATATGTTTGTTCCACAATCATAAGGTCCCAGGTTTAACCCCACTGCATGACATCTAGCTCAAATGTCATTTACCAGAGTCTTGGGTCTATCAATGTCTTGTGGGTGAAAATGGGTAGAGGAAACTGTTTGGAAGCCTGTAGGATGGACTGTACTTCTAATTTATAGATACAGCCATGTCACACACTGTGGCAGGCTAAATCTCCCTGATAATTACATTATGGATACACATGTCTGTGGAACACTTAATCAGTTGCATGTTAATGCCATGAGCAAACTGCTCCATAGATTACCTGTAACACTCACAATAGAAACTAACAGAGGTTCATTCATCTATTTGTATGTGTGTGTGTGTGTTTATGTGTGTGTGTATGTGTGTGTGTGTGTATGTGAGAGTGTATGTGTGTACGTGTATCTCTGTATGCCAGCAGATGTGTGTGATACTATTAATTTAATTGACAATAATGTGTTTGTGGGTGGCATGGTGTATGTGTGTGTGTGAGTGTCTCTGTAGGGTAAGTGTATATTTGTGTCTAAGTGACATTGTATATATACTTTTTCGTGTGTGTGTATGTGTGTGTGTGTGTAGTCGGTTTAGCTAGATAGGTTTGCATCTTTAAGATTAATTTTGATAAATAGTTACACCTTTCAACACTCCTCCCCTCCCTTTCTCCTCCTCCTCAACACCACCACCACTATCACCACCTCAACAAAATATAGTATCCACCCATCCATCCACCAAGTAGTTTACACATTTTCATCACTATGCAATCTCCCCTCACCCATTTCCCTCCTATCTTATTCACCAGACAGACTCTGCTGGTTTCTATTCCATTACTCTCCCTCTCTCTTTCTTTCTCTCCTTCCCCCTCTCTCTTTCACACTTCCCTCTTGACATACTATATCACTTTTTACGTCACTCCCACCCAACTCTCTCTGTCTCTCTCTCCCCCTCTCCCTCCCCTATCTCCTACCCAACTCTGTCTCTCCTTCACACTTACCTCTTAACACTCTATATCACCCACATTTTCCATCACTCCCCATCCCTTGCTCTATAATTTCACCATACAAGGTTAATACCTCAGACATACCACAACCTTGATTATGATGTGTCCTATAATAATGTGTAAAACCTGGTATTTATATATTTATAATAAACCTTTCATACATGCAATGTGTTTTATTTTGTGTATTCTACCACTCAACATTTTAAAATTATTCTTATATATATATATCATCATCATCGTTTAACGTCTATCTTCCACGCTAGAAGTCATTCCTATATAAAATAAAGATTCTAA
The DNA here is from genome assembly GCA_964016885.1 of Eledone cirrhosa. NCBI lineage: Eukaryota > Metazoa > Mollusca > Cephalopoda > Octopoda > Eledonidae > Eledone > Eledone cirrhosa. Next base: position 133,443,706 of record OZ024741.1, read on the forward strand.
TACTCTAACAACGTATTGAGTACCTTTTTTAACTGTGGTAATTTCCCGATCCCCCATCAGGACTCCACCCTTAATCATATATGTGTGTGTGAAAAGTAAATGGACAAACACAACAGATGAGGAAGTACAAAGAAGATATATATTAGTTTCACATTTAATGTAGTAGAAACGAAAACAATTTTTTTAAAGGGGAAACCTGAAAAAATTATTTTTTGAAAATAAAAATACAAATGAAAGACACAGAACTCCAGGGTAATCGGCTATTGAGATGGACTTTGGCAGTTTTGACCCCCTACCAACGGTACTGCTGGTCCACCCGAGTTCACAGTGTCTGACACAAGTCAAAGTACTGTCCTATGGAGTAAGAGACAAGACAAAACAGTTACTTATAAACAATTGAGCTATGTTAAATGAAAAACCAAAGGTTTTGCTGGAATCAAGTCATTTATTATCTTACATGCATTTCATTAGTAAGAAATTAAAATCAATGATACATACGTAATTTGTTTTTATAAACTTGCATTTTCATATTCATAAATTTTAGTCAACCCATAAAAAATTGAATGAATACCAATAAAATAGTTCCAGGGAATGAAGAAGAATATTAATATGTGAAGGGGATACAATTATATGTGGCAAGGAGATGACTTTTCAATCCAGCAACAAAAGGCAAGACCAAGACCCCATTAAAGTACCAATAAAGTAAACAGAGGATTATAGAAAGGAGATGGAGAAAGACAGAAGGTTCCAATAAAGAATGAGTTGAACAGTTGAGCGTGGATGTTATATTTTAGACCACAAATTAAGCAAGCATACCTTAACTCTTTTCGTACCAAACCGCCTGAAACTGCCTGGAACCACCCCTGGTTTTATGATATATATCTTTATTTCATTATCTAAAACTTTCTCTCATAATTATATTCAAGAACCTTTGTTAAGTTATATTCCAAACAATAGCTTGATAATAAGCATGTTGGTTATATTATTAAATCTAGTCAAATTCTTGACTATTTTCAACATTTGAACATTTCAATATTTGAAAATCAGTATAGGTAGTATTATTAGGAATATGGTAACGAAAGGGTTAACTAATATTTTGGGAATAGTCAAAAAACATAAAAGGCTTCTGGGGCTAGCGTGGAAGATAGACGTTAAACGATGATGATGATGGTGATGATGAAGGCAGAAATGGAAGCATTATAATGGGTACAAATCAAAAATTATAAATATGAGTCGTCTCCCCTTTGTGGTTAAAACATTAAAAACTATAAATATGTATATAATCTATCTATCTATTTATCTATCTGTCTATCTATCTATCTATCTATCTGGTACACTGCTTGGGCGCCTCCTTCCTATTGAGGATTTTGTTATTCAATTTATTTTTGTTATATTTTATATTTTATATTTTTATATTTTGTTATTGCCTCCTCCTTATTGACGACGCCTTTTTATGTAAACTCCCCCCTTGTACTTGTCCCACTCTTTGACGCCCTGGTAGCAATAACAAGAAAGTTATCTATCTATCTCTCTATCTAGCGGGACCTATGGACAACTTCCAGAGGTCCCTGGCCTGGCAGTGTTACCGAGGAGCTCTACCAGTTCGTGACAAGATCTACAGGCACGGACGCCCCGGCAGGGATCCTTCCAAGAGGGCGTGTCCAAAATGCGTGCAGGACATTGAAATAGTCCTGCACGCAATTGTACACTGCTCGGGCGTAACCGACCTGTGGAACTATGCAGAACAACTACTGTCGTGTATGGGACAAATCCAGTTGACTGCCGAGTCCATAGTAAGGATCAAACCGCCAGCCTCTTTCAAAAACGAAAGAGAGGCGGTTTTCCTCTGTACAGTGGCTATGGTTAAAGAAGTTATATGGTGGACGAGATTGAGAGGACTGAGGACAGATGCCTTTCTCTCCAGACAACAATTGATTCCCTTCTTTAAGTATCACTTTAGAAACAGAATCAGAGTGGGGAGAGAAGTACTGCACCCCAGCAAATTTACTGAAAGATGGGTGAATGAAGCGAAAATGGCCTGAGTGATTGGGCCTTCTCTGTTTATAAGCCTGTAGGTTGAAGAAGAGAGCAAAAGGAAGAAAGGAGCACTTGCACAGCACGCTCCTGGAGTTGAGGGTTGTTCTATCGACGGGGTATTAAACAACCCATTTGTGGCACTTCCCCGCTATTGGGGATTTCGATTGTTGTAATTGTTTGTGTTTATATTTTTTACACAACTATGTAAAATCCCCGGCATGTCTTTGTATTGTCCCCTTTTCTTGTGTGCCCTTGTAGCAAATAAAGAAGTCTATCTATCTATCTATCTACCTACTCGTATTCCTCACCGGACAACTGATGTGGGCCCTGTTCGTGAGGCGAGCCTTCCCACGACTCGTCTCGCTGATCGAACTGCAGTCCTGGGTCAAGCAAAGACTGAGGAAAGTGGGCGACTGGCACATCGGATGTGCTCAGGCGCTCACAGCCCTCTGGCAGGCGGACCCGGCGATCAGTGGAGACTCTACTTCATCATTCTATAGAGGGTTGGTCTGCAGCAAGTGCGATGACGCGCTCGGAGAAACTCTAGGCATAGAGGAAGATGAACTGGCCAGTCTGTTCGGTACCGAGGAGCTCTACAGACACGGGCGCCCGGGCAGGGACCCTTCGAAAAAGATCTGTCCGAGATGCGTGCGAGATGAAGAAACCGTCGCGCACGCATTCGTACACTGCCCGGGCGTTACCGACCTGTGGGACTATGTAGAATGACTATTGTCGTGGGTGGGACCAATCCGGTTGACCACCGAGTCCATTGTCATGATCAAACCGCCACCCTCCTTCAAAAACGAAGGAGAGGTGGTTTTCCTCTGTGTGATAGCTATGGCGAAAGAAGTTGTATGGTGGACGAGGTTAAAAGGGCTGAGGTCAGACACCTTTCTCTCCAGCCAACAACTGATTCTTTTTTTCAAATACCACTTTGGAAGAAGAATCAGGATGGAGAGAGAGATGCTGTACCCCAGCAAGTTTTATGAAAGGTGGATGAAAGTGGCGAGAATGGCCCGAGTGAATGGGCCTTCTCTCTATATCAGCCTGTAGGTTGAGGAAAAGGAGGAAGAGAGGAAAGGGGTACTCACTCTTTGTACTTCTGGAGATGAGGGCTGCACATTTTTTCGGGGGTATGTGTTACCCATATGTAATGTCTCCCCTATTAGGGAAAATCGATTGTTTTTTTAAATTGCATTTGTGATAGTATTTTACACGTTTTTTATTGTATGTAAACTTCCCCCTTTGTATTTGTCCCCATCTTTTGTGCCTCTGTGGCTAATAAAGAAACATATCTATCTATATATTACTAAAATTCTGTGCTTGCTTGCTTGTCTGTAATGTAATACAGCCAAAAGGGTGCATAATGGGAAAATACTTTGAAAGTTGGCCCTGAAATAGGAATACAAATGGAATAAAACAAGCCTTGCGTAAATCGGACCACGGATTCCCGAGATATAGGATTTTATGGGTACCTTCATAAATAGAGAGAGATTAGAATAGAGAGAAAGAGTTAGTGGTTGTGAGAGAGTAGATTGAGAGAGAAACATAGAGAGGGAGAGAGAAGAAGACAGAGGAGAATGGAAGAGAGAGAGAGAGAGCTGGTGGAGTTGTTGTGTATATATATATGTGAGTGTGTGTGTATATGTGTGTGTGTGTCTATGACCCATGTATATAGATCATAGACACCCACATATATACACACACACACACATTATATATATATATATGTATATACACACACACATTTATATATATACATACACATGTATATATATGGGCCTTCCAGTTTCATTTCACATTATATACATGTCTGAGTATATTTTAATTATTTAAAAATTATTTTTAAGTTAACATGATTTAAAAAAATAATTTTGAAGTGAACATGACCCAACGGGTCATGGGTGGTCTAGTCTATTATAATAGGCTTAAAGACAGCAGTCGTAGGGTGGGAGAAAGGAAAAGCAACCCCCCCCCCCCCCCAAAAAAAAAAACAGGTGGGAGCACGAGAGAAAATGAAAATAAAGAAATCTATGTGGATATAAATAAAAATTAAAAATTAAATTCTATAAAAATAAAGTAAATTTAGGAATTACTCAGCCAAAAGGCTGAGGCGATGCTGGGGCACTGCCATTAACGCTACACTTTCTACAGCCAGCTATCCTTAGTTGGCCATTGAAGCAAAAGGGAGTTTGTTGCTGATACCCTTACTTGCATTCGCCTTGTGCTGTGGGTTCATCCGAGCCAACACAGATGGCACTGTTTGAGCAGGGTATGGTGGGTATCTTGGCATGGTTGAGGACTTCAGTGTTGGTGACCTGGTTGGTCCACTTGATATCCAAAATGTGTCCTGGGCTACGAAAGTCAAAGACATTGAGATGCTGCTCCTGTCTATTGTTTGTTTACCTGTCTCTCTTTCTCCACCCAATTTTTTTTATCCCAATAACTTATTTTAGCTATTGTTCGGGCTAGCCGGAGGTATCTGATCTTTAATGCGAAGAAATACCTCTGATGGCTAATAGATCACTGATGATGGATAGTCCCTGCTTCTCTTTCTAATTTTTACTTCATATGTATCACATTCGCAACAACACAGCATGCCATTTTTCATTTCTATATGCTTTCCCCTTCGCTGTGACCTGTCTTTTTCTCTTCCCTTACTGCTATCCTCTTTCTCTCTCCCCCTTCTCTCTCCTTCTCTCTCTTACTTTCATTCTCCCCCTCTGCTAGTCACCTTCTCTTGGCTAGCCTCTTCCTCACACTTTCACTCACTCACTCTCTGTTACTCACCTTCACTCACTTCCTCCAACGTCCGGCACTGTACGAAATACTTTACTCGCTCACTTTTCACGCGGTACGGATGGTCTTTCGTTTTCTCGTCAATGTTTGCAAGTTCTTATGTTCAAATGAATCACTGACTTGATTTTCTCACTTTTCCTCTCTTTACGTTGCCTCACCATTCGTGTTCGTTTACCCATCTCTCTTTCTCCACGCAATTCTTTTTATCCCAATAACTTATTTTAGTTATTGTTCGGGCTAGCCGGAGGTATCTGATCTTTAATGCGAAGAAATACCTGTGATGGCTAATAGATCACTGATGATGGATAGTCCCTGCTTCTCTTTCTAATTTTTACTTCATATGTATCACATTCGCAACAACACCTGGTGGGGTGTTGCTCCTAGGGCTGCTGGTGATGTGGGCCTTCATGTTCTTAGCGCAGGAGTATCCTAGTTTAACTTTGTGTCGGTTAAAGATGGAGCGGTATTTATGACCTATGGGAAGTGTCTATCTAAGAGGGCTGGACATTTTTTTACATAAGCCACACGTCGGATTTCCCCTTGCATATGGCTTGGACTTAGTGATGGCTTCCTGTTCCTATAACCATGCCCAAGGAGAAACTCAATTACATTCACAAGGACTCATGCCACCCTCCCACTGTTTTTAGAAACTTCGTAAATAATATCAGTACTAGAATCTCAAACCTCTCCTCTAATAAGGCTATCTTTGACAGGGCGGCACCCTACTATAACACGGCATTAGCTAACAGCGGCTTCTCACAACCTATCACTTACTCTCCCACTATCAACAACAGCAATAAGAAACGTAAGCACAACAATAGACAAACTATCTGGTTCTCTCTTCCCTTCTCACTCAACGTTAAAACCAATGTAGGAACAAAATTTCTAGCCCTCTTAGATAGACACTTTCCCATAGGTCATAAATACTGCTCCATCTTTAACCGAGACAAAGTTAAACTAGGATACTCCTGCACTAAGAACACGAAGGCCCACATCACCAGCAGCCCTAGGAGCAACACCCCACCAGGATGCTCTTGCCGTAAGCCCGAAGCTTGCCTCCTTCAACAGCAATGCAACACACCAGCTGTAATTTATGAAGCTGTGGTCACTTCCAACCGACCAAACCAACCACAGGAGGTCAAATCCTATGTGGGCATGGTGGAGGGCCGATTTAAGGAACGTTTCCTGAACCACCAGTCGACCTTTAGGTACCCGGACAGACGTTCATCCACGAAATTCGCGAGCCACGTATGGTCCCTCAAGGACTCAAGTATAGACTACTCCATCCAATAGAAAGCCATCACTAAGTCCAAGCCATACGCAAGGGGAAATCCGATGTGTGGCTTATGTATTGACGAACGAATAACTATTCTAAACAGATTATGCAATAGTGATTGCCTAAACACGAGGAATGAATTTTTCACACGTTGTCCACACGTCTCCAAACACCTATTGCATAACTACAAAGCTCCGGATTGAATCATTCTAATTTTCTTATCAACTAAAAACTTTTCGGACTTTCGCAGTTATCTCCCTTACACCTCTCGCACGCATTCTATTATTGCCTGTGTGAAGTCGCACGCATTCTATTATTGCCTGTGTGAAGTGACCGGGTTTCTGCGTATGCTCGTTCGTACGGTTGTCCTTCCTGTTCCTATAACCAT
>OZ024741.1:133455205-133682705 GCA_964016885.1 Eledone cirrhosa
TGGAACGCTTAATTGTGTTTTATCATTGGCAGTTCTTTGCCGTAAAACCACAAAGTTGTTAATGATGAGAGAATACCTGATTGTTTTAAGTATATTTGACCTGGGAGTTCTTTATTCTGGCTTGTTACCAAACATTATGGAAGCTTATGGTGTTATTGGTAATTATAGCAGTGATAAACAGTGTAAGTTGACTCAGTTTTTTATATATTTCTTTCTGGAAGGATCTTCATGGATGTCTGTGATTATCACAATTGAGAGAATGGTTTTTGTACTTTTTCCCTATCTGGAGCGTTCAAAGCGCTGTCAAGCAACTACCTTGGTTGTTCTTGTTACGATGCTTATTATAATCAATGTACCAATGAGTTTGCTGTGGAAACTGGAAGGTAGTATTTGTGATGGTCCAAGCATATTAAGGAATGCCTACTTCATCAAATATAGCATAATTCCTAGCTCCATTTTGGTTCTGGGTAATGCTGCCATAATTTACAAACTCTGCACACAATCAGCTCCCACACGTGGCTCTCCGAATTTGCAGCCAGTTCTGTTGGTATTCGCAATAAGTGGCTTTTTCCTGATCACCACATTTCCAGCATCCATTGCCTTAAACCTCACTGAAAATCCGGGTCCTCTTTTTTATCTTTTTGTCAAATTACTACTTTATAACAATAATACATTCAATTTTATATTGTACATTTTGGTTAGTAAACTGTTTCGTGAAGAACTGATGTTGATGTTAAAATGGAAACGACCAAATGAAGCACGACTAACAAGACACAGGATTGAATCTGACACACCAATGTGATTGATTTTTTTTTTTTACATATGATTTTCTTTGTATTGTTCAATTAGTTGAGATGTTTGTGAACTACTTAAATAAGACATGGTTATAGACACATCTTTCAGATTTATCTTAAGTAAACAACAAAAAAAAGAAGCAAAATACATCTGCAACTAACTAACAATAACAACATCATCATCATCTTTAATATCAACAAAAGTGAAAAATAATAACACTGCAACCAGTTAAAAAATAAAACAGAATTAAATTTCTTTTATTTTACATTTACTTTTCTTTTTAATGTATATATGGATTCATAACTTCTCATGGAATTGTTGGGGAATTGTAATAACATCCAACATGTCTTGGGCATTTTAAACATGGCAGAACCCATCCCTTCTCCAGGTCTGAACATAGCTGATTTCTTCCAGAAAAGGAGAAAGAGAGTGTGAGAAAGAGGAAGTGAGAAAGAGATACAGGGGAAGAATCAACATCAGTACTTGACTGGTATTTTATTTATCAACCTCGAAAGGATGAAAAGCAAAATTGATTTTGGTGGGATTTGAGCTTAGAGTGCAGAGAACCAGAACAAATATCACAAAGCATTCTATTTGATACTGTAATAATTGTTTCTACTTTTGGCACAAGGCCAGCAATTACCCAGTGCATTACTGGTACTTTATTTTATCGACCCCGTAAGGATGAAAGGCAAAGTTAACCTTGGCGGAATTTGAACTCTAACTGTAAAGGGTCGTAACTCTACACTGCATAGCATGGCGTCCGACTCTCTACTGATACTGCCAATTCACTGCTTTTTTAAATATTAAATGTTAATATGGTAGTGGATTGGTAGAAATTGTAGACTGCTAGATTAGTTGTTTGGAAGTATTTAGTTAGCTTTTTTTTATGTTCTGTTGAATTTTCTTTTCATCTCTGTAAGGTCAACAAAAATAAGTAACCAAGTGTGTACTGGAATTGATTCAAACAACTGACTCAGCTACATCATTGCATCATGGTCCATTGTAAATCCAGCACTGGAACCCCCCCCCTCTATGGGGCTCCTCTTTACTTAAGGCTCTAAGCATGTGAGTATTATGCTTACTGTTTAATCAATGGCTATGTGCACCTTCCCCATGAAATTGTTATGGCCTTCTATGATTATAAGAAATCTTCCTATTGGTTATGTTAAGAACTACGAGCAATGTAAGTGGCAACATTAATTCACATTAATTCAACTTCCTTCTGGATTAATCCTTTTGAAACCAGCCTACCCCAAACCACCTCTAGTTCTATGAATCAAAACGACCCATTTTAAAGAGTTCTATTTAATTTTATATCTTCCAACATAATTTTATATGAAAACTTTTTGTTATAAATACAATCGTAAAAATGTGATAATAATTTTAGGAAATCTATCCAAATTCTTCCTTAATCAAAATACGTTGGGTATATGAAAAAAAATGTATTTAATTTTTTTACTATATTCTTTTCAATAACATTTTTATTATTTAAAATTGAGAAATTAGAAAAAATTCCATATAAGAATCAATGTTACTAATTTGTTTAGATATGTTAAGATTATCTTTTATAGTTACTAGTTAACCTATTCTGTAAATAATGATTGAAATGGCTTTAAACACATTAGTATGCCATATATTACCAGGATTACTAGATATATGAACATTCATAAACTAGGAAATATGCATTTTGATAAATTAATGGTTTGCATAAGAGAAAGCCTATAGTTTATGTTGATTACTGACACATGAAAGTGATTAAAGATAAAAAAAATGATAGTCTAATAATTCATTACTAGGATATATTTAAGTAAATGTTCAGCAAATATATACAAATGACATACAGGATTAAAAGTATGAGTAACTTTGGAGAAATAACAATTTACATGGACAAATGTAAGACTAGAAATCAGGACCTTGTGATTGGAAAGTGAAATTATTGTAGCAATATGACTGAGAGGAAATGCCTGGTACTGGTATGTAAATTCTAAGGAGATACAGACTCACTATTTAGCCTTAATAAAATGAATATTTAAAATCTACTTAGGTATTGAGTACTCTTTTCTCTCAGCCATTCACCACATATGTATATATCATCATCATCATCATCATCACCGTTTTACGTCCGTTCTTCCATGCTAGCATGGGTTAGACGGGTTGTCCTGTTGTGGGCAGTGTCTGGTCGGCTGACCATGCCTTGCTCATGCAGGAACTGATTTTGGCTTGATTTCTACAGCTGGATGCCTTTCCTAACACCAACCTCATTTACAGTGAGTGCTGGGTGCTTTTTTCCGTGACGCCTACACGTCCACTTTACAGTGTGGGCTGGGTGCTTTTTTGCCGTGGCACCTCCACGACCACTTTGCAGTGGGAGGGTGTGGGGCATATTGTCTTGTACCCATGGGAGGTCGGGTACTCTGTATTACTGCATGACGCCAGAGGTCACGGTCGTGTGTCATCGCCTTTGAGAGGTGTAATTGGGTAAGGTCGGCTTTTATCACCTCATCCCAGGTCTTTTTGGGTCTCCCTCACTCCGCGGTTTCCATTGACTTCTAGTGCTCTGCACCTTTTTATGCAGCTGTCACCCTTCATACGCATCACATGTCCATACCAACGCAACCGCCTCTCTGCACACAGCATTTGATTCCTCTTATGCTCAGTCTCTCTCTCAATTCATCTATGCTTTGCCGTTCGCGTATATTACTATTACACATCCATCGGAGCATGCAGGCTTCGTTTCTTTCTAATCTACGTAAGTCTTCCACCTTCAGCGCCCAGGTCTCACTACCATGTAACATTGCTGTTCGGATACACGCATCATACAGTCTGCTTTTCATTTTGAGGGAGAAGCCTTTTGCAGCTAGCAGTGGCAGTAGTTCCCTGAACTTCTTCCATCCCGTTCTTACCCTAGTTATTGTACTTTCTGAACACCCACCTCCACTGCTAATTCGGTCACCTAGGTAGCAGAAGCTGTCTACTGTTTCTACAGAGCCCTCCCAGAGATTGGTGGTACTTATTTCCTGTGGCTGTTTGCTGCTTGCTGTCCCAGCACAGCTGCTACATGTGAATCCTACATTCTTAATTAAGCTTCCTGAGATCCCGCTACATACAGGAGTTCCCATGAGCATCCAGTCTTAAACTCCTCCGTTATTGCCTGCCGGACTATGATGAAAAGGAGAGGGCTAAGAACAGAGCCCTGGTGGACACCAACCTGTACGCTAAATTCCTCGCTATACTCATTGCTAATCCTAACTTTGCTGACTGCTCCCCTATACATGGCTTGTACAGCTTTCACAAGCCATTCATCTACTCCTAGTTTTCTAAGAGCCCACCAGATTATAGCACGTGGAACTCTGTCAAAGGCTTTCTCGAGATCAACGAATGTCAGGTAGAGTGGCTTACTTTTAACTAGGTACTTTTCCTCTAACTGCCTCACAAGGAAGAGGGCATCAGTGGTGCCTCTTCCTGGTACAAACCCAAATTGCATCTCATCTAGTTTCACCCGGTCCCTAATCAACTGTGCTATAACTCTTTCTGTTACTTTCATGACCTGGTCCATCAGCTTTATACCTCTATAGTTTCCTCTATCTAGTGCATCACCTTTATATCATCATCATCATCATCATCATCATCATTTTACGTCCGCTTTTCCCTACTTGCAAGGGTGGGACGGGTCTTATTCAGCACAGCATCTCTCCACTCGTCACGGTCCCTCGTCATCTCCACCGTGAGCTTCAATGATCTGAGGTCTGTTCTCACCACCTCCGCCCATGTTTTTCGTGGTCTACCTCTACCACGTCTTCCTTCAACTGGCAATTCCTGGCACTTCTTCACCCATCGGTCATCCTCCATGCGCATCACATGTCCATACCACCTCAGTCTCCTCTCCCGTACACTACATTCTATCCCTCTCATACACAGTTTCTCTCTCAACACATTTATGCTGGGTCGTTCACACACATTTACACTGCACATCCAACGGAGCATGCTTGCCTCATTTCTCTCCAGCCGTCGCATATCCTCTGCAGTTGCTGCCCATGTCTCACTACCATGCAGCATCGCGCTCCTCACACAGGCATCATACAACCGGCCTTTCGTACGCAGGGAGAAACCCTTCTTCGTCAACAGAGGAAGCAGCTTCCTAAACTTCTTCCAACCCGTCCTTATTCTAGATACTATGGCCTCGGAACACCCTCCTCCCATGCTAATCTGATCACCTAGGTACCGGAAGCTATCCACCACTTCTATAGCACCCTCTTGCATTTGAAAAATGTGTCTATCAGTGCGACTTCTACTGTCTAATTTCCCTGTACATCTACTGCATACATATTTCTCCCTACCTGTTAGTTTGCCTGCTACCTCGCTACATCTCTTGTGTACCCAGGATCTGCATTGTGTGCATTTTATAGAATTTATGCCAGTTCCTTTTCTGCATATCGAACATGGCCATTTCCCTGACGGAATCAGGGTTTTGTCCTCTTTTCTACTCATCAACACTTTTGTCTTAGCTAGATTCACTCTCAGTCCTCTTGCTTCCAACTGCTGTTTCCATAGCCAGTATTTATTCTCTAGCTCCTCTACTGATTCTGCTATAAGAACCAGATCGTCAGCATAGAGAAGTTCCCATGGACAGCCAGTCTTAAACTCCTCTGTTATGGCTTGGAGGACTATAATGAACAAGAGCGGGCTGAGGACCGAACCCTGATGTACTCCTACTTGTATCTGGAATTCCTCACTAAACTCCATTCCTACCCTGACTTTACTGAGAGTACCTCTGTACAAAGTTTGCACTGTCCTCACAAGCCATTCCTCAACACCTAGCTTCCTTAGGGACCACCAGATGACAGATCGGAGTACCCTATCAAAGGCCTTCTCTAGGTCAACAAAGGCTAAGTATAGTGGCTTATTCTTCTCTAAGAACCTCTCTTGCAATTGTCTCACCAAGAAGAGGGCATCTGTTGTACTCTTCCCAGGCACAAAACCAAACTGCATCTCATCTAGTTTGACCCTTTCTCTAATTAGTTGTACTAAAATCCTTTCTGCCACTTTCATAACCTGATCTATCAGTTTTATACCCCTATAATTGCTCCTCTCCAAAGCATCCCCTTTACCTTTGTAGCAATTTATGAGAATACTGCTGCACCAGTCTTTGGGTATGACACCACCATATATAGCCTGATTGATGATGTGTGCAACCAGTTTAGTGCCTACGTCCCCTGATGCCTTCAGCATCTCAGCAACTATTCCCAATGGTCCGGCAGCCTTACCATTTTTCATTTCCCTAATCGCCTCTTGGACCCTATATTCGTCAATCTCAATAGTTGGTCCCTCTGTCGGATCCACCAAGGGTAATTTCTCTCTCTCCCATTCGTTCTCCACAATCATCAGTCTCTCATAATGATATTTCCAGGCCTCCTTTTTCTGATCATTCGTGACACTAAGTACACCGGCATCATCCCGGACACATTTATCTCCAACAACATCCTGATTTGCATTGACACACTGCCTTGCAATGTGGAACACCGCACGCCTCTGATCTTCCCGTCGCAGAACATTGGCAAACCTCCTACTCTCTGCCTCCCTGCGTGCTAAGTACACCTGACATCTAGCTTCTCTCTTAGTGGCTGTATATTCTTCCCTACTCCCACCCTTTTTCCAAGCCTTCCATGCTAGTCTTTTGTCTCTAATAGCCTTATCTACTGTGCTATTCCACCACCAGGTCACTCTCTGTCTGGTTGGAGCTCTGCTCCAGCCACAGGTTTCATCAGTAGCCTGCAGCAAGTTGTCACGTAAGAAATTCCAGTTATTATCTATGTCATACGTCTCTAAATCGTCTTCTTTTTTTTTTTTCGTCATATACATCTTGAAGGGCTTTCCTAAATTTGTATTTTAGTGAAAGGTCTTTTAGCTTCCAGACCTTTCTTCTCCACACCTTCCTATATGTCTCATTCCATCTCTTGCTTACTGAGATATCACTAACAACTAACCTATGCTGTGGGGTACATTCTTCGCCAGGGTATGCCTTGGTATTAGACACTATCTGCCTGTCCCGCTGCCTAACTAGCAGGAAGTCAATCTGGCTTATGTGCTCACCAGATTTGTAGGTTATTAGGTGATTGGCAGGTTTCTGGAAGTTTGTGTTGCAAATAGTCAATGTACCCGCATCACAAAATTCAAGAAGTCTCACTCCTTCATTTCTTGAACCGTAACCGTGCCCACCATGTACCCCAGGAGCTGTCCAACATGACCATTGAAGTCTCCTGCTAGCATAACAATGTCTCCGTCCTCTGTCATTGCGGTTGTTTGCAAAAGCTGCTCATAAAAGCAGTCTTTCTCATCTTTGCCTAGGCCTGCTTGGGGAGCATAGGCCGAGATGATTGTCAGTAGTCTCCTACCCACAACTAATTTAAGCTTAATTATTCGATTACTAACTCGAACTACCTCTATTGTCTTATTGATCCATTTCTCAGCCAGGAAAATGCCCCCTAGCCCATCATCCTTACCTACCCAGAATAGCTTATAGCTAAGACGCTTGCCTACGACTAGTCTTGCAGAGGCACCTCTCCATCTCACCTCTTGCACGCAGCACACATCCACCTGCCTTCTCTCCAGCATCTCCGCTATTTCAGCAGATCTACCTCTGAGAGTGCCAACATTAAGTGTTGCAACTCTGAGATGCGACGTCTTCATATTTTGTTGTTGTTCCTATTTGTTGCTGTGCTGATAAGCGTTTTGGCATTGATACACTGGTTGGATGCCCTTCCTAACACCAGCGCCACTTTACAGCATGGACTGGGTGCTATTATTTGTGCCACCAGCACTAGAGAGGATGTCTTACTAGACTCAAGGGCCCTCTCTACCCCTCCATTTTACAGCATGGTCATAAAAAAAACAAACTTATTGACACGATGCACACACAAACACTCACACACCAACACTCATATATATATATATATATATATATATATATATATATATCAATATTTTCTCACACCACATATTCATTTTTAGGTGTAATTTTTATTAATAAAACATTTCTTGGCTTGTAATATCACATATGCTAGTAACTACTTTATTACTAAATTTTCATGCAACATGCATCCTACAGGATTTTCCCATTTACTCAACTATTATCTATAGTCATCAACTATATATAATAGTTATCCGCATTGTAGATACTATATTTTCAAATATATGGATGTCAAATGATGATGATGATGATGATGCCTTGCAAGGTAGTAGTGTTGGTGACACAACAAAAAGCATTCAGTCCATCCTCTAAGGTGGTAGTGCCAGGGTAGCGATAGAATGAACCCAGTACATGTCATAAAGTGGTTGGCATTAGGAAGGCCATTCAGTCATAGACACTAAACGAAACACAGAATGTACAAGCAGGACATGGTTGCCTGACCTGTCTAACCTTTGCAAGCATGGAAAAAAGATGCTAAATGGTGATGATGATGATAATGATACACACACACACACAAATGCACATGTATGTATGTGCATGTGTGTATATATGTATGTGTGCATGTATGTACATATGTGTGTGTATGTATGTAATGTGTGTGTGTGTGTGTGCAATACATAGGTCATTATTGTTAACTTCGTAACAACAGTGGAAAGTTTTGAAATGAAGAGTATGTAAAGTTTGTTGTTAAAACTATAACTAGGTGAAGTGACGAGCACTCGTTGATGGGGCACTCGTATTGACTAACCTAACTGCTTGAGGGTTGAGACTAATGATTGGATGTGGAAGTGGAGGAGGAGGAAGCGAAAGAGGATATAGTAATCAAGTGAAGTGATACCTCTTGGTTTTCTTCTCATTCTACTTGGGTATATATGAACTGAGGTGGCAAAATGAAGAGAAGTTAATTAAAGGACTGTATATTACCCGTGGTCTGTGATATGTAGTCACTGAAAATGTTAGAAATAACATCCAAGTTTCTTTTATATCATACCATTTTTTTAGAATGTTCCTAGAAAAATAACATCCCTAAACTTGGCTGGTCTTGCTTGGGGATCTAGCTGGATCAATTGGAGAAGGTTGTGTCTGGCAGGACTTGCTGGCAGGAGTGTTTAGGGATTCTGCCCCCATGACCCTCTCAGGAATAATTGGGTGAAGAAGAAGAAGAAGAAGAAGAAGAAGAAGAAGAAGAAGAAGAAGACCACCACCACCAACAACAACAACAAAAACATGGTTGTCATAGCTGCAATGCTTATTGATTATAAGTCTACTTGATTAGGTCTGACCTTGGGCTAAACAACATTAGTTAGAACAACAATAAAAGCATTAAGCAAAAACAATATCTAGAGGTCGATGTTGCTATTGTTGTTGTTTAGCCCCAGGTCAACCCAGTTAAAGAAGATCTATAAATCAAAGTTATTTAAATCCCACAGATTTTCTTTTCTGGCAGCCTATATCTAGGACAACATTGCTCAATGTGGTCCTTCACTTTTTATGACAGTTGTGTGTGATTTGAGGAAGCTTTGGCTGCCGTTTCTAGCAGGTTAAGTGACCACTTAGAAGTACCTTCATTGAAGCAATATAGAATTTTGAAGTACTCCACTCATAAGCTCAACGTAGAGTTAAGGGAGATAACTCAAGTGGGCCAACTATGAATTTAGGCTTAAGTTAAGTGTTTATGTGTTAAATAATGTATGCAATTTTGAATTAAAAAACCCACAGAACTAAAAATTTGCCTTGTGGCAATTTTTAGTAAGTCTCAAAGAAAAGGGGAGATAATTTCAAAAATTTAGAATTAATTTCACAGAAAATTGTATTTTTTTGCTTAGGGGTAAATTTTGATTTTTGTTAGCATGTATTAAGATGTTTACTGACATATTTCAGAGTTATTAGATCTCATCAGCAGAGCATAATTTCCTTAGATCAGTGGACAAAGACTTTTACAAGTAGAAAAACAGTTAGGAATAATTTGAGTCAATTTAATTTGCAGATTTTATTTAACCCTTTAGCATTTACATTACTCTACATATACTATTGTATTTTCATGATAAACACTTTACCTCACATAATTATCTCACAAAATATTGAATCTATGAGATTTTGATATTATTTATTTTGAGAACAATACCTTAACATAAGTATGAGCAGCCAATTACACCTGGTTTAAACAGATAGAGGTGAGAGAATTCTGGCCAGATACAGCTGGTTTAAATGCTAAAGGGTTAAAAATGATCTAAAGGAAATAACTTAAATGGGCCAATGGTAAAGATTAAAATAATCCAGGTAAATAATTGTTTCTACTTTTGGCACAAGGCCAGCAATTACCCAGTACATTACTGGTACTTTATTTTATCGACCCCGTAAGGATGAAAAGCAAAGTTAACCTCGGTGGGATTTGAACTCAGATAGTAAAGGGACGTAACAATGCTGGAAAGTATGTCTGACCCTCTACCAATACTGCCAATTCACTGCAGGTAAATAATGTATGCAAAATATTCTCAGTAGATTGAATTTTGCCTCTCAATTGGAGAAAGAAAGCAACAACCTAACAACAATTGGAGAAAGAAAGCAACAACCTAACAACAATTGTTAGTGACTTACAAGGTAAAAAGGAAATAATCAAGAATTAATTTAACAGAAAATTTAATGTTCATGCTTTTTCTTTTCTCTCTTTCTCACACTCTGTCAGCTATAATAATAATAATAATAATTGTTTCTGCTTTTGGCACAAGGCCAGCAATTATCCCAGTGCATTACTGGTACTTTATTTTATCGACCCCCTAAAGATGAAAGGCAAAGTTAACCTCGGCGGGATTTGAACTCAAATTGTAAAGGACCGTAAATCTATGCTTCAAAGCATGGTGTCCGACCCTCTACCGATACTGCCAATCCAATGCCTTAAATAATAATAATAATAATAATGAAAATTATTATGTACAGTCTCAGGTGCACTACAACTCATCAAAACACCAAAAGTGCATCTATAGTACATAGAATAATGTACAAAAGTCAGGAAAGTGCACAGTGTATGAGTCATGATACACACATTCACCACACACATACACCATATACACACACACATGCCACACACACACACATACAGGTGTGTGTGCATGTGTATGGTGGGGATATCAGGTGTAGTGTTGGCAAATTTCATGAAGCATGGATGTTTTGAAGGATGAGTGTCCTTACAGATAACAACTGATGCAGGTAGTTTGTTCCATGCTTCAGCAACTCTGAGTTTGAAAAAATGTTCTGAGAGTCATGGGAGCTGTACTGTTTTCTGATTTTTTAAGCATGTCCACGGGTGTTAGACACATGTAAATCAAAAAGGTACTCAGGGTTGTTGTTGGCAAGATGGTTAATAATCTTGTGGGTGTCTACCAAGTTAGTTACCAGATATCAGAACTTTAATGTATTCATGACCAGAGTATGGTAGATGCCTGATGGAGGGTATTCGTTTGGTTGAACGTTTCTGAACAGTTTCCAGGAGAACAATATTCTGAGCAAGATAGGAGTTCCAGTCTGGTGATGCAAATTCTAAGTGTAGATGCACCATAGCTATCACCATCATCATCATCGTTTAATCTTCCACATTAATCTTCCACGCTAGCATGGGTTTACAGTTTTAAATAGATAGCTGGAGTGCGGCTAACAAAGGTCTTACTGAGTGATACTAAGAGACCCTCGGCCTTCTTGACAATTTTAGAAATGTGTTTTGTCTAATGCAAATCGCTGTTGACAATAATGTTCAATTCATGTTCACAAGAAGACTTCTCGATATTGGTGTTGCAGAGGAGTATGTGGAAGCTGGGTTTTTCCTCTCAAAATGCATGGTGGTACACTTGTCCACAGCCAGTTTCAGTTGCCAGTCCATAATCCATTGCTGTGTTGTATCCAGGTCTGAATACAGGAAAGATCTATAGTGTACAGGATCTATCCTTTTTATCTCAAACTACAGTTTGATATCATCTGTATATTTTAACACTGTGACATTCTTCAAATTGGTTACTATGTCATTAATATATACAACAAACAAAAGGGTATCAAGAATAGATCCTTGTGATACACCAGATGCCATCACATATGGCGAAGAATGTTGTCCTAGAACCATGACTACCTTTTTTCGACTTAGAATGAAGGACTTCAACCAGTTATAAAGATCATCTTTCACACCCATGCAGAGAGCTTTGCCATAATTCTTTTGTGTGGCACAGAATTAAAAGCTTTAGCAAAGTCAAGAAAAATAGCATCCACTCATGAGCACCATCAGTGATTCGGGTAATGTCTTCAAGAAATTCGATGAGTTGGCCACACCAGCTGAGTTAGAGATAAATCAAAATTGCGAGGCCTGGATATGGCTGCGAGAGTTCTAGAGTGTTTCTCTGACACAGGACTCCATCAGTTTGGCAATGCAGCTAGTAAGACTGACTGGACGATAGTTGATAGGTGACGTGTGATCACCTTTTTTGAACAGAGGAATGACACTGGTCTGGGGTAACACAGTTGTTAAGGCAGAATTGGAAGAAGAGTGAAAGCTGGTGCAGAAGAAATAACCCATCGTGTTTGAGAAGCAGGTACGTAACACCACCAAGATCAGGAGAGGCATAGCTGCGCTTATTCTAGGATGAAGCAGATCTATGATCATTCCAACCTTGACCAACCTGACTTTTATGACAGTGTATTGGGGACTTCATAACCCAATGTATCCTTCATTGTTTTAGTTAGTAGGTCCATACAAGTATAATTTAATGATTTGGCTGCTAGTTTGCAAAATCTTCAACAATAATTGTTTCTACTTTTGGCACAAGGCCAGCAATTACAGTGCATTACTGGTACTTTATTTTATCGACCCCGTAAGGGTGAAAGGCAAAGTTAACCTCGGCGGGATTTGAACTCAGACCGTAAGAGGACGTAACTATGCTGGAAAGCATGACGTCCGACCCTCTACCGATACTGCCAATTCACCGCCCTTCAATAAGGCTTCAACAATAATATCCCTACTCTCATTAGCACCACTACAACTCCCTTCTCTCGTTGGTTTGTTGGAAGGAAAATGTTTATTATGGATATATGTACGTAGGGGAACTAGTTCTCACTGCACACCGTTTCTATAACAACATTTACACATACACACATATACACACAAATAAATAAAGAAAAAAGTAATAAAATGCCAATATCATCAGTTTGGCAGCACAGAGAAATAAGATTCGATTTACCATCGCGGTAAGTAAATGTTGACATGTTATAATTTATTCAAAGAACGGAGATTTTTTTCCTCTTTTTTAAAAAAAATTTTGTTGTTATTGAAGTGTCCTTACGTTGTCGATAAAATAAAGCACCAGTAATGTACTGGAGTCAATTTAATTAACTTTCCCCTCTCCTAAAATTGTTGGCCTTGTGCCTAAATTAGACTGAGTTCAAATCCCGCCGAGGTTAACTTTGCCTTTCATTCTTACAGGGTCGATAAAATAAAGTACCAGTAATACACTGAGTAATTGCTGGCCTTGTGCCAAAAGTAGAAACAATTATTAGATAATAAAAAGGTCGATGGATTGGCAGAATCGGTAGAGCGTCGGACGAAATACTTTGCGAGCCTTTCCGATCTGAGTTCAAATCTCACCAAGATCAGCTTTGCCTTTCATCCTTGCATGGTCGATAAAATAAAGTACCGGTAACGCACCGGGGTCAATTTGGTCGACTTTTTCCTCCCCCCAAATTGTTGGCCTTGCGCCTAAATCAGAAACGCCTTTCATCTTTACGGGGTCGATAAAATAAAGTACCAGTAATGCACTGGTTAATTGCTGGCCTTATGCCAAAAATAGAAACAATTATTAGATGATAAGGAAACGTGATGGATTGGCAGAATCGTAGAGCGTTGGACAAAATGCTTTGCTGCATTTAGGTACGGTCCATATGTTCTGTGTTCAAATCTCGCCAAAATCAATTTTGCCTTTCATCCTTTTGCAGTCAATAAGATAAAAGTACCAGACAAGTATTGGGGCCAATTTAATCGAGTTTTCTTCTCCCCCCAAATTACTGGTCTTGTGCCTAAATTAGACACAATAGGGTTATTATCGAACAGAGTTAAAGCTTTCTTTTATGTGTTTGTTCTAAAGTGATTTGACTGTTGAGGAACACGAAAGGAGACCTCTGCTAGCTCATTCATACCAACTGGTTTACTTTTTCTACAACCACTCGTGTTTCTCTCTTTTTTTAACCCTTAACCTTTGTTGAAGTCATTTTGGAGAAGGCCTTTGACAAGAGTCCCATGCACCTTAATCTGGTGGGCTCTTAGAAAACTAGGAGTAGATGAATGGCTTGTGAGAGCTATACAAGCCATGTATAGAGGAACAGTCAGCAAGGTTAGAATTAACAATGAATATAGTGAAGAATTTAGCGTAATAGTAGGGGTTCACCAGGGCTCCGTCCTTAGCCCCCTCCTGTTTATTATTGTCCTAGAGGCAATAACAGAGGGGTTTAAGACTGGCTGCCCATGGGAACTTCTATATGTAGATGAACTAACTCTCATAGCTGAATCCATGGCTGAACTAGAGAAGAAGTTCCAAACATGGAAGCATGGCCTTGAATCAAAAGGCCTTAGAGTCAACTTGTCTAAGACTAAAGTTCTAGTATGTAGAAAGGAAAATAGGGCACAGGTGCCCTCTGGGAAATGGCCATGCTCAGTGTGTAAGAAAGGAGTAGGTAGAAACTCCATTCTATGCCCCAAATGCAAACTAGGGGTACATAAAAGATGTAGTGGGGTAACAGGTAAGCTATCTAAGAATGTAGATTTTATATGTGGCCGATGCTCAGGTGCAGTAAGTAGCAAAGACTCACTGGATGCTATCTCCTTCAACTGCCCAGATGGTTCTATAGAAATAGAAAGACACTTTCCGTTACCTGGGTGACAGAATCAGCAGTGGAGGAGGGATGCTCTGAATGTGTAGTAGCCAGAGTTAGAATGGGATGGAAAAAGTTCAGAGAGCTAATACCGCTGTTGGCCACAAGGGGTTTTTCTCTAAAAGTGAAGGTCAGATTGTATGATGCTTGTATACGAAGGCGATATTACATGGTAGTGAAACCTGGGGGTTGTGTGCTGAAGACTTGCATAGATTAGAAAGAAATGAAGCTTGCATGCTCCGATGGATGTGTAATAGTAATATGCGCGAACGGTGAAGCATAAACGAATTAAGAGAGAGACTAAACATAAGAGGTATCAAATGTTGTGTTCTGGAGAGGAGATTGCATTGGTATGGCCATATGATGCGTATGAGGGATGACAGCTGTATAAAAAAGTACAGGGCAATGAAAATTGATGGAAGCTACGGAGTCGGTAGACCAAGAAAAACCTGGGACGAGGTGATAAAAACTGACCTTGCTCACTTACACCTCTCTAAGACAATGTCATTGGATCGAGATCTTTGGCGCCATGCAGTTATACAGAAGACCCACCTTCCCTTACATACAAACCTACAGTCAGTAGGCACTGAATATACACCACACCCCACACCCTACCCCATCCTCCCATTTCCGTCCACTGTGTCGATGACAACAAAAAGCATCCAGTCCACTGTAAGATGGTCGTGTAGGAGACATGGTAAAAAGGCTCCCAGTCCAGTCCACATGTAAAGGTGGTTGGTGTTAGGAAGGGCATCCAGCCGTAGAAAACCTGCCAGAGACACTTCCGTACGAGCGAGACACGGTTTCCCAACCATTCCCGCATCAAATGGAAGAAAACCGTCTAACCCATGCTAGCGTGGAATATAGATGTTAAACAATGATAATGATGATGATGATATATATATATATATATGGAGGCACATGGCTTAGTGGTTAGAGCATTGGCCTTGCAATCGAAAGGTTGTGTGTTCAATTCTCAGACCGGGTGATGTGTTGTTTCCTTGAGCAAGACACTTTATTTCACATTGCTCCAGTTTACTCAGCTGTAGAAATGAGATGATAGGACTGGGGTCCCTATCATTCTACTGCAAAGTGGTCGTAGAGGTGCCATGGCAAAAAAAGCACCCAGCCCACACTGTAAAGTGGACGTGTAGGTGTCACGGAAAAAAAAGCACCCAGCACTCACTGTAAATGAGGTTGGTGTTAGGAAGGGCATCCAGCTGTAGAAATCAAGCCAGAATCAGTTCACGCCCCACCCTTTTTGTTGCAAAGCGGACGTAAAATGATGATGATGATATAGTGTATGTGATTCACTGAATTACTAGTGGTGGTACAAAAGTAAGCACTTGATGTACAGACAGAGTGTATCATCATCATCATCATCATCGTTTAACGTCTATCTTCCACACTGTGTATATATTAATGAAGTTGCATTTATATGTAGTTAATTTTTCTATTGTGAATCAACATGTTACACATGTTTCGCAGAGGATGGGCTCAAGGTCACCTGTCTGACGAGCAGATCAATAACGAGGCCGGGTTCATAATTTCTATGGGTGACCTTGAAACAATCCTCTGCGAAATGCGCATAAAAGGTCGATATGCAATAAAAGACTAACTACATGTAAAAAAATTCACCGTTTTCCTATATATATATATATATATATATATATATAGAAAGACAGTCTCCCCCACATCGACTCAATAGAGGGACCAGCAGTGCAACTTGAAGGTAGTATAATAAGTAAGACGATCAAAGACATGAAGACGGGCAAGGCAGCCGGGCCTTCCGAAATAGTTGCTGAAATGCTGAAAGCATCTGGAACGGTGGGACACACTATGGTCACTCGGATAGTAAACCAAGTCATACAGAATGAGGTCGTTCCGAAGGACTGGCGCAGCAGCATCATCATTAACTGCTACAAGGGTAAAGGTGATGCCCTAGATAGGGGAAACTATAGAGGCATTAAATTAATTGACCAGGTCATGAAGGTCACAGAAAAAGTAATAGCGCAACTAAAGGTAAAGGTACCACAGACGTTCTTTTCCTTGTACGTCAACTACAGAAGAAGTACCTAGCTAAAAGTAAACCCCTATACTTAGCCTTTGTTGACTTGGAGAAAGCCTTTGACAGAGTACCCCGCTCGATTATCTGGTGGGCCCTTAGAAAACTAGGTGTTGATGAATGGCTTGTGAGAGCTATACAAGCCATGTATAAAGAAAGAGTCAGCAAGGTTAGAATTAACAACGAATATAGTGAAGAGTTTAGCGTAAAAGTTGGTGTTCATCAGGGCTCCGTCCTTAGCCCCCTACTATTTATGATTGCCCTTCAGGCTATAACAGAGGAGTTCAAGACCGGCTGCCCATGGGAACTCCTATATGCAGATGATCTAACGCTCATAGCTGAATCAATGGCGGAACTAGAGAAGAAATTCCAAACATGGAAGCATGGCCTAGAATCAAAAGGCCTTAAAGTTAACTTGTTTAAGACTAAATTTCTAGTTTGTAGGAAGGAAAATAGGGCACAGGTCCCATCTGGGAAATGGCCATGCTCAGTGTGTAGGAAAGGAGTAGGCAGAAACTCCATTTTATGTCACAAATGCAAAGTATGGGCGCATAAAAGATGTAGTGGGATCATAGGTAAGCTAACTAAGAATATAGATTTTATATGTGGCCGGTGCTCTGGAGCAATAAGTAGCAGCAAGTGCCCACAGAATACTAGCTCATTCCATTGCACAGATGGTTCTATAGAAATAGTGGACAGCTTCCATTACCTGGGTGACAAAATCAGCAGTGGGGGAGGGATGCTCTGAAAGTACAGTAGCTAGAGTCAGAACGGGATGGAAAAAGTTCAGAGAGCTTATACCACTATTGGCCGCTAAAGGGTTCTCTCTAAAAATGAAAGGCAGACTGTATGATGCCTGCATACGAACAGCAATGTTACATGGCAGTGAGACCTGGGCATTGTGTGCAGAGGATATACGCAGACTGGAGAGAAACGTAGCTTGCATGCTCCGCTGGATATGTAATAGTAATATACGTAAACGGCAAAGCATAAACGAACTAAGGGAGAAATTAGGAATAAGAGGGATCAGATGTTGTTTACTTGAGAGAAGACTACGTTGGTACGGTCACGTGATGCGCATGAAAGACGACAGCTGTATAAAAAAGTGCAGGGCGATAAAAATAGGCGGTAGCCACGGAGTAGGCAGACCCAGAAAAACCTGGGACGCCTTGATAAATTCCGACCTCACACACTTACACCTCTCCAAGACAATGTCACTGGACCAAGATCTTTGGCGCTACACAGTTATACAGAAGACCCGCCTTGCCTAAGTACAAAGCGAAACCTACAGTCAGTAGGCACCTCTAAAATAAATACACCCCCGTCCTACTACCCCCACCCCATCCACACCACCCCCTTAAATGTGAAGTTATGTTGGTACCACAATATCCAGTCCGAAATAAATGAGATAATGAGATCAAGATCGTGTAGGTGTCACGAGAAAAAAAAACACAGTCCACGCTGTAATGTGGCCATGTAGGTAACACGGTAAAAACCTCCCAGTCCACACTGTAAATGTGGTTGGTGTTAGGAAGGGCATCCAGCCGTAGAAAACCCGCCAGACAGTCCTGAGCAAGACAACCAATCTTGCCTCAAGTGGGACAATTCTCGTCCAGACCCATGCTAGCGTGGAAAATGGACGTTAAACGATGATGATGATATATCTATATATATATAAATATGTATGTATGTATATATACAGTGGCGTAGCTAGGGTGTGGCAAGCAGGGCACATGCCACAGGTGCCATATTTAGGGGGGTGCAATTTCGACCTAGATCGATTTACATCCATATCGTTTTTATCATTTTTAAAAATATAAGCCAAAAATGAAGCATGTGATTTCTTGATAGCCGACTTCCATGCCATGTCTAGTGCACTAGACAGAGCAGATGTCTGATTTGACTTCACAAAAACGCCACCCCCTCCCCCTTCCACACTGGCAGCAAGGTGGGTTGCAATTATGCGGGCGCTATTTTTAGTTATACATTGCAAAACAGCGGATACCTCACTTGACCCCGCCCCCCCCCCCCCCACACACACACTGACTGAAAGGATGTAGTTTTGGACGTGCAACCGGTGGACACGCAGGCGCTATTTTTAGCAATGCATTACAAGATAATTATAATTATGAAGCTGATTTACAAAACAGAGTAGTTTGTCTTTTACAACTGGTACATAAGACGTATAGAAAAGGTACCATAATCCAAATGGCCAGATAGGATCGGATAGCTTCTATTAGGAATTCAATTTGACTCCAGTTTAGATGGTTCAATGTTTTCTTCTATAATACAGTTCGTCAGAATTTACTAAATCGTATCCAAAAAGCAAGATACTATGGTCTGCTGATTGATTCGACCCCTGACCAGGCGCACCGAGAACAACTGTCAAAAGCTGTGCGATATGTCGATGTTGATTTCAATATGAAGACGGTCGTTGTGAGGGAATCTTTTCTTGGATTCATTTAAGTAATAAAAAAAGATGCCGCAAACCTTGTTGAAACAATTGTGAAAGAGCTAGAAAAAGATGACCTACCACTGCAGAACTGTCGATTCTAGTGCTACGACAATGCTGCCATAATGGCTGGGCACTGCAGTGGGGTTCAGCAGAGAATGAGAGAGAAGAAGAATTTGATTCACTTCGTTAATTGCGATAACCATTCACTTAATCTGGCTGGTCTTCATGCAGCCAAAAACGATTCTGCTATGATGAACTTTTTCAGTTGCATTGACTCGTTATACAACTTTTTTTCTCGTTCAACACGACAATGGGAAGCCCTTAAAGAAGTTGCTCCAGTGATTGTTAAATATCCTTCCGACACGCGGTGGAGTGCTAGATGTACCGCAGTCAGACCGGTGGCGAATTATTTGACGCTGATTGTTCAAGTTCTCAAAAAAATTAGTGATGATGAAACAGAGACATGCGAGAGTAGAAGTGATGCCAGTAATCTCCATAATCGGATACTGAGTTATGAATTCCTGAACTTGATTGGATTCTGGAACACGATTCTCTCACGAATTGACCGGGTTCAAAAGAGACTTCATGATCCAAGAATGAATTTTCACGATGCTGCAGCTGATATAGAAGCCTTTCAACTTTATTTTAAAGAAGAAAGAACATCCTTAATCCACGAGTCTCTTGAAATGGGCTTCGACCTCTGCCAGAAAAGGAATGTCGATTTTCCGAGGAGGCGAGGAAGACGACAAACCAATACCGAAATTACTGAGGACATCGAGGTGGCTGCCAGAAAAGAGATAGAGAGAGCAGTGCAAAGTTCACTCAATCGTCTTCAAACAGAAATGGAAGAACGGTTTATTCGACTAAAGGAAACCAACTCAAGTTTTGACTTTCTTCTTGATGTCAACTATCTGTTTTATTTGGCTGCTCCTGATAACCTTATCCTTAAACAAAGGTGCAACAGTCTTGCGGAACTATACAACTCCGACATCGACGGAGAGCAATTGTATGAGGAAATCTTGGACTGCCGATCTTTGCTGGCTACTAGGACAGCTGACCCAATTTTAAAGCCGTTTACCCTAGCTATGCCACTGTATATATATATATATATATATATATATATATATATATATATATATATATATATATATATCACGATAAGTTAACGGAGCCATAGACTCTCGCTATTCCCTGTCAGTATTTTGCTCAAAGGAGAAGGAGTCCCGAGCCCATTATAATACAATATGTTGAAAAGATAACACACCAGAGAGAGAGATAGTGCGGCATCAATCAGACAGGGAAAAACCACCAGTGTATGGGATCTATAGCCCATGGAAGGCAGAGTAGACACACAATAATTAAAAGTATAAATTAAAGCGTGAATACATACCTCGATAACTATCTAACACACACGTACAAATCCAAAAAGATTGTTTCGCCAAATAAGTTGTTGACAGAAAGGATTAGCCCATGGTTCATCAGCGTGTGTAAGGCTATACATTTCAGACAACTCTAACAGAAACTAAAGCAACCGTCCAGCCACACGTGGGAGAGAGAATTCACAGCGTGCCTAGGGCAGTAACCAGTGGACTCTGAGGGACGAGCTGCTAGAAAGGGCAGCCCAAGCCACACAGAAGTGTGCTCAACCAAACAGAGAGAGGAAAGACTGTTATAAGGAGCGAAATATCACGATAAGTTAACGGAGCCATAGACTCTCGCTATTCCCTGTCAGTATTTTGCTCAAAGGAGAAGGAGTCCCGAGCCCATTATAATACAATATGTTGAAAAGATAACACACCAGAGAGAGAGATAGTGGGATTGAAACTCAGAGCACAGAGAGTCAGAACAAATGTCCACAAATCATTCTAGCCAATGTATTAATGACTGCCAGTTAGTCACTCTCTGTAAACAGAAATAGGCCCCAAAGTCCTAAATAACAGCCGCTGACCAACCCATTCCAACATTCATTGAGCAGATCTATGTCACAGGTATTCCACCTATGAACATTCCAACATTTATTTATTGAGCAGGCATAACTATATCAAAGCTATTCCATCCATAACCATCCCACCTATTTTTCTTTCTCTGTGTTTCTTCAATGGGTTTTGATACCCATTTCCCGCAAAAAAAAGGCTCTGGATCTATGAAAACAAAACCAAGCATTTTAAAGGATTCCTATTTAAATTTAAATATTTCAACAATTTTATATAAGAACCCTATGTTAAGTTACTGTCTTAGTCATGAAATAATTAATAATTTTAGTAAATCCCTCAAAATTCTTCATTAATTAATTGAAATAGAGTGTATTTCTCATTCAAAAATAGAGTCATAAATGTGTTAAAAAAGTAAGATGTAATTTGTGGGAGATTTGGCTGCTATTTCTAGCTAGTCACTTTGCTATCTAGATGATCCTTCATTAAAAGTTTGTACTTAGCTCTTGTTTCATATCATTAAGTGAATGGGATGGGATATAAGTCTTTCCCTAGGTATGACATCAGTCTATCACATATAATATTTCCAGAAGCTTCCTGATAACCAGGTGAACTGAGACAATGTAGATTTAAGCATTTGGGTTGTACAGTGAAGCTGCATGGCCTAATGGTTACGATGCTTGATGTAGTATCGTAGTATTGTCAGTTCGATTTCTGGAGAGGCTGATGCATTGTGTTCTTGAGTAAAACACTTTATTTCATGTTTCTTTAGTTCACTCAGCTGAGAGTGAGTACCAGTAGTAGCTGGGGAGTTAACCTGCAATAGACTGGCATCCTGTCCAGGGGAGTCATATACTCTCAGTCACTTCACACCAAGGAAACCAGGGATAAATGCTGGCCTGATGAGCCTTTGTCTTAGAACAGTTGTACAGGTTGTCATACCTTGAGACTGGATAAATAAGAGAAGCTCATCTCACTCATGTTCTATTTTTGGCATGGTTTTTGATGACTGAAACCTTTCTCTAATGCCAGCCACTTTATAGAGTATACTGGGTAATTTTTATTGTGACCTGTACTAGACAGATTGCTATGTCCTCAGCAGCAGTTAAACAAGGTCCTCTCAACCCTATGTGGTCTCTGTTCAGTCACTACCACTTTACAGAGTGTACTGGGCGATTTTTATTGTAAGACTAGAACTTTACAGAGTGACACCAGTCCTAGAGAGGTTGTTATGTTCTCAGCAAAACTTAAAAGGGGTGAGATCCCTTCAAACCTACTTAGTCTCAGTTCAGCCACAAGCTCTTTACAGTGTATACTGGGTGTTTTTTTTTGTTATCATGACACCAGCTTTGGAACTCATAGAACTAAAAAGAACTCAAAGAAATACACAAAAAAAAAATGATTGTGGTTCTTACAACTTTAATTGTAGGAACTTAAAAACAATAAATGGAGAGAAAATTCTGGATGTTATAAAACCTGTTGAGGATGTTAAAGCTTCAAAAGGACAAATAGGTAAGTTTTCCGCCATAAAAAAGGTAAAACGCCCATAACTCCTCATGGCATGATGTGCATTTTAAGCCCAACAAAGCTCATCTCTCTTTAGGTCAGAACACAGGTAATTTCTTCCACAGAGAGAGGGAGAGAGAAAGAGCGAGCGAGCAAGAGAGAGAGAGAGAGACAGAAGGCATGTGTCATTGAGTAAAACACTTTATTTCATGTGGCTTTGGTCCACTCAGCTGGCAAAAATGTATTGTAACTGTAATTTAAAGGGCCAACTTTGTCAAATACTGTGTCACACTGAATAACCCTGAGAACTACAATAAGGGTATATGTGTCTGGGAAATGCTCAGCCACTTACACATTAATTTCGTGAGTAGGCTGTTCTGTTGTTAGAACAATTGGAACACTCATCATGGGGACCAACCCAACAGAGGTCTAACACAAACAATGTGTGTGTGTATAATATCAACAGGGGTTACATTACTGTATCACATATGGCCACAGTTTCAGTTAGTCAAGCCTTTTGGTTGACTGCATGTCAACAGGTTGAAAATAAATTATTATTGGTGGTGTAAGCAGTGTAAATCACAGAAGTCAGCTATCATATATGATGTATTAGGGAGCTGATGGTTAATTGGTATATGCTTGATGTAAATATTGCCCAACGAGCCAGTTTTCCTTAATCTTTTCATTACTATATTTCTAAAGAAAGTCACTGTTGGTAATTTTCAAATTATTTTGCAAATTCTTTTCTTCCTAAAAAAACTTTATTTCAAAATACTCAAATATATTCCTAGGATAAAGTTGCATAAAAATAATAAAGAATTTAACATCTTGTCAAACATAGAAAAAGAAAGTTGCATTGGAAAAGACTATAAATGCCATAAATGAGAGGAAAAGAAGGGAAAGATCAAGGATTGTTAGGCAACGAAAGAAAGAAAGGGGGAAGGGGAGAGGGTGACAGACTCTACACTTAATTTTGCAAATTATAAAGAATTTGGAAGGATTTATTAATATATCTATTTTTTTAAATTAATCTGGTCTTTAAAACAGAACTTAACAAAGGTTTTTAAATAAAATTATGATGAAAAGTTTTTAGATAAATACAGGCTAGCCCAAAAGTCACTAAACCCTTTTAAAATGTAATAACATTTTTACAAGTAATTTTTAATAAAAGGGTTATTATATTTTGAAATGGTCTAGTGGTTTTTGGGCCACCCTGTATAATGACTTTAAAACAGTTTTATATCATAGAATCAGGGGCAGTTTGTTATCTAAAGTGACAAGGTAACGAGTAGTGGATGTGATGGGGGAGGATATCCGGCATTGTGTGATAACAGCTACTATTACTGGTGTGTTAGGATTTAGAAGATGGGTAGGTGATTACCCTGTGTAGAGTGTGGTTGTTATGATTTAGGGGGGGGGGGGGTCGAAGTAACCCCTGGATAGAGTAATGGTGGGGGTATACAGTGATGCTGGAAATAGTTACTACTAGGGTGGGGTTGAATGGGCAGTAATAGTGAGGATAGCTGATAAATGGGTGATAGTGGATGATACTTTGTTTAGTTATGTTCCAAATACTACATTTATAATGAGAAAGTTAATCATATTAAATCTCTCTGAGCTATTGATTATTTTCAAAGTTAATTGAAAATCATCGGCTGTTGCCAGGCCAAAGAAGGCAGATGGGTTTGGGATTGAGCCTGTAGCAGTGGAAACTTCTGGTATTCTTGGCCCCTGGACCATATCCCTGCTCATTGTTATCAGAGTGGAGTTGGCTACATGCAAGTGTGAACGGCTGTTCCAGTGTGTCTCCCTCACGATCCTCCAGGTCAATGTCTTCTCCATTCTGTCTGCCAGGACCATGAGGCAGACTGACCCTTAACTGGCATTGATAGATTTGAAGACAGTTAAACCAATGTTGTTATATAATATACATAGTTTGGATGTTTTGGCAAAGCGAGCTCAACGAATGAGTAGTTGGCTTTGTTGAAATATTATATCCATGTAAGGTAATAAAAGGGGTAAAATACTTTGTCTTTGTTTCTTAGATCTTTCTTTAATTCTACAGGGTACTTTATAATAACGAACCTCAGGATATTATGGCACGTTCAACATAAACCATCTGACAATATATGTAAGTATAGAGAATAATGATTTTTAACTTTAGTCATTAGGGCTGAAACATAAACATGGCATGGAGTGACTGAGAGTACAAGACTTTCCCTTGGATATGATGCCATTCTATTGCGGGGTTAAACCCCCAGCTACTGCTGGTACTCAATTTCAGCTGAGTATACTGGAGCAACATGAAACAAAAGGGTTTTGATCAAGAACACAACACACAACCCAGTCCAGGAATTAAACCACACTTACAGGCCCATATGCCACCACATAAAAGACAACACAAAAACAGTGGGAATTTACATAAAATGTGTATAAAAGTTAACATAGAATAATGATTTATAACTTTGGCATACATTTTAAGGTAGGAATAGTTGATTAAACTTACTCTAGTACTTGATTGTTGCTTATTTTATTGAGCTTAGAAAGATAAGAAGTAGAGTTGATCTTAGAGGGTCATAAACTCAGATCATATAAGGTATTTTGTCTGATGCTTTATGGATTTTGGTATCCAATGCCCTTATGATAATAATGGTTTCTGATTTAGGCACAAGGCCAACAATTATGGGGGAAGGGAAAGTCGATTATCTTGACCCCGGTTCTTGACTAGTACTTTATTTTATCGACTCTGTAAGGATGAGAGGCAAAGCTAACCTCAGCAGGATTTGAAGTCAGAACGTAATGTGATGTAACTCTATGCTGTCCGACTTTCTACTGATACTGCCAATTCAATTATATTAATAATAATAATAATAATAATTGTTTCTACTTTTTGGCACAAGGCCAGCAATTACCCCAGTGCATTACTGGTGTTTTATTTTATCAACCCCATAAAGATGAAAGGCAAAGTTAACCTTGGCGAGATAGGCACAAGGCCAGCAATTTGGGGGGAGGGGAAAGTTGACCCCAGTGCATTACTGGTGCTTTATTTTATTGACCCTGCAAGGACGAAAGACAAAACTAACTTTGGCAGGATTAAACCCCAGAAGGTAAAGGGCCGTAACTCTATGCTACAAAACATATCTGACATTCTACTGATACAGCCAATCCACACCCTAATAATAATAATAATAATAAAGCAGGCCACATTGGTTAATGTGCTCCTTGATGCACTCTGTCTAAGAAAAAGATGACCTAGTCATGGCTAGAATGCCTCGGAACATAGATCTGTTCAACCAGGTTGGACCTGGGGTTAAACAACAATGACAACTAATCCTGATATGGTGAGGAGGAGGAGGAGGATAATGAATATGAAGCTTAAAATATTACTTTTATTGTTGGTTGTTGTTATTATTTGGCCCCATACTACCCTTGATCATGCAGATCTATGATCAAAGGCATTCCAATCTTGACCATATGAAGTACAGTGAAAATAGAAAAACATTATCAAATCTACCCTTCTATCCTAAGATAATAGGATGTGATTTGAGGGAAGTAGATTTATTT
The DNA here is from genome assembly GCA_964016885.1 of Eledone cirrhosa. NCBI lineage: Eukaryota > Metazoa > Mollusca > Cephalopoda > Octopoda > Eledonidae > Eledone > Eledone cirrhosa. Next base: position 133,481,395 of record OZ024741.1, read on the forward strand.
CAAAACTGAATGTACCGTTACTCACAGTCTCCTTGAAGATATAGTGAAATGATTTAAAGAAATGTTATTTCAATACTGAACATAGCATTATCTAAGGTTCCTTTGAAAATAGAGTGAAGGGATTTGAGTGCCAGGTTTGACTGACTCTGCCTGACAGTACCTGAAATGGGCCCCTATCCACAGTTATGGAACTCATGTACACCTAACTTTGAAATACTAGTTTAGTTTTTGGCATGTGTCGAGAAGGGAAGAGAGATGGACTGCGAGGCTAGTCACTTTACCTCCACTAAGCAAAATTGCTACATGCTATGATGAGCAGGTGCCTGGTTTGGCCTTGGAGCAGGCCTGTGATAAAGCTTGCAACCACAGAGAATGGATGAACAGATGCCTTGGAGCAGGCCTGTGACAAGACTTGCAACCATGCAGAATAGAGATATCTTATTGCTCAATGTTCCATAGAGAACAAAAGGAAAAATATTTGATAGATAATTCTGGCAGGTTGAGCAGCCATGTTGAAGTCCTTTGCTAGTACATTGATTGTTGCTTTTGCTGGTGTCATTAATGCTATCACTAATAGTATGAAATGGAATTCAGCACACAATACTTGACATAAAACGACACACCCACATGCATATACATGCAACCTAAACAACAATTTATACAAGAAAATTAATTCCATGAAATATTACATCTGTAATTGACGTCATCCTCCAGCTTCTCGTGAATACTAAAGCAAACATCAAACAACGCTTGAAAGCGGTTTATAAAATTTAAATCTAAATCTAATTTCAAAGAGAAGAGACCAGAACATTTTTCTCTGAGAGTTCCTTATACTATGACAAAGGGAATTTTAAGTCCTGAAATATTAGGGTGAAAGAAACAACAATAAAAAAACAAAGATTACTAGGTAAATAACTTTTTCATTGCCTTCATCTTACCGACTATTTTGCATTGTTTAGCCTTATTACATATATCATTTTCCACATTATATATATTTTATCATTTCTAGCCATTGGTTTCAAGTGTATTATGAAATTAGAAACATCAACAAGATGTTCAGTGAGTGAAAATGCTTTTTTTTTCTTAATTTTATATTCGGCATTTTGAAAAAATGCTATATACCCTTAAACTATATTTTATCATGAACAGGTCATGTAGAATCACTTTTATGGTTTTGTGGAGACTGCTCAGAAACTCTATGGTGCTATTTGTTCCAATGTAGAAACTATCAACCCCAGTACTTAAATGGTACCTGTAGGGATGAAAGGCAAAGCTGACCTCAGAGGGATTTGCAACATTCAATCCTTCCATGAGAAAAATTAAATAACAATTTTGTATCGTTACAAATTTCCTGCTCCCCACCACACAGCCACTATCACCACCACGACAATCACTACCACCACCACCACACTTTGTCTCAGATGTGACACTTATTCTCTTTATTTGTTCCTTTTCACATCTAACCAGGTACATTTTGCAGCCTCGGAATCCTTGATAATTAATGTTAAAGACAAGAACCGCTTTGAGTTTGTCTTCACAACCAAAGTAAGTTATATATCATATCTTTACAACCAACGTCCTAAGTTATATATTATATCTTTACAACCAACATAAGTTATATGTCATATCTTTACAACCAATGTAAGTTATATATCATATTTTTACAACCACTGTTATAAGTTATATGTCATATTTTTACAACCAATGTAAGTTATATGTCATATCTTTACAACTAACATAAGTTATCTTATATCTTAACAATCAATGTAAGTTATACATCATATTTTTACAATCAATGTTATAAGTTGTATATCATATCTTTACAACTAACATAAGTTATATATCATATCTTTACAACCAACATAACTTATATGTCATATCTTTACAACCAGTATAAATTATGTGTCATATCTTTACAACCATTGTAAGTTATATATAATATCTTTACAACCAACGTTTAAGTTATATATTATATCTTTACAACCAACGTAAGTTATATATAATATCTTTACAACCAATGTAAGTTATCTCTCATGTGTCATATCTTGTGCCTTGTTATCTTTGTGGATGCAAGCAAGGACAAATGGTTAAGAAGTTCACCTCGCAATCATTAGGTCTTGGGTTCAATGCCAATGCATAGCATCTTGGTCAATTGTCATTTACTATAGCTGTGGGTCAACCCATGCCTTGTAACTGAAACTGGGTCGATGGAAACTGTTTGGAAGCTTGTCAGATAGACTATGTCTGTAATCCAACTTATCACACACTGCATTATGCTTAATTTCCTTTTGGGTACATGTGTTTGTGGAAGTTAAAGGAACATGGTATGTGGAAGGAAGCTATGCTGAATAAGACCTATTTAAACCAAACAAGCATGGAACAGTATACGTAAAATGATGATGATGATGATGAAGATGATTCAATATTTTAAATTCAAAACAAAAAAAATGGAGTTATTAAATATTGAAACTCTTTTATAACTTTTAGTTTACCCTGTATTTGTAGCGAACCAAGTTTTCTCGGATGGTGTCAAGTGTGCATGCAGTACACAGGTCTGTATACCTTTGTTTATTTTGCTGTTTTAACTAAACATGAGTCAATAGAGTGTCAAGCTATTAGCAGAAGGTTCATTAGTATATAGTCCATACCATCACCAGGTCCATATTGCACTATATGCAAATCATATAATTCATGCTAGTTTATTTCACTTAGTTACAGAGATAGCCAAGGCTGGACTTTGACCTGTTGAGGCCCTAAGCTATATGAAATTTAAAGCCCTTCTCTAAAAATATGTGGGAAAAAAAATTTACATTTTTAATATCAATGTTAATGATAAAGAATACATAATTTATCTGGTGGACTCTCAGAAAACTAGGGGTAGATGAGTGGCTTGCAGGGACAGTACAAGCTATGTATAGAGGAACAGTCAGCAAACTTAGAATCAATAACGATTATAGTGAAGAATTTAGCATGCAGGTAGGAGTCCATCAGGACTCCATTCTTAACTCTCTCCTATTTAACATCATCCTGCAGGCTATAACAGAAGAGTTTAAGACTGGCTGCCCATGGGAACTTCTTTATGCAGATGACTTAATCCTTATAGCTGAATCTATGGCAGAACTAGAGAAGAAATTCCAAATCTGGAAGCAAGGCCCAGAATCAAAAGGTCTTACAGTCAACTTGGGAAATACCAAAGTCCTAGTATGTAGAATGGAAAACAGAGCCTAGATTCCTTCAAGGAAATGGCCTTGCTCAGTGTGCAGGAAAGGAGTAGGTAGAAATTCTATCCTATGCTCCAAATACAAACTATGGGTACACAAGAGATGTAGTGGGATTTCAAGTAGGCTAGTTAAGAATGCTGTCGTGGGTTCAATTCCTGGGTTGCGTGTTGTGTTCTTGAACAAAACACTTCATTTCACGTTGCTCCAGTATACTCAGCTGAAAATGAGTACCAACACTAGCTGGGGGGGGGGGGGGGGGTTAACCCTGTGATGGACTGGCGTCCTGTACTCTCAGTCGATTCATGCCATGAAACTGGGATAAGCATTGGCCTGATGAGCCTTCTGGCTTAAGACAAACTTTAGACTTAGAGTTAAGAATGCAGATTTTATATGTGGTCATTGCACAGGTGCAGTAAGTAGCAAGAGCCCACAGGATACTAGCTCTTTTGAATGCCTGGAGGGCTCAGTCGAAGTAGTTGATAGTTTCTGTTATCTAGGTAACCAAATTAGCAGTGGAGGTGGGTGTTTCGTAAGTGCATTAGCTAAGTGTCAATATCTATGTATTTCTAATGTTTGGAACAAAAGGATTGATTGATAAAGTACACTGTTTCACCACCAGGGCCTTCTCATCATCTTTCTTATACCGAGACCTCAAAGTAAGGACTGTTTTAATGCAAGACTGTGAACTGATCCTTCTCACAAAAGAAGAAATTTGTGATAAGGTTAATGGGGTCTGGAATCTATGTTGTAATCAGGTAATTTATACTCCATTTCTATACTCTGACTACATCATGCATGGATGAGTTACTAGGATATTGTTCAATCAGTTGAGGGGTAGGTGAGAAAAGGGAGCCTCCATGTGGTTTCCCAAAGGAGCAAAACTGCCCTCAAATCACATCCTACCTTTGTAAAAGAGAAATTACACAGAGAGTGTAGTAATAATGACTGTATGTAGGAGAGTGATGGATTGGCAGAATTGTTAGAGCATTGGACAAAATGCTTTGCAAGCATTTAGTTACGACCTTTTACATTTTGAGTTCAAATCCTACCAAGGTCAACCTTACCTTTCATCCTTTTGGAGTCAATAAAATAAAGTACCATTTACATACTGAAGTCAAAATAATTGACCCCCTCCCCCCAAAAAAATTGTTGGCCTTTATCTTATTAAATCCTTCTAAGTTCAATAAGATAAAGCATCAGTCAAGCACAAAGATCGGTGTAATTAACGTTTTCTTTCTTCTCTCTTAATTTCTGACTGTGTGCCTATACTAGAAATGACTAATACTGTTGTTATAGTTTTCATCATTGTCATGGTTTTTTTTGTTTATTTTCAGGGAAACCTTGGTCTCCTTTATATCACCAACATTCGAGTAGTTTGGAATGCAGAGACCAACAACAGTTTCAATATCAGTATTCCCTATTTGGAGATGGTATGTAGTATTAAGGTTAAAGTTAATAAAAAAAGCAAAGGATCCTTAACTCCTGATAGAGTCATAGAGGTGCTGTCCTGAGGCACAACATGTCATGGGCATTTTAAACCTGGTGGAGCCCATCCCTCTCCAAGTTGGACCACAACCAATTTTTTCGAAAGGGAGAGAGAGAGAGAGAGAGAGAGAGAGAGAGAGAATCAGTACTGGTACTTTTTTTATCAACCTCGAAAGGATGAAAGGCAGAGTGTGCAAGAGGTAAGATGGAAAGGAGCTTCAACCAGACACCTAACAGACAAAAACCATGTATATTAAGTTCTGGGTGGGTAGCAGTGACTGTAGGTGGGGGTAAGAAAGCTGCTGGCAGAGGAATGGGTAGATAAGGTAATTGATGTAGTCAGGGTGAATAATAGGATAATTAAGCTTAGGTTAACCCTGGGCAATGCAACAGCTACAATAATCTCTATTTATACTCCACAAACTGGGCTTGCAGATGAACAGAAGGGCTATTTCTATGAGAAATTTCTGCAGACTACCTCGAAGACATCCTTATTGCAGTTGGCCATGTTGGGAAACACTACAACAGCTTCTATGGAATACATGGACGATATGGGTATGGTACAAGAAATGAGAGGGGGGATCAAAGCTTCTGGAGCTCTGCGATGCTCTCAATCTAAACATCTGCAATAAGAACATTCTCTCCTGCCCCCTTCCTTTCTTATATTTGCTGACTCATGTTCAACTGCAGTCCCTAATTTCTGGCCCCTTCTAAATCTTTCTTTCATCCCCCAGCACTGAAAGCAATATAACCTGTCTTATCTATTCAATTACCAACACATATATCCTTTTGGATGAAAATCTATAATAATTTTCTCCTTCCTGCATTAACAAATTGCACAACTTACATTGAACTCTCTCGTGTTTTCTTCCAGTCATAAGACTTTTGGATATTTGTTTTTGTACTCATTTCAAACATGCAAGTATGGCCTAGAATCAAAAGACCTTAAAGTTAACTTGTCTAAGACAAGTTCTAGTATGTAGAAAGGAAAATAGGGCACAGGTGCCCTCTGGGAAATGGCCATGCTCAGTGTGTAGGAAAGGAGTAGGTAGAAATTCCATTTTATGTCCCAAATGCAAACTATGGGTACATGAAAGATGTAGTGGGATCACAGGTAAGCTATCTAAGAACGTAGATTTTATATGTGGCCAATGCTCAGGTGCAATAAGTAACAAATGCCCACAAGATACTAGTTCCTTCTATTGCCCAGATGGTTCTATAGAAATAGTGGACACTTTCCGTTACCTGGGTGACAAAATCAGCAGTGGTGGAGGGTGCCCTGAAAGTACAGTAGTCAGAACGGGATGGAAAAAGTTCACAGAGCTTATACTGCTGTTGGCCACAAAAGGTTTCTCTCTAAAATGAAAGGCAGATTGTATGATGCCTGTATACGAACAGCAATGCTACATGGCAGTGAGACATGGGCATTGTGTGCAGAGGATCTGTGCAGATTGGAAAGGAACGAAGCATGCATGCTCCGTTGGATGTGTGATAGTAATATACATGAATGGCAAAGCATAAATGAACTAAGTGAGAAATTAGGAATAAGAGGGATCAGATGCTGTTTACTTGAGAGAAGACTACGTTGGTATGGCCACGTGATGTGCATGAAAGATGACAGCTGTATAAAAAAGTGCAGGGCGATCAAAATTGATGGAAGTCACAGAGTAGGCAGACCCAGAAAAACCTGGGACGATTTGATAAATTCCGACCTTGCACACTTGCACCTCTCTAAGACAATGTCACTGGACTGAGATCTTTGGCGCCACGCAGTAATACAGAAGACCTGCCTTACCTATGTACAAAGCGAAACCTACAGTCAGTAGGCACCTCTTAATCAAATATACACCCCAACCCACTAGCCCTACTCCCACTCCCACCAACACCACCCTTTCTCTGTAAAGTTATGTTGGTACCACAGCATCCAGTCCAAACTAATGAGGTCGTGTAGGTGTCACGACAAAAAAACACGCAGTCCACGCTGTAATGTGGCCGTGTAGAACATGGTAAAAAGCTCCCAGTCCACACTGTAAATGTGGTTGGTATTAGGAAGGGCATCCAGCCTTAGAAAACCTGCCAGACAGTCCTATACGAGCAAGACACGGTCACCCGACCAATCTTGCCTCAAGTGGGACAATTCCCGTCTAACCCATGCTAGCATGGAAGATAGACGTTAAACGATGATGATGATGATGATTCCCTGTTCTAATAAAAAGACACTTGTTTTATTTCATTCGTTTCTCTGTTACATTATCTTAAATGCATCTTTACAGCAGCTGGCTGATCAGAAAGATAGATGCTTTTGTTTGTCATACATATCTATTTTTCCATGTAGAACTTTAAATTTTCTATTCTAATACACACACATACACATCATCATCATTTTACATCTATTTGTCCTTGCTTGCAAGGGTGGGATGAGTACTCTTCAGCACAGCATCTCTCCATTTGTCACAGTCCTTTGTCATCTCCTCTCTGAGCTTCAGCGTTCTGAGGTCAGTTCTCACCACCTCCGCCCATGTTTGCGGTGGTCTTTCTCTACTGCATTTTCCTTCCACTGGGATTACTTGGCACTTCTTCACCCAGCAGTCATCATCCATGTGCATTACATGGCCATACCAACGTAGTCTTCTCTCCTGCATGCTACAGTTTATTCCTCTTATACACAGTATCTGTCTCAAGTGTATTATTCATGCCACCAGCACTAGAGAGGTTGTCTTACTAGACTCAAGAGTCCTCTCCACACTGTGTTACTTTTTATTTGGACTGTCTGCTCTCCTAGACAGGTTACCTTAACTACAGCTTACAGGGCTCACATCTACCCCATGCAGTAATCTTTAATTGGAGTTCTGCCCTCCTAGACGGGTTGCCTTCACTATGGTTTATGGGGTCCATGTTACCCCATGCAGTCATTTTTAATCTGCTTTGTGGATCATAACCTTAATTCTCTCGGGGCATTGTTGATGTATGAGAGAAAAGCAACAGGTAGGAAGGTGAGAAAGGGAGGGGGAGTAAGTGATGTAGAGGCGGGGAAATGTGTGAAGAATAATATGCAGGAAGGTTGTAGGAAAAGTAGGGAGGAACAAGGTCATGTCAGCCAAACAATAATAATATGTAATAGGAATAAATATGAATTTAACATCGAGATTGTAATAATATGAAATATATAAATAATGAAAAAAAAGTTCAACTTATCTGAATTGGAATCACTATGTTACACTCACACACATATACACAAAGATAAGTCAAATTAAATTTCATTTGTGTAGATTAGATATGCAAAAAAAATAAATATGGAAGATTGCTTACCAAATGATGTTTCTCAACGTATTCCTTGAAGGTGTATGGTAATTATCTAGTTAAAATGATTATGGTACAATTTCCAAAGAAATCACTGAGTATTTATAATAATAAGTATGGTACCAGGAAAAACAAGATTATCTAGGCAGGAAAAATTGGTCAGAAATAGAGATTTATTGAGAGTTCATTCTTTAACATCTATTTCTGTACAATAACTGTCTACATGCACTGACTGCATAATCTGGTGCTCAATCATATGCATTACATAATAAATTATTGCACTTCATCAGAAAGAGAAAAATTGTTATAGTTTAAGGTGAGGACGTCGCATTTTTGCAATAAGTATTATTTACTGCTAACTTATCTGAAGTACAAAACACTGGCACATAGAGGAATTCAGAATTGAAATGTCATTTTAATTCTGAATTTCATGTTAAAGAATGAACTCTATAAATATCTCTTTCTGACCAATTCTTCCTGGTCACTTTTCGCGGGTGCTCTAACCCCCCCGGGTTATGTTTCTAGAGCACCCGCGAAAAGTGACCGTTTGATTTGAAAAGTGGAGTAAAGCAAAAGGAGGGTCAAGTGAATTTGATGTGTCAACCCCTTGTGTGTTTTTTTTTTGTTTTTCAATACTGGACTTACAGTTTTCCAGGATTTATAGATTCATTTTTAGCAGCATAATTCTATGAGAAACTGTTAACATGCTCACATATATACATACATATCTTTAATTTTTTCCACTGGGAACACTCCCTGGTTTTACTTATCCATCTATATTCATTTATTTATTTTTTATTTATTTATTTTTTATTTTTTCACATGTCCCCTCTATGCTCCACCCCCTTTTTTCTGTCTTGTTTTCTGTTGCCTCCGGATCTGGTGTAGGTGACCTATGAAGCCTTGTTCATATCATCACCCTGTCCACATTCCCCTGATTCCTTTTTTTCCTTTCCACCCACATACCCAGGCCGGTGACAACCAGCCACTCACCCTAGATGCTGCTTAGTACTCTAGTCCCTGGCTCCATGCCCCACCCTCCATTCCCACTGTTCGGGGTGTGGCTGTTTCCACCACCTTACTTGTGTTGGGTTGATATGTCGAGCCTCCAGTGCCCTTGCCAGCGTGGAGATGCAGCAACTGTCTCTTCCCCTCGTCTGCGACCGTCTACTACACCACCAGATGAGATAGCAAGCTTGTCTGATGCTCAAGATCCCAAGACCAGCCCGGGTGCCAGTAGCTGATGCCCTCGCTTCCTCAATCGAGAGGGCTCTGAGAGCACCATTTCTATTTTGCCCCACTTGCCCTTGGCCTCCCCTTCTGTCACTGACTGAGGTGGCCTGTCGACAGCAGCTTTTTTCAAGGCAATGTTTCGTCCTTTGGGCAAGCACCCATCCCAAGTGTGCCTAAGGATATCACACCCTCTGCTCTTGGGTGCCTTCAATCCTCCACCCCTGAAACCAGTGCAAAGCATTTACATGACTGTAAATGCTAAACTAATCGAGGGCCATCATGTCTCAGCTGCAATCAGAGTGGTTGCCTCGGAGGACACTGTCTTCCACCCCACCGAGGAGGTCTTAGCTGCTCTTTGGCTGAAGCACCCTGAGCCGCCAACTGACTTTAGACCCATACCTGCTCTTTGTGGCTTCCGACACAGACATCATGTCTGCCATCAAGTCCTTCTCAGCCAGCAGCAGCGGAGGTGCCGATGGCCTCCGACCTGGCGACTTCAGGGAGTTATTATCCCCCTTTTCTGCTGAGGCTGGGCGCCACCTTCTGAGCGAAAATTGTGGCACTCAACTAATAGGTTTATCCATGGCGCCCTGGACCCTTGTGCCCGAGGCCTCTTTTTTTTGGCCAGCCTGACCGCTCTCAGGAAGAAAGAGGGTGGCATACGCACCATCACTGTGGGTAATGTCTTCTGGAGGCTGGTTGCTAAGGTGGTCTGCAGGTCCATCACACCTAAACTGGGTGAGGAGCTCAACCTGGTGCAACTGGGTGTCGGTTTGTCCGGTGGCTGTGAGGGAGCCACACATGCAGCCAGGCAGTTCTTCAATAGCTGCCCACTGGAACTGGCATCCAGGGGCTCCAGGCACCTCATTGTTAAGCTTGATATGAGGAATGCCTTTAACTGCCTACGCTGTGGTCATCTGCTCGAGGCCTGCCTCAGCTGAATCCCCTCTGCCTACCTACCATATGGAGCCCCAAGCATGCTCTTTGTTGCTGACACGGTCATACCTTCAACCACTGGGGTCCAACAGAGTGACCCTTTTGGCCCCCTCCTCTTTGCTCTTGGTATAGACCACATTGCCCCTCTCAACGTTTGGTACCTGAGGCTGTGAAGCAGGGAGTGAAAAAAACAGGTCTGACCTCTGCAAGAGTAGGTGAACAATAGGTAGAGGCGAGAGAAACAGCAGGGTAGCTTGTAAAGAGAGGGAGAGAAGGAGAAAGGAGGGAAAGATAGAAAGGGGAAGAGTTAATAGCAACACAGTAGATAGGGAGAAAGAGAGAATAGGTCACAGCAAAAACTTAATAAAAATTTTGTGAAGAAACAGGGTCTGTGTGGCTGCTTTCTCCCTCTCACTTTTACTCTCCCTCTCTCTGCTAGTTACCCGCTGCTTCCGCTGTTTCTCTCACCTCTGCCTCTTATCTACCTACTCTTGCGGAGGTCAGACCTGTTTTTTTTGCTCCCTGCTTCACCGTCTATACAGCCTTGTTCTTAAGTCCAGTAGCTGATGTTGACTTGGCCTTTCTTTCTCTTCGGTTGCTACATACATGTGCTACTAGTGTTTCCCTTTTTGGTATGTTTTTTTCCGTTTATTTTATTTTTCTTCCTTTTTTTCTTTCTTTTTTCCCTTCTGTTATATTTTTTCTCTCTCTCCTTTTTTCCCCAATAACTTAGTTATTGATGCATTGAAGCTAGACATATTGTCTTTAATGCGTAGAAATGTCTGTGATCTCCAGCAGACAACTGGTGAAGTGAAATATCCCCCGTTTGTGCCTTCCTCTTATTTATAGACGTAATTGCCGGCAGAGGAATACCTTAAGGAGAAGATTATGGAAGTTGAAGAACCCTGCAGCCAGTAACAAATTCAAAGGCATATTACTTGATGTTTTTGATAGTAAGGAAGAGCAATTAGAGTCATACAATATAGAGGAACAGTGGGAATTCCTGAAAGTTAACCTGTTGAAGGCGACTGATGAAATCTGTGGCTGGAGCAGACCATTAGGCAGGAGGAGAGTGACAAGATGGTGGAACAGTAAGGTGGAGGAGGCCATCAAGGGCAAATGGCAGGCGTGGAGAGAATGGCAGGACAGGGGTAGTAGAGAACATTATCGGGTAGCTTGGAGAGAAGCTAGACAACAAGTATACCTTGCAAAGAGGGAAGCAAAAGATAGAAAGTTCAAGCATATTCTACAACGGAAGGACCAAAGACGTGAGATATTCAGGATTGCGAGGCAATGTGTCAAGAACTGTGATATTATCGGTGAGGCGTGTGTCCATTATGACGATGGTGTACTTGCTCTCACTGACAGTGATAAGAAGGTAGCTTGGAAGTGTCACTACGAGAGACTACTGAATGTGGAGAATGAATGGAATAAAGATAGTCTGCCTCACATCGATCCAATAGAAGGACCAGCTGTGCAAGTTAATGGTAGTGTAGTAATTAAGGCAATCAAAAAGACAGGCAAAGCAGCTGGGCCTTCAGGGATAGTTGCTGAAATCTTGAAGGTGGGACATACTATAGTCACCCGGATAGTAAACCAAGTAATACAGAATGGGGTCATACCAAATGACTGGCGTAGCAGCATCATCATCATCAACTGTTACAAGGGTAAAGGAGGCGTCCTGGATAGAGGAAATTATAGGGGTATTAAATTAGTTGACCAAGTCATGAAAGTCACAGAAAGAGTTATTACTCAACTGATTAGAGAACAAATTGATCTAAATGAAATGCAGTTTGGGTTTGTGCCAGGTAAAACTACCACTGATGCTCTTTTCCTTGTACGGCAATTACAGGAGAAGTACCTAGCTAACAGTAAACCCTTCTACTTAGCTTTTGTTGACCTGGAGAGGGCCTTTGACAGAGTCCCATGCACCTTAATCTGGTGGGCTCTTAGAAAACTAGGAATGGAAGAATGGCTTGTGAGAGCTATACAAGCCATGTATAGAGGAACAGTCAGCAAAGTAGAATTAACGGTGAATATAATGATGAATTTAGTGTAATAGTAGGAGTTCACCACGGCTCTGTTCTTAGCCCCCTCCTGTTTATTATTGTCCTACAGGCTATAACAGAGGGGTTTAAGACTGGCTGCTCATGGGAACTTCTATATGCAGATGATCTAACTCTCATAGCTGATTCTATGGCTGAATTAGAGAAGAAGTTCCAAACATGGAAGCATGGCCTTGAATCAAAAGGCCTTAGAGTCAACTTGTCTAAGACTAAGGTTCTAGTATGTAGAAAGGAGAATTGGGCACAGGTGCCGTTTGGGAAATGGCCATGCTCAGTGTGTAAGAAAGGAGTAGGTAGAAACTCCATTCTATGTCCCAAATGCAAACTGGGTACATAAAAGATGTAGTGGGGTAACAGGTAAGCTATCTAAGAATGTAGATTTTATATGTGGCCGATGCTCAGGTGCAGTAAGTAGCAAAGACTCACTGGATGCTATCTCCTTCAACTGCCCAGATGGTTCTATAGAAATAGTAGACACCTTCCATTACCCAGGTGACAAAATCAGCAGTAGAGGAGGGTGCTCTGAATGTGTAGTAGCCAGAGTTAGAGTGGGATGGAAAAAGTTCAGAGAGCTAATACCGCTGTTGGCCACAAGGGGTTTTTCTCTAAAAAATGAAAGGCAGATTGTATGATGCTTGTATACGAAGGCGATATTACATGGTAGTGAGACTTGGGCATTGTGTGCTGAAGACTTGCATAGATTAGAAAGAAATGAAGCTTGCATGCTCCGATGGATGTGTAATAGTAATGTGCACGAATTAAGAGGGAGACTAAGCATAAGAGGTATCAAATGTTGTGTTTTGGAGAGGAGACTGCGTTGGTATGGACATGTGATGCGTATGAAGGACAACAGCTGTATAAAAAAGTGCAGGGCAATGAAAATTGATGGAAGCTATGGAGTGGGTAGACCAAGAAAAACCTGGGACGAGGTGATAAAAACTGATCTTATCCACCTACACCTCTCGAAGACTATGACTCTGGATCGAGACGTTTGGCGCCATGCAGTTGTACAGAAGACCCGAGTGCCATTGCATACAAACCTACAGTCAGTAGGCACTTCTTCACCTCTTAACCCAATGTACACCCCACCCTCACACCTTTACCCCGTCCTCTCTCTCCCGTTCCGTCCACTGTGTTGATGACACAACAGTCTACACTGTAAGGTGGTTGTGTAGGAGGCATGGTGAAAAGGCTTGCAGTCCACACTGTAAATGGTTGGTGTTAGAAAGGGCATCCAGCTGTAGAAAATCTGCCAGAGGCGCTTCCGTATGAGCGAGGCATGGTCTCCTCACCATTCCCGCATCAAATGGAACAAAACCGTCTAACCCATGACTGCGTGGTAGATGGATGTTAAATATTGATGATGATGATGATGATGATGATGATGATAATATATATATATATATATATATATATATATATATATATATATATATATATATATATAAAGTTATAATCTTTGGGTTTGTTCATTTTTAGGAGTATGTGAAAGTACAGAAATCAAAATATGGATTGGCATTGACCATTGCTGTATGTGAACAGGTATGTGGGTATGTGGGTGTATAATGATGGAAAGGAGGGTATACTGTATGTGAAGAGGTATGTGGGTGTATAATGATGGAAAGGAGGGTATATATAGAATAGAGGAAGAGAGTAAGAGAAGATAGGATTTAGGGTGTGTGAGAAGGACAAAGTGATAGAATATAGAGTGAGTGTGGAGGACAGAGTGTAGAGTGAGAGTGTGAGGAGGTCAGTGAGAGAATGAGGAGGACAGAGTGTAGAGTGAAAGAGTGAAGATGACAGTGTAGAGTGAGAGAGTGAGGAGGACAGAGTGAGAGAGTGAGGAGGACAGTGTAGAGTGAGAGAGTGAAGTGGACAGTGTAGAGTGAGAGATTGAGGAGGACAGAGTGTAGAGTGAAAGAGTGAGGAGGACAGTGTAGAGTGAGAGAGTGAGGAGGACAGAGTGAGAGAGTGAGGAGGACAGTGTAGAGTGAGAGAGTGAAGAGGACAGAGTGTAGAGGGAGAGAGTGAAGAGGACAGTGTAGAGTTAGAGAGTGAGGAGGACAGTGTAGAGTGAGAGAGTGAAGAGGACAGTGTAGAGTGAGAGAGTGAAGAGGACAGAGTGTAGAGGGAGAGAGTGAAGAGGACAGTGTAGAGTGAGAGAGTGAGGAGGACAGAGTGAGAGAGTGAGGAGGACAGAGTGAGAGAGTGAGGAGGACAGAGTGAGAGAATGAGGAGGACAGAGGGTAGAGTGAGAGAGTGAAGAGGACAGAGTGTAGAGGGAGAGAGTGAAGAGGACAGTGTAGAGTGAGAGAGTGAGGAGGACAGAGTGAGAGAGTGAGGAGGACAGTGTAGAGTGAGAGAGTGAAGAGGACAGAGTGTAGAGGGAGAGAGTGAAGAGGACAGTGTAGAGTGAGAGATTGAGGAGGACAGAGTGTGGAGGGAGAGAGTGAAGAGGACAGTGTAGAGTGAGAGAGTGAGGAGGACAGAGTGAGAGAGTGAGGAGGACAGAGTGAGAGAGTGAGGAGGACAGTGTAGAGTGAGAGAGTGAAGAGGACAGAGTGTAGAGGGAGAGAGTGAAGAGGACAGTGTAGAGTGAGGAGGACAGTGTAGAGTGAGAGATTGAGGAGGACAGAGTGTAGAGGGAGAGAGTGAAGAGTACAGTGTAGAGTGAGAGAGTGAGGAGGACAGTGTAGAGTGAGAGAGTGAGGAGGACAGAGTGAGAGAATGAGGAGGACAGAGGGTAGAGTGAGAGAGTGAGGAGGACAGTGTAGAGTGAGAGAGTGAGGAGGACAGAGTGAGAGAATGAGGAGGACAGAGGGTAGAGTGAGAGAGTGAGGAGGACAGAGTGTAGAGGGAGAGAGTGAGGAGGACAGAGTGTAGAGTGAAAGAGTGAGGAGGACAGTGTAGAGTGAGAGAGTGAGGAGGACAGAGTGAGAGAATGAGGAGGACAGAGGGTAGAGTGAGAGAGTGAGGAGGACAGAGTGTAGAGGGAGAGAGTGAAGAGGACAGTGTAGAGTGAGAGAGTGAGGAGGACAGTGTAGAGTGAGAGAGTGAGGAGGACAGAGTGAGAGAGTGAGGAGGACAGTGTAGAGTGAGAGAGTGAAGAGGACAGTGTAGAGTGAGAGAGTGAAGAGGACAGAGTGTAGAGGGAGAGAGTGAAGAGGACAGTGTAGAGTGAGAGAGTGAGGAGGAGATAGTGAGAGAATGAGGAGGACAGAGTGTAGAGTGAGAGAGTGAGGAGGACAGAGTGTAGAGTGAGAGAGTGAGGAGGACAGAGTGTAGAGTGAGAGAGTGAGGAGGACAGTGTAGAGTGAGAGAGTGAGGAGGACAGTGTAGAGGGAGAGAGTGAAGAGGACAGTGTAGAGTGAGAGAGTGAGGAAGACAGTGTAGAGGGAGAGAGTGAAGAGGACAGTGTAGAGTGAGAGAGTGAAGAGGAGATAGTGAGAGAATGAGGAGGACAGAGTGTAGAGTGAGAGAGTGAGGAGGACAGAGTGTAGAGTGAGAGAGTGAGGAGGACAGTGTAGAGTGAGAGAGTGAGGAGGACAGTGTAGAGGGAGAGAGTGAAGAGGACAGTGTAGAGTGAGAGAGTGAAGAGGAGATAGTGAGAGAATGAGGAGGACAGAGTGTAGAGTGAGAGAGTGAGGAGGACAGAGTGTAGAGTGAGAGAGTGAGGAGGACAGTGTAGAGGGAGAGAGTGAAGAGGACAGTGTAGAGTGAGAGAGTGAGGAGGACAGTGTAGAGGGAGAGAGTGAAGAGGACAGTGTAGAGTGAGAGAGTGAGGAGGACAGTGTAGAGTGAGAGAGTGAGGAGGACAGTGTAGAGGGAGAGAGTGAAGAGGACAGTGTAGAGTGAGAGAGTGAGGAGGACAGTGTAGAGGGAGAGAGTGAAGAGGACAGTGTAGAGTGAGAGAGTGAGGAGGACAGTGTAGAGGGAGAGACTGAAGAGGACAGTGTAGAGTGAGAGAGTGAGGAGGACAGTGTAGAGGGAGAGAGTGAAGAGGACAGTGTAGAGTGAGAGAGTGAAGAGGAGATAGTGAGAGAATGAGGAGGACAGAGTGTAGAGTGAGAGAGTGAGGAGGACAGAGTGTAGAGTGAGAGAGTGAGGAGGACAGTGTAGAGTGAGAGAGTGAGGAGGACAGTGTAGAGGGAGAGAGTGAAGAGGACAGTGTAGAGTGAGAGAGTGAAGAGGAGATAGTGAGAGAATGAGGAGGACAGAGTGTAGAGTGAGAGAGTGAGGAGGACAGAGTGTAGAGTGAGAGAGTGAGGAGGACAGTGTAGAGGGAGAGAGTGAAGAGGACAGTGTAGAGTGAGAGAGTGAGGAGGACAGTGTAGAGGGAGAGAGTGAAGAGGACAGTGTAGAGTGAGAGAGTGAGGAGGACAGTGTAGAGTGAGAGAGTGAGGAGGACAGTGTAGAGGGAGAGAGTGAAGAGGACAGTGTAGAGTGAGAGAGTGAGGAGGACAGTGTAGAGGGAGAGAGTGAAGAGGACAGTGTAGAGTGAGAGAGTGAGGAGGACAGTGTAGAGTGAGAGAGTGAGGAGGACAGTGTAGAGGGAGAGAGTGAAGAGGACAGTGTAGAGTGAGAGAGTGAGGAGGACAGTGTAGAGGGAGAGAGTGAAGAGGACAGTGTAGAGTGAGAGAGTGAAGAGGAGATAGTGAGAGAATGAGGAGGACAGAGTGTAGAGTGAGAGAGTGAGGAGGACAGAGTGTAGAGTGAGAGAGTGAGGAGGACAGTGTAGAGTGAGAGAGTGAGGAGGACAGTGTAGAGGGAGAGAGTGAAGAGGACAGTGTAGAGTGAGAGAGTGAAGAGGAGATAGTGAGAGAATGAGGAGGACAGAGTGTAGAGTGAGAGAGTGAGGAGGACAGAGTGTAGAGTGAGAGAGTGAGGAGGACAGTGTAGAGGGAGAGAGTGAAGAGGACAGTGTAGAGTGAGAGAGTGAGGAGGACAGTGTAGAGGGAGAGAGTGAAGAGGACAGTGTAGAGTGAGAGAGTGAGGAGGACAGTGTAGAGTGAGAGAGTGAGGAGGACAGTGTAGAGGGAGAGAGTGAAGAGGACAGTGTAGAGTGAGAGAGTGAGGAGGACAGTGTAGAGGGAGAGAGTGAAGAGGACAGTGTAGAGTGAGAGAGTGAGGAGGACAGTGTAGAGGGAGAGACTGAAGAGGACAGTGTAGAGTGAGAGAGTGAGGAGGACAGTGTAGAGGGAGAGAGTGAAGAGGACAGTGTAGAGTGAGAGAGTGAAGAGGAGATAGTGAGAGAATGAGGAGGACAGAGTGTAGAGTGAGAGAGTGAGGAGGACAGAGTGTAGAGTGAGAGAGTGAGGAGGACAGTGTAGAGTGAGAGAGTGAGGAGGACAGTGTAGAGGGAGAGAGTGAAGAGGACAGTGTAGAGTGAGAGAGTGAAGAGGAGATAGTGAGAGAATGAGGAGGACAGAGTGTAGAGTGAGAGAGTGAGGAGGACAGAGTGTAGAGTGAGAGAGTGAGGAGGACAGTGTAGAGGGAGAGAGTGAAGAGGACAGTGTAGAGTGAGAGAGTGAGGAGGACAGTGTAGAGGGAGAGAGTGAAGAGGACAGTGTAGAGTGAGAGAGTGAGGAGGACAGTGTAGAGTGAGAGAGTGAGGAGGACAGTGTAGAGGGAGAGAGTGAAGAGGACAGTGTAGAGTGAGAGAGTGAGGAGGACAGTGTAGAGGGAGAGAGTGAAGAGGACAGTGTAGAGTGAGAGAGTGAGGAGGACAGTGTAGAGTGAGAGAGTGAGGAGGACAGTGTAGAGGGAGAGAGTGAAGAGGACAGTGTAGAGTGAGAGAGTGAGGAGGACAGTGTAGAGGGAGAGAGTGAAGAGGACAGTGTAGAGTGAGAGAGTGAAGAGGAGATAGTGAGAGAATGAGGAGGACAGAGTGTAGAGTGAGAGAGTGAGGAGGACAGAGTGTAGAGTGAGAGAGTGAGGAGGACAGTGTAGAGTGAGAGAGTGAGGAGGACAGTGTAGAAGGAGAGAGTGAAGAGGACAGTGTAGAGTGAGAGAGTGAAGAGGAGATAGTGAGAGAATGAGGAGGACAGAGTGTAGAGTGAGAGAGTGAGGAGGACAGTGTAGAGTGAGAGAGTGAGGAGGACAGTGTAGAGGGAGAGAGTGAAGAGGACAGTGTAGAGTGAGAGAGTGAGGAGGACAGAGTGAGAGAGTGAGGAGGACAGTGTGTAGAGGGAGAGAGTGAAGAGGACAGTGTAGAGTGAGAGAGTGAGAGAGTGAGGAGGACAGTGTAGAGTGAGGAGGACAGTGTAGAGTGAGAGAGTGAGGAGGACAGAGTGTAGAGTGAGAGAGTGAGAAGGACAGAGTGTACAGTGAGGAGGACAGTGTGTAGAGAGAGTGAGGAGGACAGTGTAGAGTGAGAGAGTGAGGAGGACAGAGTGTAGAGTGAGAGAGAGAGGAGGACAGTGTAGAGTGAGAGAGTGAGGAGGAGAGAGTGTAGAGTGAGAGAGTGAGGAGGACAGTGTAGAGTGAGAGAGTGAGGAGAACAGTGTAGAGTGAGAGAGTGAGGAGCACAGAGTGTAGAGTGAGAGAGTGAGGAGGACAGAGTGTTGAGTGAGAGTGAGGAGGACAGTGTAGAGTGAGAGAGTGAGGAGGAAAGTGTAGAGTGAGAGAGTGAGGAGCACAGAGTGTAGAGTGAGAGAGTGAGGAGGACAGAGTGTAGAGTTAGAAGGACAGAGTGTAGAGTGAGAGAGTGAGGAGGACAGTGTAGAGTGAGAGAGTGAGGAGGACAGAGTGTAGATTGTAGAGAGAGGACAGAGTGTAGAGTGAGGAGGACAGTGTAGAGTGAGAGAGTGAGGAGGACAGTGTAGAGTGAGAGAGTGAGGAGGACAGTGTAGAGTGAGACAATGAGGAGCACAGAGTGTAGAGTGAGAGAGTGAGGAGGACAGAGTGTAGAGTGAGAGAGTGAGGAGGACAGAGTGTAGAGTGAGAGAGTGAGGAGGACAGTGTAGAGTGAGAGAGTGAGGAGGACAGAGTGTAGATTGTAGAGAGAGGACAGAGTGTAGAGTGAGAGAGTGAGGAGGAGAGTGAGAGAGTGAGGAGGACAGTGTAGAGTGAGAGAGTGAGGAGGACAGAGTGTAGAGTGAGGAGGACAGTATAGAGTTGTAGAGTGAGGAGGACAGAGTGTGGAGTGATAGAGTGAGGAGGACAGTGTAGAGTGAGAGAGTGAGGAGGACAGAGTGTAGAGTGAGAGAATGAGGAGAACAGTGTAGAGTGAGAGAGTGAGGAGAACAGAGTGGAGTGTGAGAGAGTGAGGAGGACAGTGTAGAGTGAGAGAGTGAGGAGGACAGAGTGTAGAGTGAGAGAGTGAGGAGGACAGTGTAGAGTGAGAGAGTGAGGAGGACAGAGTGTAGAGTGAGAGAGTGAGGAGGACAGAGTGTAGAGTGAGAGAATGAGGAGGACAGTGTAGAGTGAGTGAGTGAGGAGGACAGAGTGTAGAGTGAGAGAGTGAGGAAGACAGTGTAGAGTGAGAGAGTGAGGAGGACAGTGTAGAGTGAGAGAGTGATGAGGACAGAGTGAAGAGTGATAGAATGAGGATGACAGTGTAGAGTGAGAGAGTGAGGAGGACAGAGTGTAGAGTGAGAGAATGAGGAGGACAGTGTAGAGTGAGTGAGTGAGGAGGACAGTGTAGAGGGAGAGAGTGATGAGGACAGAGTGTAGAGTGATAGAATGAGGATGACAGTGTAGAGTGAGAGAGTGAGGAGGACAGAGTGTAGAGTGAGAGAGTGAGGAGGACAGTGTAGAGTGAGAGAATGACGAGGACAGTGTAGAGTGAGAGAGTGAGGAGGACAGAGTGTAGAGTAAGAAGGACAGAGTGTAGAGTGAGAGAGTGAGGAGGACAGTGTGTAGAGTAAGAGAGTGAGGAGGACATTGTAGAGTGAGAGAATGACGAGGACAGTGTAGAGTGAGAGAGTGAGGAGGACCGAGTGAGAGAGTGAGGAGGACAGAGTGTAGAGTGAGAGAGTGAGGAGGACACAGTGAGAGAATGAGGAGCACAGAGTGTAGAGTGAGAGCGTGAGGAGGACAGTGTAGAGTAAGAGAGTGAGGAGGACAGAGTGTAGAGTGAGAGAGTGAAGAGGATGGAGTTTAGAGTGAGAGAGTGAGGAGGACGGAGTGTAGAGTGAGGAGGACAGTGTAGAGTGATAGAGTGAGGAGGACAAAGTGTAGAGTGAGAGAGTGAGGAGGACAGTGTAGAGTGAGAGAGTGAGGAGGACAGTGTAGAGTGAGAGAGTGAGGAGGACAAAGTGTAGAGTGTAAAGAGTGTAGATTGTAGAGAGAGGACAGAGTGTAGAGTGTAGAGAGTGTAAACTGTAGGGTGTAGATTGTAGAGAGAGGACAGAGTGTAGAGTGAGAGAGTGAGGAGGACAGTGTAGAGTGAGAGAATGACGAGGACAGTGTAGAGTGAGAGAGTGAGGAGGACAGAGTGAGAGAATGAGGAGCACAGAGTGTAGAGTGAGAGAGTGAGGAGGACAGTGTGTAGAGTAAGAGAGTGAGGAGGACATTGTAGATTGAGAGAATGACGAGGACAGTGTAGAGTGAGAGAGTGAGGAGGACTGAGTGAGAGAGTGAGGAGGACAGAGTGTAGAGTGAGAGAGTGAGGAGGACACAGTGAGAGAATGAGGAGCACAGAGTGTAGAGTGAGAGAGTGAAGAGGACGGAATGTAGAGTGAGAGAGTGAGGAGGACAGTGTAGAGTGAGAGAGTGAGGAGGACCGAGTGAGAGAGTGAGGAGGACAGAGTGTAGAGTGAGTGCGTGAGGAGGACAGTGTAGAGTAAGAGAGTGAGGAGGACAGAGTGTAGAGTGAGAGAGTGAAGAGGATGGAGTTTAGAGTGAGAGAGTGAGGAGGACGGAGTGTAGAGTGAGGAGGACAGAGTGTAGAGTGAGGAGGACAGTGTAGAGTGATAGAGTGAGGTGGACAGTGTGTAGAGTGAGGAGGACAGTGTAGAGTGATAGAGTGAGGAGGACAAAGTGTAGAGTGAGAGAGTGAGGAGGACAGTGTAGAGTGAGAGAGTGAGGAGGACAGAGTGTAGAGTGAGAGAGTGAAGAGGATGGAGTTTAGAGTGAGAGAGTGAGGAGGACGGAGTGTAGAGTGAGAGAGTGAGGAGGACAGTGTAGAGTGAGGGAGTGAGGAGGACACAGTGAGAGAATGAGGAGCACAGAGTGTAGAGTGAGAGAGTGAAGAGGACGGAATGTAGAGTGAGAGAGTGAGGAGGACAGTGTAGAGTGAGAGAGTGAGGAGGACCGAGTGAGAGAGTGAGGAGGACAGAGTGTAGAGTGAGTGCGTGAGGAGGACAGTGTAGAGTAAGAGAGTGAGGAGGACAGAGTGTAGAGTGAGAGAGTGAAGAGGATGGAGTTTAGAGTGAGAGAGTGAGGAGGACGGAGTGTAGAGTGAGGAGGACAGAGTGTAGAGTGAGGAGGACAGTGTAGAGTGATAGAGTGAGGTGGACAGTGTGTAGAGTGAGGAGGACAGTGTAGAGTGATAGAGTGAGGAGGACAAAGTGTAGAGTGAGAGAGTGAGGAGGACAGTGTAGAGTGAGAGAGTGAGGAGGACAGAGTGTAGAGTGAGAGAGTGAAGAGGATGGAGTTTAGAGTGAGAGAGTGAGGAGGACGGAGTGTAGAGTGAGAGAGTGAGGAGGACAGTGTAGAGTGAGGGAGTGAGGAGGACAGTGTAGAGTGAGAGAGTGAGGAGGACACAGTGAGAGAATGAGGAGCACAGAGTGTAGAGTGAGAGCGTGAGGAGGACAGTGTAGAGTAAGAGAGTGAGGAGGACAGAGTGTAGAGTGAGAGAGTGAAGAGGATGGAGTTTAGAGTGAGAGAGTGAGGAGGACGGAGTGTAGAGTGAGGAGGACAGAGTGTAGAGTGAGGAGGACAGTGTAGAGTGATAGAGTGAGGAGGACAGTGTGTAGAGTGAGGAGGACAGTGTAGAGTGATAGAGTGAGGAGGACAAAGTGTAGAGTGAGAGAGTGAGGAGGACAGTGTAGAGTGAGAGAGTGAGGAGGTCAGTGTAGAGTGAGAGAGTGAGGAGGACAAAGTGTAGAGTGTAAAGAGTGTAGATTGTAGAGAGAGGACAGAGTGTAGAGTGTAGAGAGTGTAAACTGTAGGGTGTAGATTGTAGAGAGAGGACAGAGTGTAGAGTGAGAGAGTGAGGGGGACAGTGTAGAGTGAGAGAGTGAGGAGGACAGTGTAGAGTGAGAGAGTGAGGAGGACAAAGTGTAGAGTGTAAAGAGTGTAGATTGTAGAGAGAGGACAGAGTGTAGAGTGAGGAGGACAGAGTGTAGAGTGAGAGAGTGAGGAGGACAGTGTAGAGTGGTTGAGTGAGGAGGACAGTGTAGAGTGAGAGAATGAGGAGGACAGTGTAGAGTGAGAGAGTGAGGAGGACAGAGTGTAGAGTGAGAGAGTGAGAAGGACAGTGTAGAGTGAGAGAGTGAGGAGGAGGATAGAGTGTAGAGTGAGAGAGTGAGGAGGACAGAGTGTAGAGTGAGAGAGTGAGGAGGACAGTGTGTAGAGTGAGAGAGTGAGGAGGACAGAGTGTAGTGTGAGAGAGTGAGGAGGACAGAGTGTAGAGTGAGAGAGTGAGGAGGACACAGTGAGAGAATGAGGAGCACAGAGTGTAGAGTGAGAGCGTGAGGAGGACAGTGTAGAGTAAGAGAGTGAGGAGGACAGAGTGTAGAGTGAGAGAGTGAAGAGGATGGAGTTTAGAGTGAGAGAGTGAGGAGGACGGAGTGTAGAGTGAGAGAGTGAGGAGGACGGAGTGTAGAGTGAGGAGGACAGTGTAGAGTGATAGAGTGAGGAGGACAAAGTGTAGAGTGAGAGAGTGAGGAGGACAGTGTAGAGTGAGAGAGTGAGGAGGACAGTGTAGAGTGAGAGAGTGAAGAGGACAAAGTGTAGAGTGTAAAGAGTGTAGATTGTAGAGAGAGGACAGAGTGTAGAGTGTAGAGAGTGTAAACTGTAGGGTGTAGATTGTAGAGAGAGGACAGAGTGTAGAGTGAGAGAGTGAGGAGGACAGAGTGTAGAGTGAGAGAGTGAGGAGGACAGTGTAGAGTGAGAGAATGACGAGGACAGTGTAGAGTGAGAGAGTGAGGAGGACAGAGTGTAGAGTGAGAGAGTAAGAAGGACAGAGTGTAGAGTGAGAGAGTGAGGAGGACAGAGTGAGAGAATGAGGAGCACAGAGTGTAGAGTGAGAGAGTGAGGAGGACAGTGTGTAGAGTAAGAGAGTGAGGAGGACATTGTAGAGTGAGAGAATGACGAGGACAGTGTAGAGTGAGAGAGTGAGGAGGACTGAGTGAGAGAGTGAGGAGGACAGAGTGTAGAGTGAGAGAGTGAGGAGGACACAGTGAGAGAATGAGGAGCACAGAGTGTAGAGTGAGAGAGTGAAGAGGACGGAATGTAGAGTGAGAGAGTGAGGAGGACAGTGTAGAGTGAGAGAGTGAGGAGGACCGAGTGAGAGAGTGAGGAGGACAGAGTGTAGAGTGAGTGCGTGAGGAGGACAGTGTAGAGTAAGAGAGTGAGGAGGACAGAGTGTAGAGTGAGAGAGTGAAGAGGATGGAGTTTAGAGTGAGAGAGTGAGGAGGACGGAGTGTAGAGTGAGGAGGACAGAGTGTAGAGTGAGAGAGTGAGGAGGACAGTGTGTAGAGTGAGAGAATGAGGAGGACAGAGGGTAGAGTGAGAGAGTGAGGAGGACAGAGTGTAGAGGGAGAGAGTGAGGAGGACAGTGTGTAGAGTGAGAGAATGAGGAGGACAGTGTAGAGTGAGAGAGTGAGGACAGAGTGTAGAGTGAGGAGGACAGTGTAGAGTGAGAGAGTGAGGAGGACAGAGTGTAGAGTGAGAGAATGAGGAGGACAGTGTAGAGTGAGAGAGTGAGGACAGAGTGTAGTGTGAGAGAGTGAGGAGGACAGTGTAGAGTGAGAGAGTGAGGAGGACAGTGTAGAGTGAGAGAGTGAGTAGGACAGAGTGTAGAGTGAGAGAGTGAGGAGGACAGAGTGTAGAGTGAGAGAGTGAGGAGGACAGAGTGTAGAGTGAGAGAGTGAGGAGGACAGTGTAGAGTGAGAGAGTGAGGATGACAGAGTGTAGTGTGAGAGAGTGAGGAGGACAGAGTGTAGAGTGAGAGAATGAGGAGGACAGAGTGTAGAGTGAGAGAGTGAGGAGGACAGAGTGTAGAGTGAGGAGGACAGAGTGTAGTGTGAGAGAGTGAGGAGGACAGTGTGTAGAGTGAGAGAATGAGGAGGACAGTGTAGAGTGAGAGAGTGAGGACAGAGTGTAGAGTGAGGAGGACAGTGTAGAGTGAGAGAGTGAGGAGGACAGAGTGTAGAGTGAGAGAATGAGGAGGACAGAGTGTAGATTGAGAGAGTGAGGACAGAGTGTAGTGTGAGAGAGTGAGGAGGACAGTGTAGAGTGAGAGAATGAGGAGGACAGTGTAGAATGAGAGAGTGAGGACAGAGTGTAGTGTGAGAGAGTGAGGAGGACAGTGTAGAGTGAGAGAGTGAGGAGGACAGAGTGTAGAGTGAGAGAGTGGGGAGGACAGAGTAGAGTGAGAGAGTGAGGAGGACAGAGTGTAGTGTGAGAGAGTGAGGAGGACAGAGTGTAGAGTGAGAGAATGAGGAGGACAGTGTAGAGTGAGAGAGTGAGGACAGAGTGTAGAGTGAGAGGGTGAGGAGGACAGAGTGTAGAGTGAGAGAATGAGGATGACAGTGTAGAGTGAGAGAGTGAGTAGGACAGAGTGTAGAGTGAGAGAGTGAGGAGGAGAGTGTAGAGTGAGAGAATGACGAGGACAGTGTAGAGTGAGAGAGTGAGGAGGACAGAGTGTAGAGTGAGAAGGACAGAGTGTAGAGTGAGAGAGTGAGGAGGACAGTGTAGAGTGAGAGAGTGAGGAGGACAGTGTAGAGTGAGAGAGTGAGGAGGACAGAGTGTAGAGTTTGAGAGTGAGGAGGACAGAGTGAGAGAATGAGGAGCACAGAGTGTAGAGTGAGAGAGTGAGGAGGACAGTGTAGAGTGAGAGAATGACGAGGACAGTGTAGAGTGAGAGAGTGAGGAGGACAGAGTGTAGAGTGAGAGAGTGAGGAGGACAGAGTGTAGAGTGAGAGAGTGAGGAGGACAAAGTGTAGAGTGTAAAGAGTGTAGATTGTAGAGAGAGGACAGAGTGTAGAGTGTAGAGAGTGTAAACTGTAGGGTGTAGATTGTAGAGAGAGGACAGAGTGTAGAGTGAGAGAGTGAGGAGGACAGTGTAGAGTGGTTGAGTGAGGAGGACAGTGTAGAGTGAGAGAATGAGGAGGACAGTGTAGAGTGAGAGAGTGAGGAGGACAGAGTGTAGAGTGAGAGAGTGAGAAGGACAGTGTAGAGTGAGAGAGTGAGGAGGAGGATAGAGTGTAGAGTGAGAGAGTGAGGAGGACAGAGTGTAGAGTGAGAGAGTGAGGAGGACAGTGTGTAGAGTGAGAGAGTGAGGAGGACGGAGTGTAGAGTGAGGAGGACAGAGTGTAGAGTGAGGAGGACAGTGTAGAGTGATAGAGTGAGGAGGACAGTGTGTAGAGTGAGGAGGAAAGTGTAGAGTGATAGAGTGAGGTGGACAAAGTGTAGAGTGAGAGAGTGAGGAGGACAGTGTAGAGTGAGAGAGTGAGGAGGTCAGTGTAGAGTGAGAGAGTGAGGAGGACAAAGTGTAGAGTGTAAAGAGTGTAGATTGTAGAGAGAGGACAGAGTGTAGAGTGTAGAGAGTGTAAACTGTAGGGTGTAGATTGTAGAGAGAGGACAGAGTGTAGAGTGAGAGAGTGAGGGGGACAGTGTAGAGTGAGAGAGTGAGGAGGACAGTGTAGAGTGAGAGAGTGAGGAGGACAAAGTGTAGAGTGTAAAGAGTGTAGATTGTAGAGAGAGGACAGAGTGTAGAGTGAGGAGGACAGAGTGTAGAGTGAGAGAGTGAGGAGGACAGTGTAGAGTGGTTGAGTGAGGAGGACAGTGTAGAGTGAGAGAATGAGGAGGACAGTGTAGAGTGAGAGAGTGAGGAGGACAGAGTATAGAGTGAGAGAGTGAGAAGGACAGTGTAGAGTGAGAGAGTGAGGAGGAGGATAGAGTGTAGAGTGAGAGAGTGAGGAGGACAGAGTGTAGAGTGAGAGAGTGAGGAGGACAGTGTGTAGAGTGAGAGAGTGAGGAGGACAGAGTGTAGTGTGAGAGAGTGAGGAGGACAGAGTGTAGAGTGAGAGAGTGAGGAGGACAGTGTAGAGTAAGAGAGTGAGGAGGACAGAGTGTAGAGTGAGAGAGTGAGGAGGACACAGTGAGAGAATGAGGAGCACAGAGTGTAGAGTGAGAGCGTGAGGAGGACAGTGTAGAGTAAGAGAGTGAGGAGGACAGAGTGTAGAGTGAGAGAGTGAAGAGGATGGAGTTTAGAGTGAGAGAGTGAGGAGGACGGAGTGTAGAGTGAGAGAGTGAGGAGGACGGAGTGTAGAGTGAGGAGGACAGTGTAGAGTGATAGAGTGAGGAGGACAAAGTGTAGAGTGAGAGAGTGAGGAGGACAGTGTAGAGTGAGAGAGTGAGGAGGACAGTGTAGAGTGAGAGAGTGAGGAGGACAAAGTGTAGAGTGTAAAGAGTGTAGATTGTAGAGAGAGGACAGAGTGTAGAGTGTAGAGAGTGTAAACTGTAGGGTGTAGATTGTAGAGAGAGGACAGAGTGTAGAGTGAGAGAGTGAGGAGGACAGAGTGTAGAGTGAGAGAGTGAGGAGGACAGTGTAGAGTGAGAGAATGACGAGGACAGTGTAGAGTGAGAGAGTGAGGAGGACAGAGTGTAGAGTGAGAGAGTAAGAAGGACAGAGTGTAGAGTGAGAGAGTGAGGAGGACAGAGTGAGAGAATGAGGAGCACAGAGTGTAGAGTGAGAGAGTGAGGAGGACAGTGTGTAGAGTAAGAGAGTGAGGAGGACATTGTAGAGTTAGAGAATGACGAGGACAGTGTAGAGTGAGAGAGTGAGGAGGACTGAGTGAGTGAGTGAGGAGGACAGAGTGTAGAGTGAGAGAGTGAGGAGGACACAGTGAGAGAATGAGGAGCACAGAGTGTAGAGTGAGAGAGTGAAGAGGACGGAATGTAGAGTGAGAGAGTGAGGAGGACAGTGTAGAGTGAGAGAGTGAGGAGGACCGAGTGAGAGAGTGAGGAGGACAGAGTGTAGAGTGAGTGCGTGAGGAGGACAGTGTAGAGTAAGAGAGTGAGGAGGACAGAGTGTAGAGTGAGAGAGTGAAGAGGATGGAGTTTAGAGTGAGAGAGTGAGGAGGACGGAGTGTAGAGTGAGGAGGACAGTGTAGAGTGAGGAGGACAGTGTAGAGTGATAGAGTGAGGAGGACAGTGTGTAGAGTGAGGAGGACAGTGTAGAGTGATAGAGTGAGGAGGACAAAGTGTAGAGTGAGAGAGTGAGGAGGACAGTGTAGAGTGAGAGAGTGAGGAGGTCAGTGTAGAGTGAGAGAGTGAGGAGGACAGAGTGTAGAGTGAGAGAGTGAAGAGGATGGAGTTTAGAGTGAGAGAGTGAGGAGGACGGAGTGTAGAGTGAGAGAGTGAGGAGGACAGTGTAGAGTGAGGGAGTGAGGAGGACAGTGTAGAGTGAGAGAGTGAGGAGGACACAGTGAGAGAATGAGGAGCACAGAGTGTAGAGTGAGAGCGTGAGGAGGACAGTGTAGAGTAAGAGAGTGAGGAGGACAGAGTGTAGAGTGAGAGAGTGAAGAGGATGGAGTTTAGAGTGAGAGAGTGAGGAGGACGGAGTGTAGAGTGAGGAGGACAGAGTGTAGAGTGAGGAGGACAGTGTAGAGTGATAGAGTGTGGAGGACAGTGTGTAGAGTGAGGAGGACAGTGTAGAGTGATAGAGTGAGGAGGACAAAGTGTAGAGTGAGAGAGTGAGGAGGACAGTGTAGAGTGAGAGAGTGAGGAGGTCAGTGTAGAGTGAGAGAGTGAGGAGGACAAAGTGTAGAGTGTAAAGAGTGTAGATTGTAGAGAGAGGACAGAGTGTAGAGTGAGGAGGACAGAGTGTAGAGTGAGAGAGTGAGGAGGACAGTGTAGAGTGGTTGAGTGAGGAGGACAGTGTAGAGTGAGAGAATGAGGAGGACAGTGTAGAGTGAGAGAGTGAGGAGGACAGAGTGTAGAGTGAGAGAGTGAGAAGGACAGTGTAGAGTGAGAGAGTGAGGCGGAGGATAGAGTGTAGAGTGAGAGAGTGAGGAGGACAGAGTGTAGAGTGAGAGAGTGAGGAGGACAGTGTGTAGAGTGAGAGAGTGAGGAGGACAGAGTGTAGTGTGAGAGAGTGAGGAGGACAGAGTGTAGAGTGAGAGAGTGAGGAGGACAGTGTAGAGTGAGAGAGTGAGGAGGATAGAGTGTAGAGTGAGAGAATGAGGAGGACAGTGTAGAGTGAGAGAGTGAGGAGGACAGAGTGTAGAGAGAGAGAGTGAGGAGGACAGTGTAGAGTGAGAGAGTGAGGACGACAGAGTGTAGAGTGAGAGAGTGAGGAGGACAGAGTCTAGAGTGAGAGAATCAGGAGGAGAGTGTGTAGAGTAAGAAGGGCAGAGTGTAGAGTGAGATTGAGGAGGACAGTGTAGAGTGAGAGAGTGAGGAGGACAAAGTGTAGAGTGAGAGAATGACGAGGACAGTGTAGAGTGAGAGAGTGAGGAGGACTGAGTGAGAGAGTGAGGAGGACAGAGTGTAGAGTGAGAGAGTGAGGAGGACACAGTGAGAGAATGAGGAGCACAGAGTGTAGAGTGAGAGAGTGAGGAGGACAGAGTGTAGAGTGAGAGAGTGAGGAGGACAGTGTAGAGTGAGAGAGTGAGGAGGACACAGTGTAGTGTGAGAGAGTGAAGAGGACGGAATGTAGAGTGAGAGAGTGAGGAGGACAGTGTAGAGTGAGAGAGTGAGGAGGACAGTGTATAGTGTAAAGAGTGTAGATTGTAGAGAGAGGACAGTGTGTAGAGTGTAGAGAGTGTAAACTGTAGGGTGTAGATTGTCGAGAGAGAACAGAGTGTAGAGTGAGAGAGTGAGGAGGACAGTGTAGAGTGAGAGAGTGAGGAGGACAGAGTGTAGAGTGAGAGAGTGAGGAGGACAGAGTGTAGAGTGAGAGAGTGAGGAGGACAGAGTCTAGAGTGAGAGAGTGAGGAGGACAGAGTGTAGAGTGAGAGAGTGAGGAGGACAGAGTGTAGAGAGAGAGTGAGGAGGACAGTGTAGAGTGAGAGAGTGAGGAGGACAGAGTGTAGAGTGAGAGAGTGAGGAGGACAGAGTGTAGAGTGAGAGAGTGAGGAGGACAGAGTGTAGAGAGAGAGTGAGGAGGACAGTGTAGAGTGAGAGAGTGAGGAGGACAGAGTGTAGAGTGAGAGAGTGAGGAGGACAGAGTGTAGAGTGAGAGAGTGAGGAGGACAGAGTCTAGAGTGAGAGAGTGAGGAGGACAGAGTGTAGAGTGAGAGAGTGAGGAGGACAGAGTGTAGAGAGAGAGTGAGGAGGACAGTGTAGAGTGAGAGAGTGAGGAGGACAGAGTGTAGAGTGAGAGAGTGAGGAGGACAGAGTGTAGAGTGAGAGAGTGAGGAGGACAGAGTGTAGAGAGAGAGTGAGGAGGACAGTGTAGAGTGAGAGAGTGAGGAGGACAGAGTGTAGAGTGAGAGAGTGAGGAGGACAGTGTAGAATGAGAGAATGAGGAGGACAGTGTGTAGAGTGAGAGAGGACAGTGTAGAGTGAGAGAGTGAGGAGGACAGTGTGTAGAGTGAGAGAGGACAGTGTAGAGTGAGAGAATGAGGAGGACAGTGTGTAGAGTGAGAGAGGACAGTGTAGAGTGAGAGAGTGAGGAGGACAGTGTAGAGTGAGAGAGTGAGTAGGACAGAGTGTAGAGTGTGAGAATGAGGAGGACAGAGTGTAGAGTGAGAGAGTGAGGAGGACAGTGTAGATTGAGAGAGTGAGGAGGACAGAATGAGAGAATGAGGAGCACAGAGTGTAGAGTGAGAGAGTGAGGAGGACAGAGTGTAGAGTGAGAGAGTGAGGAGGACAGAGTGAGAGAATGAGGAGGACAGTGTGTAGAGTGAGAGAATGACGAGGACAGTGTAGAGTGAGAGAGTGAGGAGGACTGAGTGAGAGAGTGAGGAGGACAGAGTGTAGAGTGAGAGAGTGAGGAGGACAGAGTGTAGAGTGAGTGAGTGAGGAGGACAGTGTAGAGTGAGAGAGTGAGTAGGACAGAGTGTAGAGTGAGAGAGTGAGGAGGACAGAGTGTAGAGTGAGAGAGTGAGGAGGACAGAGTGTAGAGTGAGAGAGTGAGGAGGACAGTGTAGAGTGAGAGAGTGAGGATGACAGAGTGTAGTGTGAGAGAGTGAGGAGGACAGAGTGTAGAGTGAGAGAATGAGGAGGACAGAGTGTAGAGTGAGAGAGTGAGGAGGACAGAGTGTAGAGTGAGGAGGACAGAGTGTAGTGTGAGAGAGTGAGGAGGACAGTGTGTAGAGTGAGAGAATGAGGAGGACAGTGTAGAGTGAGAGAGTGAGGACAGAGTGTAGAGTGAGGAGGACAGTGTAGAGTGAGAGAGTGAGGAGGACAGAGTGTAGAGTGAGAGAATGAGGAGGACAGTGTAGAGTGAGAGAGTGAGGACAGAGTGTAGTGTGAGAGAGTGAGGAGGACAGTGTAGTGTGAGAGAATGAGGAGGACAGTGTAGAATGAGAGAGTGAGGACAGAGTGTAGTGTGAGAGAGTGAGGAGGACAGTGTAGAGTGAGAGAGTGAGGAGGACAGAGTGTAGAGTGAGAGAGTGGGGAGGACAGAGTAGAGTGAGAGAGTGAGGAGGACAGAGTGTAGTGTGAGAGAGTGAGGAGGACAGAGTGTAGAGTGAGAGAATGAGGAGGACAGTGTAGAGTGAGAGAGTGAGGACAGAGTGTAGAGTGAGAGGGTGAGGAGGACAGAGTGTAGAGTGAGAGAATGAGGATGACAGTGTAGAGTGAGAGAGTGAGCAGGACAGAGTGTAGAGTGAGAGAGTGAGGAGGAGAGTGTACAGTGAGAGAATGACGAGGACAGTGTAGAGTGAGAGAGTGAGGAGGACAGAGTGTAGAGTGAGAAGGACAGAGTGTAGAGTGAGAGAGTGAGGAGGACAGTGTAGAGTGAGAGAGTGAGGAGGACAGTGTAGAGTGAGAGAGTGAGGAGGACAGAGTGTAGAGTGTGAGAGTGAGGAGGACAGAGTGAGAGAATGAGGAGCACAGAGTGTAGATTGAGAGAGTGAGGAGGACAGTGTAGAGTGAGAGAATGACGAGGACAGTGTAGAGTGAGAGAGTGAGGAGGACAGAGTGTAGAGTGAGAGAGTGAGGAGGACAGAGTGTAGAGTGAGAGAGTGAGGAGGACAGAGTGAGAGAATGAGGAGCACAGTGTGTAGAGTGAGAGAGTGAGGAGGACAGTGTAGAGTGAGAGAGTGAGGAGGACAGAGTGTAGAGTGAGAGAGTGAAAAGGATGGAGTTTAGAGTGCGAGAGTGAGGAGGACGGAGTGTAGAGTGAGAGAGTGAGGAGGACAGTGTAGTGAGAGAGTGAGGAGGACAAAGTGTAGTGTGAGAGAGGGAGGAGGACAAAGTGTAGTGTGAGAGAGGGAGGAGGACGGAGTGTAGAGTGAGAGAGTGAGGAGGACAGAATGTAGAGTGAGGAGGACAGTGTAGAGTGATAGAGTGAGGAGGACAAAGTGTAGAGTGTAAAGATTGTAAACTGTAGAGTGTAGATTGTAGAGAGAGGACAGAGTGTAGAGTGTAGAGAGTGTAAACTGTAGGGTGTAGATTGTAGAGAGAGGACAGAGTGTAGAGTGAGAGGGTGAGGAGGACATAGTGTAGAGTGTAAAGAGTGTAAACTGTAGGGTGTAGATTGTAGAGAGAGGACAGAGTGTAGAGTGTAGAGAGTGTAAACTGTAGGGTGTAGATTGTAGAGAGAGGACAGAGTGTAGAGTGTAAACTGTAGGGTGTAGATTGTAGAGAGAGGACAGAGTGTGTGAGGAGGATATCTTTTGTGTGTCTAAACTTTCTTAAAGACATAAATCACTTTTTAATTGCAGTGTGGAGGATACTTGATGGGCTTTAGAGTAGACCCCCAGGAAAAATTGAAACAAGTTGCTAAGTTGTTACAGAGCCTCTTGGAAGTATCAAAAGTTAATCCAGATTTTGGTGTCCACTGTGAAATTAACAAAACGGTATCATTAATTTTCCATCGTTAACCTCGTTCTGCAATACAAAATTATTTATTTTAAAATGTTTATATTTATCTAAAACTCTTCTCTCATAATTCCATGTAAGAAATTGCGTTACATTCTAAACATCAGCTCAATAATGCGATAGTTATATCACTAATTCCTTCCAAAGTCTTGGTTATTTTCCAAATGATTTGGAAATCATAGGCAGTGTCTTTCATTAGAAATATGGTAATGAAATGGCTAATGACACAGACAGGATCTTTCATTAGAAATATGGTAATGAAAGGGTTAATGACATAGGCAGTGACTTTCATTAGAAATATGGTAATAATAATAATAATAATAATAATAATAATAATAATAATGAAATATTGTGTACAGTGCTCAGGTGCACTACAACTCATCAAAAAGTGTATGTATAGTACATAGGGTAATGTACAAACGTCAGTAAAATGAACAGTGCATGAGTCATGATATACACATGTGTGCATGTGTATGGAAGGGGTACATCAGATGTAGTTTTGGCGAATTTCGGGAAGCATGAGGGTTTTAAAGGATGCAGTGTCTCGGCAGCTAACAACTGACACAGGCAGGTTGTTCCATGCTTCAGCAACTCTGAGCATGAAAAAATGTTTCCGAAAGTCATGGGAGCTGTGCTGTTTTCTGATTTTGTAGGCATGTCCACGTGTGTTAGACACATGGAGATCAAAAAGGTGCTCAGGGTTGTTGCTGGCGAGATGGTTAATAACTTTGTGGGTGTTTACCAAGTCCATTGCCAGACGTCGGAGCTTCAATGAATCCATGCCCAGGGAAGTAAGGCGTTCAGAGTATGGTAGGTGTCTGATGGAGGGTATGCGCTTGGTTGCATGTCTCTGAACAGTTTCCAGGAGGTCAATGTTCTGAGCATGATGATCCGAATTCCAAGTGTGGTCGTACCATAGCTGTATACAGCTTTAAATAGATGGCTGGAGAGCGGCTAACAAAGGTCTTGCTGAGTGATGCTAAGACACCCTCGGCCTTCTTGACAATCTTAGAGACATGCTTTGTCCAACGCAAATCGCTGCTGACAGTAATGCCCAGATCACGTTCACAAGAGGACTTCTTGATATCAGTGTTGTGGAGGGAGTATGTGGACGCTGGATTTTTCCTCCCAAAATGCATGGTGGTACACTTGTCCACAGCCAGCTTCAGTTGCCAGTCTGTGATCCATTGCTGCATTGTGTCCAGCTCTGATGTAGGAAAGAGTTGTAGATTTCAGGATCAGTCCTTTTGATTTCAAGGTACAGCTGGATGTCATCTGCTTATTTCAGTACCGTGGCATTCTTTAAGTTGGCATCTATGTCATTAATATATGCCACAAACAAAAGGGGACCAAGAACAGATCCCTGTGGTACACCAGATGGCATCTCATATGGTGAAGAATGCTGTCCTAGAACCGTGACTACCTCTTTTCGGCTGAGAATGAAGGATTTCAACCAGTTAAAATGATCATCCTTCACACCCATTGCAGAGAGTTTTGCCATAAGTCTTTTGTGTGGCACAGAATTAAAAGCCTTAGCGAAGTCAAGGTAAACAACATCCACCCATGAGCCGCTGTCAGTGATCCAGGTAATGTCTTCAAGGAACTCGATAAGCTGATCACAACAGCTGGAGTTAGGGATAAATCCAAACTGCGAGGGCCGGATGAGGCTGTGAGAGCTCCAGAAGTTCCAAAGTGTTTCTCTGACACAGGATTCCATCAGTTTGGCAATACAGCTA
Source organism: Eledone cirrhosa (assembly GCA_964016885.1). Classification (NCBI taxonomy): domain Eukaryota; kingdom Metazoa; phylum Mollusca; class Cephalopoda; order Octopoda; family Eledonidae; genus Eledone; species Eledone cirrhosa. The sequence goes on from OZ024741.1 coordinate 133,515,538, forward strand.
GTAAGACTGACTGGACGATAGTTGACAGGTGATGTGCGATCACCCTTTTTGAACAGGGGAATGACACTGGCAGTTTTTCACTGCTCCAGAGTAGCACCATTGTTGAGACAGTATTGAAAGAAGAAAGAAAGCTGGTGCAAAAGGAAGTACCCGCCACGTTTGAGAAGCAGGTATGTAACACCATCAAGACTAGGGGAGGCATAGTTGCGCTTATTCTTAAGGTGACGTCGCAACATTGCAGGTGTAAATTCCAGTTCTTATGGAATTTGATGTTAGAGATGGTTTTCAACAGTAAAAATGCTTACATAGCACTCAGCAATGAGTTCTGCGCATTCTTTGGGATCGTCAGTGATCTGGCTTGTGTGGGGATTGCGAAGAGGACCAACTGGAGAGTGAGGTCTCTGCTTTGAATAAACATATTTCAAGAACACCTTACTGTCAGGATTGGTTGCTATGCACTGTTCAAATTCAAGCACTGCCTTTTTTGTCACTTGCTTGAGATGGTTGGAAGATTTATTCAGCTTTTTTCTGTTGGCATCTGATTTATGCAGTTTATATTCCCGTTCAGCGTTCCGACGTTCTTTCCTGGCAAGTCGAACCGCTGAAGTTTCCCAAATTGCACTTTTGGGGTGGGTTTTTTTCTGCTTACGTGGCACTGATGCTGCACATGCTATCCATATTGAGTCCAGGATGCTCTGGAGTATAGTGTTCACATCTCCAGAGTTATAGAACTCATGCCAGTTTGGGTGCTGTAGCTCAGTGCAGTACAAGTTCCAATCTGCTTTCTTCCAATCAAAGCAAGCAGATTGGAGATGGTTCTGGTTTTTGTTGCTGCCCACAAGCGCCAGATTGGCAATAATCATAGCATGATCAGAGTCGCCTAGAGGTTCCTCAGTAGTACAACTGATAACCACTTCAGGAGTAGTGGTGAAGATCAGGTCCAAAGTGTTGTCACCTCTTGTTGGAGAGGCGACTTCTTGTGACCAGTTTGAGTCCAGCACTAACTCAAGGAAATCATTTGCACTTTGTGGCCAACGAAAGGTTTCCCAATTGATCTCAGGATGATTGAAGTCACCTGCAATAAACACATAAGTGGCTGTTTTCCTGGCAGCAGCTCTGAGGATATCGCAAAGCTGTGTGTCCCGATGGTAGTTTGGGGAGCGATAAACAACACCAAGCAGAAGTGTTGACATGGTCATACATATGTCACAAAAAAAAACTTCTTCTTGTGATTCATTCAAATCAACGCAAGGAATTACTGAAAAGTTTGAACGAACGTAGACCATCACACCACCACGGCGATTAATGCGGTCCTTGCGGAAAAGGTTGTACCCAGTAATGCTGAAAACCCCATCACAGAGTAAGGAATGTGCCCAGGTTTCCGTGACTGTGATGAAGTCAGGGTCGATGCTTCTGACTAGGAGTTAAACAGATGTATCTTGTTGCATAAACTGCGAGCATTTAAGGACAACAATTTGTACCCTGCTTGCAGTTTATGATGGTGTGTAGAGGATGGCAGGTTGTTCTGATTTAGTTTCCCAGAGTTGTTGCAGTTTTTTCATTGCCAATTATTGTGGGTAGAGCACACTCAGATCAGCTGGTATCTCTCTTCCACGTTTCACCAGCCTTAACAGACCTCCAGATCTGCCCATCATCACACAGACTAAAACTTTCATGTTGTGCTGAGTTCCAATTCAAGGAAGCTGCAGCACGTAGCTTTGGACGTACATGGGGTGGTAGGCCTGGGCATGTTCGGAAAGTAATCCGCCCAGCTTTAACAGAGGCCAGATGATATGGAATTGCCTCAGCGGGGTCCGAAAAAGACAGCCTGATGAGTCTGGGTTTTGGACCAGGTCGACCAAGGCGGAGAGCACTCTTGGGGGAACACAGCCTGGGTCTTTGGCTGAGCTGGCAGCCAATGCCTGAAGATCAGCCTTGTCCTCTGGTACCCCAATGGCAATTACTTCATGGGTAGCAGATTCCGCAGTCTTCTCAGTGTGCCCAGATACGGCAAGAGGTACAGGGAGATTCTTTAGCAAGGCATTCCGATAAGACCCCTCATTGTGGAGTCCTACCCGAATGCTTGCTTTTATTCCTGTTACTTCCCTTCTTAAAGCAGAAATCATTAGTTGCAATTCTGCAAAATCTGTACTGGTCGGTTGTTGTTGTTGTTGTTGCTGCTGCTGCTGTTGCTGTTGTTGATGATGTTCCTCCACAGTCGTCGGTTGTTGGTGTCGAGATGTACTGGGAGCAGAAGACATGGGTTGTTGTTGTTTCTGATGTTCTTCCACAGGAATAGCAGCAGAAGCCAGTGTCATAGGTTTCTGCCGTTGTTCAGTAACAATGGTAGAGGAAGATAGTCATCGTTTATTTGTTTTTTGTTGTTGTTTTTCAATAATATTGGTGGAGGCAGACACACAGGCCAGGCACTGAAAAGACCAAGATTTTAGCTGGACCATCTCCCAGAGTCCATCCATCATAGCAATATGATGTCTCCTTTTTTGGCCTGTGGCGCATTGAAGGCAGACAGAGATGCGACAGGTTCCACATTCGACCCAGCGATTACGGAACCAGTTTTCGGGTTCCGTACAAATATGGCAGGTGTGATTTTCTGGGCAATGTTCTATTTTGGAACATCGACCAGTTTTGTCGCATACTTCATGGCTATCACCATGGCAATTGTGTTATTTCTGCCCATCCGTAGAAAAACACAGAATGTAAACAATATAGGTTTAGCGCACTTGATTACGATAGAAATAAAATGTGTTTTTTTTTTTTGTGTATTTTGTTTCCGTTTTCCTAAATATTGTGTGCGTGTGTACAAAAGAGTCTGCGAATGTAAACAAAACGAGATAAATGTTTGTTTATGTTTTGTTTTTGTATTTCTGTTTCTGTTTTCCTATGTGTTATGTGTGTGTGTATACAAAAAGATCTGCACACGAATATATAATTATATATATATATAATTAAAAGGTGTATGTGGGTTAGAAGCGAAGTCAATGTTCCGAAATATTTTACAAATGTACGTAAGATTGGCCGGTATAGTGTCTCACACGAAATAGTGTGGTTTCTTTTCACTTGTGTGTATATGCATGTGGTATGTATCTGTATATAGATTTGTGTGTATATTGTTGTTTATAGATTTTGTGAAGTACTTACTGCGATCCCTAAGGGATGTAGTGATTTGTTTTTTTGTTTTTTCCCCCGTCCATGTCCACACGTGGTTTGTTGGCGAAAATCAAATCAAATCAAATATACTTCGTTAAAATAATTCTATGTGAAACTGGTACTAGTAGTCAGAGAACAGTCAAAGTAATTGTAATAATGAATATTGTAATCCATCTGACATGTGTTTAAATTGGTGAAAATATAATATTTTGTTTGGTCAAGACATGGTCAAACGTCCTTCCTTGTCGCCATTTTTTTGTACATGAAATGGTTAATACATAGACAGGGTCTTCCATTAGAAATATGGTAATGAAAGGGTTAATGACACAGGCTGTGTCTTTCATTAGAAATATGGTAATGAGAGGGTTAAAGACAGGGTAAGGAAAGGGTTAATGACATATGCAATATCTTTCTACAGCTGAATACCCTTCGTAATGCTACCCACTTCATAACGTGTAATGGGAGCTTTATTCATAGCAGCAATACTACCACCTTACAGGGTTGACTGGGTGTGGGTGCTTTTTGTTGTGGCACCAGTATGACAATCTTACAGCGTAGACGGTGCTTTTTGATGTTGCATCAGCACAACCATCTTACAAAGTCACATTTTTGTTGTGGCACCAGGAAAAATATGACTAGAGGGTATTTTAGAGGGAGACAGTTCTGGAGAAGATGGATTGAATGTGTTGTGAGGAAATAGAATGGAATGCGAGACAAACAAGTGCTGACAAAAAGAGGAGTGGTAAGTGGATGATTAGCCTGTTTAGAAGGGCACTGACAGTTGTAGTTGAGATAGAGGGGACAGTAAGAAACAATGTAACTTTGAACAAAGAGTTGTAGTATGTTGTTGAGGAAACTTAGGCCTATAAGTAAAGTAAGATAGATTTATTTAGGATGTGGTCTAGTGTGTTTGTGCATGTATGAGCAGTACTGCCCTAGATATGTGAGCTGTACTTCAACATTGGTCTCACATGAGCTTTGAAGAAGAAACCATAACCCAACTGTTGGTTGTCACATGGACACAGTGCAGTGTCTATGTCAGTTTTTAAACTCCCCACCTCTTTGTGCATTCCTGATCTCACTTTTTTGTCTTAAAATGTTCTCACTTTTCCTGCAAAATGCTTTTTTGTCAGATTTCCAATCGAGAAATAAAGAATGAAATGTTTGAAGATGTTGAATATTCTGAGAAAGAGGAACCTACAGATGCCTTTGCTGTACGTAAGGTTTGAGATAATTTAATTAACAAATAGGGAGGAGGATACAGTATGTGTGTGGTTAAGGGGGAGGTATAGTAACTGTGTGGTTAAGGTGAAGGGGAGTACATCTAACTGGCTAAGGAGGAGGGGGAGGGGGAGGTATTGAAGGTGTTGCTAAGGAAGAGGTGAAGTATGTGTGTGGTTAAGAAGGAGGTGGAGTAAGTGTGAGGTTAAGAAGTTAAAAAGCTGTTGTTATTTAGTTTCAGGTGAAGTTATTATCAAAGCTTTCCAACATTGACTTCTCTGTCTGTAGAAGTTCTAGGAATACATTTCTTAACTCTTAACATCCTGTACTACATGAAATTGCATTAGCAAGATATTCTTAAAAAAGTACAAAACAGCACTATGACTATAACATTATCATCATCACTGTTTAATGTCCATGGGTTAGGTGGGTTATCACATTATATGGAGGCACATGGCTTAGTGGTTAGAGCATTGGGCTTGCAATCGAAAGGTTGTGAGTTCAATTCTTAGATCGGGTGATGTGTTTTCTTGAGCAAAAGACTTTATTTCACATTGCTCCAGTTTACTCAGCTGTAGAAATGAGATGATAGGACTGGGGTCCCTATCATTCTACTGTAAAGTGGTCGTGGAGGTGCCACGGAAAAAAAGCACCCAGCACTCACTGTAAATGAGGTTGGTGTTAGGAAGGGCATCCAGCTGTAGAAATCAAGCCAGAATCAGTTCCTGTCCCACCCTTGCAAGCAGAGAAAAGCAGACGTAAAATGATGATGATGATGAAGACAATGTCTTGCTCATATGGATCTATATTTTAACTTGGTTTCTACAGCTGGATGCCCTTCCTAACACCAACCACATTTCAGTGTGGGCTGGGTACTTTTTATCACCCCCCCCCCATCCCCCCACCCTCACTGAAAGCCAGCATATTTATTTTTTATATTATTCATTTGGTATACTTACAGGTTTATCTGTCTGATGGAATCAAAATGCTAGACAGTGAGCTGGAATTTTGTGATCATCTTGGACTAGCGATGGAGAAACCACCATCTGGTCTCACTGTCCAAGACCTGTGGAGTATTCCATCTTGATAGGTGGTTAGCAAACGTTTTCCAAATAATAATAACCTTTATAATAATGATTTTTTTGTTGGCCACTAGGGCTGAAACATAAAGGACATTACAAATGAACATGGACATTGGTGATTTACATAAATTGAATAAAAAGAAAAAAACAGGCAACAAAGTAACAATAAATTAATAACAACAGAAATTGGTCTTTTTAGAGACAGCAAATATTCTTCAAAATGTTTTGTCATTAAATGTGAGAAGAACCAGTTGTTCTCTATGTCTAAAACTTATGTCCTAAATAACCAGGAGTAACACCCAAACTGTGAAAATTAGATGGCGTCATTGCTGGTTTCTAATTTATGCACAAGGACAACAATTTTGAGGGTGGGGAAATTTGATTAAATCAACCTCAGTTCATTACTCATACTTTATTTTATCAATCCCATAAGGATGAAGGCAAAGTTAACCTCAGCGGGATTTGAAATGAGAATATAAATAGCTGTAACTCTATGCCGGGAAGCTCTAATCGACCACAACAATAACAATAATATAGTTTATGTTGATTACCGACATATAGAAGTGATTAAAGATAAGAATGATATTTTAATTATTTCTAGGATAAATGTATGTACAAATGACGTAGAGGATTAAATATATGAGTAACTTTGGAGAAATAACTATTTACAGGGACAAATGTAGAGTTGGAACCCAGGACCTTGAAATTGGAAAGTGAACAGAGAGTCACTCCAGGTAGAGCCACTACTTCTCCAAATTGAGAGATCACAGCTCTGATATTATGGGCATGTGGTTAGAATGTCTCAGGAAAGAATCGTCAGACAGATTTTACGGGCAAAACCAACTGGCAGGAGATCCAGGGGTAGACGCCAAGCAAGATGGTTGGATAACAGCCAAGAGCTTCGCTGATATTGCATGAGGATGCAGCCAGATCAGCAGGATTTGGGTTCAAAACAAAGAGTCAAAATAAATACTGCTACACATTTGTCTAACACTCTAACGATTCTGCCAAAGCATTGATTTAAAAAAAAAATGACAATAATAATTTCTTTTATTCTTTTTTTATTAATAATAATTATGGGTGTTGGGTTAATTGTTCATAATGTTGTTATTTTGATTCCCACACTGAATAGCGCATTGTGTTCTTGAGCGGGGAACTCCATTTCACATTGAACTAGTCTCACTCACCTGAAAATGAGTACCACTAGCAGCCAGAGTGTGATGAGCAACATTTTATGTAGGCAGAAGTCTAGTACTCCCAGTTGCTTGATACCACATGATGGACAGCCTCTCATATAGGTAGATGTCTAGTACTCTCAGTTGCTTGATACCACATGATGGACAGCCTCTCATATAGGTAGATGTCTAGTACTCCCAGTTGCTTGATACCACATGATGGACAGCCTCTCATATAGGTAGATGTCTAGTACTCCCAGTTGCTTGATACCACATGATGGACAGCCTCTCATATAGGCAGATGTCTAGTACTCCCAGTTGCTTGATACCACATGATGGACAGCCTCTCATATAGGTAGATGTCTAGTACTCCCAGTTGCTTGATACCACATGATGGACAGCCTCTCATATAGGTAGATGTCTAGTACTCCCAGTTGCTTGATACCACATGATGGACAGCCTCTCATATAGGTAGATGTCTAGTACTCCCAGTTGCTTGATACCACATGATGGACAGCCTCTCATATAGGTAGATGTCTAGTACTCCCAGTTGCTTGATACCACATGATGGACAGCCTCTCATATAGGTAGATGTCTAGTACTCTCAGTTGCTTGATACCACATGATGGACAGCCTCTCATATAGGTAGATGTCTAGTACTCCCAGTTGCTTGATACCACATGATGGACAGCCTCTCATATAGGTAGATGTCTAGTACTCCCAGTTGCTTGATACCACATGATGGACAGCCTCTCATATAGGTAGATGTCTAGTACTCCCAGTTGCTTGATACCACATGATGGACAGCCTCTCATATAGGTAGATGTCTAGTACTCCCAGTTGCTTGATACCACATGATGGACAGCCTCTCATATAGGTAGATGTCTAGTACTCCCAGTTGCTTGATACCACATGATGGACAGCCTCTCATATAGGTAGATGTCTAGTACTCCCAGTTGCTTGATACCACATGATGGACAGCCTCTCATATAGGTAGATGTCTAGTACTCCCAGTTGCTTGATACCACATGATGGACAGCCTCTCATATAGGTAGATGTCTAGTACTCCCAGTTGCTTGATACCACATGATGGACAGCCTCTCATATAGGTAGATGTCTAGTACTCCCAGTTGCTTGATACCACATGATGGACAGCCTCTCATATAGGTAGATGTCTAGTACTCCCAGTTGCTTGATACCACATGATGGACAGCCTCTCATATAGGTAGATGTCTAGTACTCCCAGTTGCTTGATACCACATGATGGACAGCCTCTCATATAGGTAGATGTCTAGTACTCCCAGTTGCTTGATACCACATGATGGACAGCCTCTCATATAGGTAGATGTCTAGTACTCCCAGTTGCTTGATACCACATGATGGACAGCCTCTCATATAGGTAGATGTCTAGTACTCCCAGTTGCTTGATACCACATGATGGACAGCCTCTCATATAGGTAGATGTCTAGTACTCCCAGTTGCTTGATACCACATGATGGACAGCCTCTCATATAGGTAGATGTCTAGTACTCCCAGTTGCTTGATACCACATGATGGACAGCCTCTCATATAGGTAGATGTCTAGTACTCCCAGTTGCTTGATACCACATGATGGACAGCCTCTCATATAGGTAGATGTCTAGTACTCCCAGTTGCTTGATACCACATGATGGACAGCCTCTCATATAGGTAGATGTCTAGTACTCCCAGTTGCTTGATACCACATGATGGACAGCCTCTCATATAGGTAGATGTCTAGTACTCTCAGTTGCTTGATACCACATGATGGACAGCCTCTCATATAGGTAGATGTCTAGTACTCCCACTTGCTTGATACCACATGATGGACAGCCTCTCATATAGGTAGATGTCTAGTACTCCCAGTTGCTTGATACCACATGATGGACAGCCTCTCATATAGGTAGATGTCTAGTACTCTCAGTTGCTTGATACCACATGATGGGCAGCCTCTCATATAGGCAGAAGTCTAGTACTCTCAGTTGCTTGATACCACATGATGGACAGCCTCTCATATAGGTAGATGTCTAGTACTCCCAGTTGCTTAATGTCACAAGATAGATGGCATCTTGTGTGGGCAAAAGAAGTCTAGTACTTCCAATTACTTAATGCCACATGATAGATGGCCTCTCATGTAAGCAGAACTCTAGTACTTTTAGTTGCTTAAAGCCACATGAAGTCAGAACAGGTTCCAGCCATCATCCAACCTCTCAAGCATGGAAGAATGGACATAAAGATGAACATTTTTTTATCAATAAAAAAATAATGATAATAATAATGAAATGTTTCTCTCTATGAATGAAAGGCCAGGTGTTTGATGCCTGCATGTGAAGTGTGAAGCTGCATGGTAGAGAGACATTGGCAGTGAATGAGAAGGATATGTGAAGGCTGGAGAAAAATGAAATGAGCATTTTTCGATGGACGTGCATGAATGATGAAGCGTAGATAAACTGAGAGAAAAGCTTGGTTTAAGAGGAATCAGATGTAGTGCGCAGGAGAGGAGACTGTGCTGCTATGGACATGTGATGTGTATAGATGATGATCATTGGATGAAGTAGTGTCTAGAGATCCCAGTGGAAGAAAACTGCAGTAGAGGAAGACCTTGTCAGTTGTGGTGAGAGCTTATCTCAGAGAGATGACAAAGGATTGCTATGAGTGGAAGGACACTACTGGAAAAGACCCATCTGATCTGTACAAGCATGGACAAATGGATGATGATGAATGTCTACTAAGACAGGCAAAGAGCTACACATTTTAAGTGTGGGGTGGGGAGTGTAGTTGATTCAATCAGACCCAAGTATGTGACAGGTACTTATTCTATTACTCTCAGAGGAATAGAAATCCAATGTGGTCCCATTAAGATTTTTATTCAAAATGTAAAGGGACATAATTAGATACTGCAAGTCATTTAGTGAGGCACTCTACTACTTCTGTTATTCCACTATTCGAGTAGTCATAGTAGTAGTGGTTGTAGTAGCAGTAGTAGTAATAGTCGTAGTAGTAGCAACAGCAGTAATTGTAGTAGTAGTAGCCAGCAGCTGCAGTAGTAGCAGAAATAGTAATAGTAGTAGTCCACTCAGTTGGTAAAAATGTGTTGTACCTGTAATTCAAGGGGCGTCTTGTTACGCACTGTGATGTACTGCCTAGATCATAGAGCAAACTCAGTCTCAATTCTTTAAAATTCTCTCTCAGCCCATGTTTTTTTCCTAAGTCGATGACACTTGTTATTATTTCAAGAACATCAGTCGTAAAGATCTTACCAGTTTCTGAGGGCCTGTAAAAAACCCTTCAGTAAATTTTTATACTTTTACTCACCTCCGAAATGGGTATTATGGAGTTCTTGGAAGGAGGAGCCACAGAAAAGTAAATTTTGGGGGTGATATTCCTTCAAAACACATTAAAAAAACAACAGGAAAACGCACAAAAAATAGCTATTACACCTGTAACAGTATAAATTCCTCCAGACCAACGAAAGAACGGGTTCTTTTTTTTTTCATTTATTTCTTAGGGGTTGTGCCGGCCTTCAAATACCCTCTGAAACCGGAGAATTTGATGGTGCTGATGTAAGTTGACTTCTGTAGGAAAGATGTGAACAGGGAGGGTATTCGAGCAGGATGACATCCTGGGTAGGAAAGATGAGTACAGTGGTTAGTATGGGCCTGTAGAATAGAGACAATGGGTGATGAGAAGAAACAAGCCGAGAGTGCCTGAGTGGAGGTGATAAGAACAGGAACAAGATGAGTGCCTGAGTGGAGGTGGTGTGAGGTGAAAAGAAAAAGGGAAGCTGAAAGTCAATGAGTGGAGTTAGTATAAGGTGATAAGAGGAAAAGAAACAAGTTGAAAGTTCTCGAGTGTAGATAACATGATGTAAGCCAGATCTGCGTAATCGATTTTATTAAGATCTGATGTTCTATTTTAGTTACTACTAGCAGAATGGCCCGGCGTTGCTAGGCATTCTAAACATAGATTGGCATGTTTATCCCTCCTTTTTGAAACAGTAGAGAGAAGTATGAAATACCTCGGCCTGGGGACGGTGTCTACATTTTGTGCTTATAAAAAAAATTTGTCGTAGATTACTTTAGGGGATTCGTTCACTTCCCCAGTTTGGTTGTATGAACATCTCTTCTATAGGTTTTTTTGTAAGTGTATGCGCAAACAGTTCATGAAAGACATACCTCGATGATTATATATACATAAGCATTTTAATCACTGAAAATAAACGAGACAGGTTACTACATCTGTTGCTCCTTGACTTCGTGTCAGATATTGTCATAAAGGGGATGCGTTGAAATGTATCGTTGACCGCATGGTGCATTATAGATGCGACAGGCAAACAAATACGTCTTTCTAGCATGAAAGTCAAGGTCGGAAGAAAAAGCCCTTAGCTAATGACGTCAGAACTAAGGGCAGTTAATAGTCTGTTTTTAAAGCCAGACACCAGGTGGCGTCATCTTGCTACATGGCCTACCACCAGATTAAAAAAAAAAAATCGGTTCAACGGACCATGTATGTAGGAAGATGTAACTAGCACAAAAGAAACAGGTGTGTGTGTGCAAAAGAGGAAGATGGGGGCGTATGTGGCTCAGGTGATCCTGTATTTTCTATTTGAACTATTTGAACTTTTAAAAATTGTATTTACATTTTTTGTAAATTGTATTTACATACCTCGATGATTAAAATGCTTATGTATATATAATCATCGAGGTATGTCTTTCATGAACTGTTTGTTGCGCATGCACTTACAAAAGACATATAGAAGAGATGTTCATACAACCAAACTGGGGAAGTGAACGAATCCCCTAAATTGGTGACCCGTCAGCCGGTATTTCGTATGATTCGTTACGAGCAGAAATATTGAGAAGAAACAGTCGTTCTGCTGAAAGCAGATTTGGTTCATCGTTGGATGACGTGTGTTTAGGCAACAGAACACCGTCTGAATTTTTGAGACACATTAGGGACCTCAGTGACTCGACCGACGAAGATAGCCCATTCATAAAAAAACTATTTTCTCTCGCCTGCCAAACAACGTCCAAATTATCTTGTCAAACATTGTGGATACCAGCTCTTTGGAGCAGATTGATGCCTCCGCTGATCGGATCGTAGAATTTTCTCGAAAGGCTACCGTTCTGGACTCGTGTGTTGCTTCACTTCCGAACCAGCCCGTCTCGACGCACGAGGAATCCATGTTAAAGGCTATTGATGCTTTGACACAGCTAGTCGCTCGTTTATGCAAGGAGAATAGGCCATATTCCCGGCGGCCTAGGAGTCGTTCGCGACTCCACGTCGGCATACTACTTCGCCTGCCAGCAATCCATTATTTTGCTGGTATCATGCCACCTTCGCGGATAAGGCAAAACATTGCCGGCCTCCATGTAAATATTCAGCTTCGAGAAATGCAGATCAGAGTCACTAAAGGCGGCAAGTAAACTCTGCGAGACACGACAGAACCGCCATTTCTTCATAGAGGACCTCCTATCTGGAAGAGCCTTCCTCGTAGACACAGTGCTTCGTGCAGTATTTGGCCTGTTAATTGTATGACAGTAACTCCTCCTGAGTTATCAATTGAATTGCAAGCTGTCAACCAGCCACCGATCCGAACTTTTGGACAGATCTCGCTTCCTCTTCAGTTTCGAAATCACGTCGAGTCACCAATTTAGGGGATTCGTTCACTTCTCCAGTTTGGTTGTATGAACATCTCTTCTATAGGTTTTTTTGTATGCGCAACAAACAGTTCATGAAAAACATACCTCGATGATTATATATACATAAGCATTTTAATCACTGAACTAGACGAGACAGGTTACTACATCTGTTGCTCCTTGACTTCGTGTCAGATATTGTCATAAAGGGGATGCGTTGAAATGTATCGTTGACCGCATGGTGCATTATAGATGCGACAGGCAAACAAATACGTCTTCCTAGCATGAAAGTCAATGTCGGAAGAAAAAGCCCTTAGCTAATGACGTCATAACTAAGGAAGTTAATAGTCTGTTTTTAAAGCCAGACACCAGGTGGCGTCATCTTGCTACTTTACCATGGGTTTAACTTAATTGGGTGCCTGAGAATAAAATGTTCAACCCACGAAAGCCAAGACGATAGGATTAAGTAAAAAGGCATTTGACAAACCGAACATGTATTTGTTGTGCTATGGTACAATGAAAGCAATAGTTACAGAGCAGTAAGCACGTGGGACTGCAGTGGTGGAGAGCATGAAGGAATTTAGTTGGATACTTTTAAGGTTACAGGCCCTAACGCAACCAAAAATGCTAAACAATGCTGTCCACGGGCAAAAATTTGAAATCTTTTTCAGTCAAGAAAATTTGTGAAACATAAGTAATGCATATGCAAAGTTTTTAAAAAATCGGTTGGGTACTTCTCGAGTTACAAGCCCTAACGCAACCAAAATGATTTTAAAAATCGATTTTTCGCCTAATGAGGTCCCTGGGTCAAAAAATGAGAAAATCTCTTTTGCTCAAAACACTTTAAACGACATAAGTAATGCAAATTTTGAAGAAATCGTCTGGATTATAGTTTCGTTATGCCTCAAAAAAGCCTTTAAAGCCTAAAATATGCGGTTTTTCGCCTAATGCTGTCCCCAGGGCATTGAAAATTAGAAATATTTTTTGCTCAAAACGCTCACACGACCATAAGTATTACATGTGTAAAGTTTGAAAAAAATCGGTTGGGTGGTCCTCGAGTTTTAGGGAGTCAGACAGATAGACATTCTATGTTTTAGATATATAAATAAGAGCAAAGATAGCTGAGATGTTGGAAACTCCCAGATCATCACGGATCCAGCAGTGAGCATCGCATTTTTTAAAGCATAGCAGTGTACCCCTGTGGAGGCGCGTGGCCTAGTGGTAAGTGTGTTGGACTTACGATCATAATGTCGTGGGTTCAGTTCCTGGACTGAGTTGTGTATTGCGTTCTTGAGGAAAGCATCCCATTTCACGTTGTTCCAGTATACTCAGCTGTAAACAAGTACCAACAATAGCTTGGGGTTTAACCGTGCGATAGACTGGCGTCCTCTCTAAGGGGGGAAACTTGTACTCTCAGTCACTTCATGCTATGGAAACCGAGATAAGCACCAGCCTGATGAACTAAGGGTGGAAAGGAACCCTAAATACCACTAAACATTTTATCTGATCATCTAATAATCCTGCCAATTCATTACCAGGGTCATTTAGCTGTGACTTCCAGCAGGTCAAGAGATGGCATCAGTGTCTCCCTCGTTGGTTTGTTTACTCTCGTGATCTCTGATTGAGGAGGCTTATGATGAAAGGCATTCCAGCCGTGACAATCTTATCTTTTTGTCCACTGTATTCTTTTCTATTGAAGACGGCATGTATGATTTGAGGGAGAAAGATTCGGCTGTTATTCTTAACTATGGTCTCGACAAGAAACTTACTTTGCTTCCATAAAAATAAATAAATAAATAAATAAATAAGTTGTGCAAGGGAGGTGACTCTGATATTTAATTTACTTTTTTTGTGTTTTCCTTAGCTCTTTTATATTAGAAAATAGATTTTGTCCTTCCAGTTTCGGATTTAATAGAAAATATATAAAAAGAAATGGCTGACCAAGAAGTCAATGTTGAAGACATTCCCAGCACCCAACATGGTAAAATGAAGGTAAGTTCCATAGTTGGTTTGGTATTGATGATGTTAGTCTCGTGTGTCTCTGTCTTTTAGTTCTATTGGTGCATTTGTATTTAGCTTTGGTTGTTGTTTTGTCACTGGCTTCTGTTGTCGGCGTGAGTCGTGTGTACTCTTAGTAGTGTGGTGGAGGGAAAAGTATGAAAAAAAAGCCGCTACAAAAAGAAACAACAAAATAAAAAAAATATATATATACATTTCATTCCCAGAAATAGATGGTAAATAATTGCTAGTGTCACAATTAAAAATAGCCTAAAAGATAGCGGGGGACATTAATTTGAATTCGCGCTCAGTATGCAAAGTCAACGAAACGGAATATAATAGCTAATTTTCGGACAAACATACTATATACAATAATACCATGGTAATTATTAATTGCTTCGTTATTTTAATGAGTTTTTATTAACCCCCCCCCCCCCCCCCCCCCCTGCCTTCATTTACACAAAAGTTCTTTTTGCTGGCTAGTCGATAATGACGACTAAATTTATTATTAATTTTAACCACATGTACAGCTCAAACTATAATAACAATCACACAAACGGGTTTTGAATTAAAAAAATGAAAATATTTCCGGTTCACGGAATTGATTTCACTTCTTCCCCTCACATACACTCATCTATCTATCCGAGCCGACTCAAACGAAGCCTAAATCTAACCTTAACTAACCCCAATTCTAACCATAGCGTGTTATACAAAATGAATCCTGTGAATCGGACGAAATATTTTTGCCTTATTTCGAGATCTATTGTAAGGGACTCCATAATCTTTGTTAGTGTGTGTCCCTCCGACGATTGTAACTTCACAAAAGCACTATCATCAGCTAACGCGGTCGCTCGACTTGCTAAAGATAACAGCTAAATTCTCTTAAATTATACACTAGCGCCTTATTTCATTATCTTTCATCCATGACAATATGTTCTCGCGTTGTCAATACCGGTTAATAATAATAATCACTTAACGTCCCTTTTTACTGTGCGCAAATTCTGGACGGGTTGTCGCAGACCAAGTCAGTACTTTCATCGGAACAACTGGCTTCTCAGACGAGCCGGAGGACGCATCACACGTTCTCATAGTTTACAGGATGCACCAGGTGCATTTTATCGTAACGCCAGCACTAGATATATGTCCTAAATTTGATTACTATTATGAATTATCCTACCATGTAAATAATGTGTATCTTAACCGGCCCACATGGTTTATTTTAAGGAAATTTTAGAACTGCACAAATCTTTGAAGCAAATGCCAGGATCCAGTGTTTGATATTCTCTGAATCTGAGAAGCATTTTATGAGTGTTTAAGTCATTTACTCTGTTAGAGCATATAGTATTTGACATAAAATGTAAACTTATTACACAAAAATTAGATTTAGAACTATGCAAGCAGAGGCTGCCTACATGTTAAAACAATGACTGCTGGCCCAGCTTTGGATGTTGTGGTCTAATTTAGTAGGTTATCGTTTGACATTAACCAACACGATACTGTAGTGGTCTAATTTAGTAGGTTATCGCTTGATACTAACCAACTTGTTTTTAGATACTTATTGCTAAATCCTTACCTGGTGTTAAGAGCTAGATGTTGTTTAGAATATTTGTATAGTAGCTACACTGCATCAGATAGTCAAAGTTTGTATTCTAAGAGGAAGGCAATCCCTGTAACTTTTACAATCTCTCCCAGATTGAAGAAATTGATGCAGTTGATGACCAGTTTTAACATCTTTCAGTCAGTGGCTAAGGGTTCTTCTGTATGGAAGTGATAAGCAACTAGCTAGATCAAAGAAACTGTTGAAGTAGTGATAGAAGCAGAGAAGAAATACTGAAGCTGTAGCATATTGGTGACTGAGTCTTTGAGATTCAGGTGATTGACATTCTTTTGACTAGCCTCAGATCAACACTGAACAAGCAGACCCTTGATGAAACATATATCATTAGCCATCTGGTCTTTTTAGGCATACTTTGACTACATTATATAATATGGCCTTTATTTTTTTTTCTATAGAGGTTTGGCTGCTATTTCTAACAGGTCAAGTGATCACATAGAGGCTCTTTAATCAGCTTGCTAAAAATGCTGCCTAAATATGTGTGTGTGTTTAGTAGTAGTAGGTTACTTATCATGTTGTATGATATCATTGTTCTTTCGTCATCTCCTCTCAGCTTCAATAATTTGAGATCAGCTCTCACCACTGCTCTGTCAAGCTGTTCGTAATAGTAACATAAAACTTAAAGGGTTGTTATATATCAGTATTTCCTTCAATTTTTCCATTTATTTTTCTTAGGTTGCAGAATTACGGAAAGAGTTAAAGGAACGTGGCTTGTCTGCCTTAGGTTCAAAAGCTGAACTCTTAAATCGCCTAGAAAAAGCTCTCAATCCTGAAGCAGGTGGGTAAAAATATGAGATTAACCCTTTCATTACCATATTCGTAACAAGATGTCTTCTTTCCTACTTAGTAAAACTTTGGTTTTTGCTAAGTTTACTCTGAGCCCCCTTTGATTCTTTTTCCACAGCCAGAATTTCTTTTCTATTTTTTTTTGATAGATTCAGCTATAAAAATCAGATCATCAACACAGAAGTTCCCATTGACAGCCAGTCTTAAACTCCTCTGTTATGGCCTGGAGAAATATAATAGACAAAAGTGGACTGTGGACTGAGCCTTGATGGATTCCTACCTGTACATTGAATCCCTCACTAAACTTATTTCCTACTCTAACTTTACTGACAACTCCTGTTTGTGACTTGCACTGCTCTCACAAGCCATTCATCTACACTTAGTTTCCTTAAGATCCACCAGATTACAGATCGTGGTACTCTGTCAAAGGCCTTCTCTAGATAAACAAAAGCTAAATACAGTAGCTTACACTTAGCTATCACTTCTTTTGTAGTTGTCTCACTAGGAAGAGGGCATCTGCAGTACTCTTCCATTATAAATCCTACTTTGTTGGAAATTGAGGTATATTCTGGTTCTAAAGAAGAATGTGAGTTTTTACTGTGTTGAGATATAACCTGTGATAGGGAGGCCTATCTTTTGAAGTGATCATCAGAGTTAGAGTTCATGTTTAACACTTTCATTGCCATATTTCTAATGAAAGGCATGCCTATGATTTTCAGATCATTTTGAAATTAATGAAGAATTTAGTAATATAACAAGGTGGTGTTTGGAACGTCACTTAAAAGTCCCTACATAAAATTCCATATGATGGAAGGTTTGTAGATAAATATACACATTTTAAAACAATTTTGTATCATAGAACCAGGGCAATTTGGCATCAAAAGGGTTAAGGGGGAATAAGATACAATCAGTGATGTTTTGCTGTTGATGAGATAAGATTGGTACAACTTCATTGGATAATGTTTTCCATATCTTGATCGAGTCAATGCAGATTTAATATGAATATTTCCATCTGTGCTAATTGTAATGTTTGTTTTATGTTTGTTATCCAGATATCCAAGATGTACCTGATGGCACTGCCATTGATGAGGTAAATATAGATATTTTCCTTTAACTTATTCATACCAACCAACTTAAGTCCACCTATGATTCTTCTTCTTCATTGCCCACTTATTCCTGTGAGGGTCATGGGTGCAGTGTTCTCAAGCATGCCTTCCAGCAGATCCTTTTAGAAGCAACCGACTCCGATTGATCTAGCTGGATCTCCAAGCAAGATCAGCCGAGCTCATGACTGTTATCCAACCATCTTGCTCTGGGTCTCCTGCTGGTTGGTTTTGCCCATAAAATCTGCCCTGCAATTTTTCTTGAGACATTCTAACTTATGATTAAAAAAAAAGTTAAAGTTTGTCCCAAATCTAGAGGGTCCTCAGGCTGATGTTTATCTCAGTTTCATTGACATTATGTGGTTGAAAGGCCAAGACTTCTCCCTTGACATGATGCTTCTCCATTGCAGGATTAACTCCCACCTATTGCTAGTACTCATTTTTATTTGGGTGAGCTGGAAAAATATGAAATGAAATGTTCTACTCAGACCCACTGCACTGGATACCCATTCTTTTATTTTAACACCAACACACCACAAAGTTGGAGGATACATATTCTATTGATGTCTTCATGATACTCTGGATGCCTTTTCTTTATCACATCTTAACACTGACACAACAGCACAAAATTGGAGGATACATATCCTATTGCACTTTTGTCTTCTCGGTTTTATTGATCTCTTTGTTGGTCTGTTTCTCATTATTGATCTTGCTATCCTCCTCTCTATCACAATATGGAACTTGCCTCCCTATCTTTCATCTTGCCATTCATTTATCACCATTTCTTCCTTGTTTTTAGTTTCTCTTCCTCTCTCTCTTCATATATCCATAGTTCATCCTCTCTCTCTCTTTCTCTCTCTCAGTACATCTGCAAATACGTCTCTCTCTCAATACACCCATAGCTGCCCCTCCCTCTTTCTACATCTACAACTCCCTCTCACTCTCTTAACACCTACATCTCTTTCTCGATATACCCACAGCTCCCCCTCTCTCCCTCACTCAACACACCTACAACTCCCCCCTCTCTCTCTTAACAGAGAGCTGTGTATAGCTTAAGTAGTAGGATTCTCAGGCTACCATATGAATGGTTGATGCTTCACATTCTATCATTTCCACTTTGTTGTGTTATGGCCAAGTTAGCTTTCCTCCCTCAACAAAATATTTTGTTGACCTGCATGCAGTATTGATTTCAATTCTTGCTGACATCAAAAATTACTTGTAATAGTCCAATGTCCTTTCCAATATGGAAGACTTCTGCTTATATGGAATATTTCTTATCCATTTAATGCTATGGATACTAAAATTCAACACTGATCTGAGATGGATCATCCGAGTTAGAAATGGTTTCGCTAGCTCTTCTTTCTCTTTTGCTCGTAATAATCTGTTACTCTCTCTCTTTCCATCTTCCCTTCTATTCTTCACTCTCCATATTTTTTACCACCCTCACCTCCCATCACTATATCTGCCTCAACATTTTTATCACGGAATCAGCTGTCCTCTTGTTTTTAACTACTCACTCACACTTATCTTCTATTTTCTTCCTCTCTTTTTCTACATTCCAATTTACAGCTAACTGGTGAAGAAGAGATGGATAATGTCAGTGACTCGGATGCTACTGATGCCACAGAGACTAAAGTGGTCATAAGGGAAACTGCTGCCAGTATGACAATGTAAGTATGCATGTCATAGACTTATTTATTTACTTATTGGTTTGATTTTAAATTGTTATTTGTTTCTGTAGTAGGCCATGTGTATCTGATTTAGAATAGGTACACAGTATTCCTTCACATCATAAGAAGACTGTGTGAAGCTGCATGTCATATCCTTGCATGTTGTAAGAAGACTATGTATCTTGTTTAGAATGGGTACTCTGTATCCCTTCATGTTGTAAGAAGACAGTGTGTAGCTGGTGTAGAATAGGTACATCGTATCTCTGTGTTGTAAGTGACTAAAAGAGTTGGTGTCTGGAAGGGCATATTGCCTTAAAAAGTCCTATACAACCCATGTCAACATGGAAAAGTCAGTGTAAAAATGTTAATCTAGTTTTTTTTGTTAATTGTGTTTTTAATCAAGAGAATTTCTTTAAATCCAAATCAGTTTAGAGGCCTCACAAGAACTGGAGGAGAGCACCAAATCATTAGCAGAGACAACAACATTGCCCGATAAGCCAACAAAGACATTTGTTCCTGTCAAAATAGAATCTACCAGTCCTCAGTCATCAACACCTGCATCATCAACTTCACCTGTGGTACCTGTTAAACCTCCAATGTCTGCAGAACAGGTGAGATCTAAATAATGTCATTTTTTTTCGATTTGTGTTTTTATTTGCACATGTATTTATGCAGTTATGCACGTTTTTGTGGCCATGTATACGTCATTAAGCATTTGTTATAGTATATATAGTATACTGTAAATGAGGTTGTTGTTAGGAAAGGCATCCAGCCAGAATCATTTCCCGTATGAGCAAGACAAGGTCAGCCGACCGGACACTGCCCACAACAGGACAACCCGTCTAACCCATGCTAGCGTGGAAGAACGGACGTAAAACGGTGGTGATGATGATATAAAGGTTTCTCTCTAAAAATGAAAGGCAGATTGTATGATGCCTGTATACGAACAGCATGTTACATGGCAGTGAGACATGGGCATTGTGTGCAGAGGGCCTGCGCAGACTGGAAAGGAATGAAGCATGCATGCTCCGTTGGATGTGTAATAGTAATATACGCGAACGGCAAAACATAAATGAACTAAGTGAGAAATTAGGAATAAGAGGGATCAGATGCTGTTTACTTGAGAGAAGACTACGTTGGTATGGTCACGTGATGCGCGTGAAAGATGACAGCAGTATAAAAAAGTGCAGGGTGATCAAAATTGATGGAAGTTACGGAGTAGGTAGACCCAGAAAAACCTGGGACGATTTGATAAATTCCGACCTTACACACTTGCACCTCTCTAAGACAATGTCACTGGACCAAGATCTTTGGCGCCACGCAGTAATACAGAAGACCCGCCTTGCCTATGTACAAAGCGAAACCTCAGTCAGTAGGCACCCACTACCCCTACTCCATCCTCTCACTCCCACCAACCACCCTTTCTCTGTAAAGTTAAGTCCAAACTAATGAGGTCGTGTAGGTGTCACAACAAATAAACACACAGTCTATGCTGTAATGTGGCCATGTAGGTAACACGGTAAAAAGCTTCCAGTCCACACTGTAAATGTGGTTGGTGTTAGGAAGGGCATCGAGCCTTAGAAAACCTGCCAGAGTCCTATATGAGCGAGACACGGTCACCCGACCAATCTTGTCTCAAGTAGGACAATTCCCGTCTAACCCATGCTAGCATGGAAGATAGACGTTAAACGATGATGATGATATATATATATATATATATATATATATACTATAAGAGATGCTTAATGACATATATATATATTTATATATATAGTGAAATTATTACAATAGTATGAAACATAGGCTAAAATAGCTATAATGTCATCACTGGAAATAGCTATGGGGAAACCTACATGTATTTATGCCCAAATCAAGTCAGTTTTGCTTGTTGTTAATTATTATTTTGTTCGTGCTCTTTCTGTTCCCATCCAGACATAGGATAAAGTACTTCGGCTGTAGCAGTCAAATCGTGGCACGACACTTACCATCTTTTCTCAACCAACATCTCTACATTCACTCTCTTTCTCACAAATTCCAAAACATCACAACAAAATACTCTTATCTATAAACACTGCATTTAGCAACGTGTGAATGAAACTCTGTTACATCAAACCTTTTACGTAATACGGATATTATATTTTGAAAATAAAGTACCAGTAATGCACTGGGTAATTTGCTGGCCTTGTGCCTAAAGTAGAAACAATTATATTTTGCTACATGGTATCGTTGCATTCCGTGATATAAATAAAAATATCAAAATTAGTAGAACTGGATATATTTTACTGAATTAAATCAAACCCATATATATATCATTATCAGCATCCTCATAATTTTTATATCTACCTTTCCTTGCTGGTATAGGTTGGAGACTTTGTGGACACAATCTTTTTAAGGCTGAGTCTGCTTCCTGATGCAAACCCATACCTTATGGTATATAGTGCTCATCTTTGTTAAACTGGCTAGCAGCTCTAGGTTACTTTGTTTATGCAGGACATTGACATACTTACTAAAAAGGGTGACTATATGGGCAAATACACACACACATTTATATGGTGCATATCCTCACAGTTTCTATCCACCAAATTCACTCAAAAGGTGTTATTAGATACTGAATTCAAAACTGCATGGTTGCAAAGTGAACTTAATAACACATTCATACCCATACCTAACCCTCATGCCATCTCCTTAAGGCCACTTCTAACAATATTTATCATACAACACTTATTCTTGCTCAACCTATCTCATCTGCGCTTCCCTCTTTTAATACCAAATATGCATCTACCATTGCTCATCTAACATTTGAACAAGACTCAATCCCTCAATCTGTTTCGTCTTGGGCGATGACAACTTATCTGACCCATGTTAGCATTAAAAACTCATGTAAAATACTGTCGATATGAAAGAGAGAGAGCCATTTAACAGTGTTAAAGAGCTTAGAGATGTACAACAAAGGCATTTGACACTTTCTAGTATACAATACTAATCACAAAATAGAACAAAGGTGAATAGGATGGTGTATATATATATACACATGACTTTTTTAAACATTTTTTCACGCTCAGAGTTGCTGAAGCATGGAAAAAACTGCCTGCGTCAGTTGTTAGCTGCCGAGACACTGTATCCTTTAAAACCCTCATGCTTCCCGAAATACGCCAAAACTACACCTGATGTACCCCTTCCATACACATGCACACATGTGTATATCATGACTCATGCACTGTTCATTTTCCTGACGTATGTACATTACCCTATGTACTATACATACACTTTTTGATGAGTTTTAGTGCACCTGAGCACTGTACACAATATTTCATTATTATTATTATTATATATATATATGAACAGTTCTGTATGAGTAAGATGTGGTCATCTGATCTGACTTGTCTTACAATGGAATAACTCATCTAACCTATGCTAGCTTGGAAAAATGGATGTTAAATGATAATGATATATCAGTATCATCATTTTACATCCGCGTTTTTCCTGCTTGCAAGGGTGGGACGGGAACTGACTCTGGCTTGATTTCTACAGCTGGATGCCCTTCCTAACACCAACCTCATTTACAGTGAGTGCTGGGTGCTTTTTTTCCGTGGCACCTCCACGACCATTTTGCAGTGGAATGATAGGGACCCCAGTCCCTATCATCTCATTTCTACAGCTGAGTAAACTGGAGCAATGTGAAATAAATTGTCTTGCTCAAGGAAACAACACATCACCCGGTCTGAGAATTGAACTCACAACCTTTCGATTGCAAGGCCAATGCTCTAACCACTAAGCCATGTGCCTCCATTGAGTGATAGGAAGTTTTGAAATGTGTGTTTTTGATTGAAATTTTGACCCTTCCACCAGGTGGCAAATTGGCAGAGAAGTTAAAGCTTTGGATTAAAAATGCCTCAGTATTTGTTTTGGCTTTCTTCGCTCTGAGTTCAAATCCTGTCACAGTCAACTTTGTTTTTCATCCTTTTGAGGTTGATAAATAAAGTACCAGTACTGGTCAATTCTCTCTTTCTCTGAAAGAAATTGACTGTTTTCAGACCTGGAGAAGGATGAGCTCTACCAGATTTAAAAATAGCCAAGACATTCCATGTGTTAAGACGGCACCCTTACGACTCCATCAGGAGTTAAGGGACCACTCACACCACTCCCTTCCACAATCTAATTGTTTCTGCTTCAGCACATACTCTCTGATCATGTCACTCACCAAACAACTCCAATTTTAGAATGTTTATAAAATATTACTGCTAAATAAGATGTTACAGGATGTTAAAAGTTAAGTGTTCACTTATTTTCATACCACTGTTATTCTCTTTATATTACAAAGACTTCCATCTTAACTTCTTTTTTTTTAAATTTAGAAATTAAAGCAGCGAGCTGAAAGATTTGGCATCAGTAATGACACAGATAAGAAAGCTGCCAGAGCTGCCAGGTAATTTAATTTCTAAGTGTTCGGGGTAATAACCGAAAGAATACAATCACAAACATAAATGGCTGAAATGGGGTTCCTTCGAAGGGTCTTGGAGTAATGTTATTCGATAGTATGTTCACTCTGGCTTTCTGTGTTCTAAGTTCAAATCCTGCTGAGGTCAACTTTGTTTTTCATCCTTTCAAGATCAATGAAAAAAAAGGTACCAGTCTAATACTGGGTTTGATGCTTCCTTTGTGTATGTGTGTTTATATATAAAGTTGTAGTTCCTGTCTGTTTGTTTGTTCACAAACTCTTCCTATGGTTTTGGAGATAGACCCCCATAACCATATATATTCTGAAACTAATTGCCCAGGGTACTTGGATAAGTATTTTTCATTTTAATCAAAGGATTTCCCAGGGGCACAAACCCCCACTGAAAATTTTTTCCCTTCGATTTATATGAAATTTGAACCATAGGTAAATGATAAGATATGATGCCTATTCACAACATTTCAGCCAATTTCAATAATATTAAGACACCTTAATGGGGGTTAAACCCCTTGTTAGGGTTCTCCGGGGGCACAAAACCCCCGCTGAAAATTTTTTCCTTTCGATTTATTTGAAATTTAAACCATAGGTAAATGACAAGATATGATGCCTATTCACAAAAGTTTGGAATTGATATCTTGAAAAAAATTATTTACAAGAAACAAAATAGGAATAAGATTTAATAATGTAATTTGGATTTGATATATTACAAAAATAATGTTTTCCAATTTTTCATGCATTACATTTTACATCGAGTAATATTGAAATGCAGAGTTTTTCTCTATAAATTATATCACTGATTTAAAATCAATCATCATTTTCTTACAAAAAAAATGTGTGAAATGCAGCAAGGTGCGGGTAATTTGGCTAGTATATATATATATATATATATATATATATATATATATATCAGCAATCTACTGTATTCAAACTGGGAGAGGAGATTACTTCCATTAGGTTTAAAATGCTCTAGACATGCAGTATGTCACTACGGCTTCTCTATGACTCAACCAGAAGTTGTGGGTTCATACAATGATGGAATATGAATTGTTTAGATTTTGCAGCAAGTTGTTTTCCATGGAATTAGACAATAGCCAGGTTTTTAACAGTTTCATAAACTCGTGTTTCTACAACAAACCAAGTTGAGTGGCAACATGTCCATCAGTACAATATTAAGAGGCCACAGAGTTTAGCAATTGAACAGAGACAATATAGGGTTTGAGAGGATTCTTCAGTCAGGTCAAGCATGTAGCAACTTTTCTAGTGCTGGTACCACAACAAAATGCACTCTGTACACTTTGTAAAGTGTTAGCATTTGTACCATGATAAAATGTAACCGGTTCACTCTGTAAAGTGTTACTACTGATATCACAAAAACTGCACCCAACATATTCTGTAAGGAAGGGCATCCAGACATAGATGGAATTTATACCAAATATGGAATGCAATGAGTAAGATTATTTGCTCTTATATGTTTAGTCTCAGACTGATAATCTATCCAATCCATACCTGTGTGGAAAGGGATGATGTTAATGATTTATTTCATTTTAGATTTGGCCTCTCCAATAACAATGATACTGGTTCCACCACTGCCAGTAATCAGTCGGCTAAGATAGCACCAACACCAGTTTTGGTAAGTATTACAAGATTTAACTATTTATCTATTTTAAGTATCTTTGATGGCAGACATGTATGTTTTCAATATAAAGTTTACCATTCCACAGTTAAGAGATTATTGGTGTCTTTAGCAGATTCCATTTTGCTGAAAGCATTTAGGCTGAGCTTGTTGCCAAGGTGGGGTGGTTGAAGTCGTGCTCGTTGCCGAGGCGGGGTTCAGTATAGCACTGCCCCCACTTTTCAATGGTGTGCCTTCAGATGTAGAAAACTTTTGAGTGATATGCTTACTGAAACTCTTCTTTAGATTGAGAATTAGAGTGGCCACTCAGAATGTTCTGAAATCTGGCAATGGGCTTAAGGCCAGGTATTTTGTTTGAATTTACCTTCCACCTGCCTTCCCACCAATTTGAAATTCATGGGTGCAACCCTTTCATCTATGACTAAATTTCTTTTTCAATGTATTATTATTTGTATAGGCAGATGATCTTGACCGACTGAAAAAACGGGCTGAGAGATTTGGCACTATAGTTTCCAGTACTTTGTCTCGAGTAAGAACCTTTATTTATTTTGTCTCTGTCTTCATTTTTCATCACCAACATTGTCATCATCATCATCATCAACATTGTCATCATCATCATCAACATCATGTTTGTTTTACATGGTAGCATGGGTTATGACAGAATCCTGCCTCTGTCTAAACCATGACAAAAATACAAAAAATTGACTGTTTTCTCACCATTGTCACCTGATCAGTTGATTTCTTTTCCAAATCTCAGCGATAAATTTCGTCTGGTTCTTATTTTCATGTGCAGTGAATTGGCAGATTAAATGCATTACCTGATCAGGTGATTTTTTTTTTTTTTTTTTTTTTTTTTCTTTTGTTCCCAAAACTAAGTGATGATTATCATCTGATCAGATCGATAAAAAAAAAAGTATTAGAGTCTAATACTGGTGTTAGTTCTATATCTTTTTCTCACTTTCTCTTTCTCTCTCTCTCTTCACACCTCTCTCACTCTCTTCACCTCTTTCTCCTCCTTTGGAAGAAATCTGCTATGCATCGACCTAGAAAGGGAATTGGTTGTGCCAGGCTTAAAGTATGTCAATACAGTGCTCCTATGACTCCATCAGGAGTTACAGGTTCATACATCTCTAGTTCACATAACCCTAAGTAGGGAAATAAATCTTCTCTTCCCTATAGAGGACACTGGTTTTTGAGGACCCTTCAGTCATGTCAAATACACGACAATGTCTCCTGTGCATTTGGTAGAACATAAAACCATATGTTAGTGAGTGCATGCTCCTCCCCAGGTATGTCTGGGAGGTAGCTCTACTTCAATACTGACTTAGTCTATGTGTATCCCTCTAACTCTTGCTAGCAGGGAAAGTGGACATTAAAACGATGATGATTTTTCTCAATTGGAGGAATTGAACTGTACACTGCAAGCTAACATGTTTCTACTGCTACTTCTAACCCCTTTAGCACAATACAGTTTGTATTGTATGTATCTAACCTTGTATACAATGAAAAAAAAGGATCATTATTATATGCAGTATCATTAGATCATTGGACAAAGGCTTAGCAGTATTTGTTCTGACTCTTTATGTTCTGAGTTCAAATTTGCCTTTCATCTTTCCAAGGTTGATAAAATAAAGTACTAGTTAGGTACAGGGGTTGATATCGATTTTCTGCTTCCATCAAACTCCTGGCCTAATTATTCTAAGCTGTTTTTCACCAAAAACTTCAATTTGGAGTTTGCTTGTGCCTTATTCATTGCAGCTTCATCTGTTTATTCCTGAGAGGTATTCATTTAATTGTAATAAAGTTTTGTGGATTGTTTCTTTGTCTGTTTTCTGAAAGAGACACAGCCAGTGAAAAGGGACATTAGTAATATACTGGGGTTCATTCAAATCATAGTTTGATACTATAATTTGTGAGATAGCTCCAAAAGTAAGGGATCATGTTATTATACAGTGCCTTGTCACTGAAGATTAGGTATTTAGGTGGATTGGTGCCACATTCCTGGCAACTACCTCTGTCAACTCTCTCAAAGCATTCCTTCAATTGAACTGAAGCCTCAGGAAGTTAAAAAAAATGTTGAACTTGATGGAAATATTGCAAAGGTAAGGAGTACAAAATGTCATCAACATCATTACCTTTGCCTTCATGCTGACTTGGGTTGGATAGGTTACAACAATCTGAAGCTAGACAGAAAAGACCTCGTCATGCACATATGTTCCATATTTGGCAAGGTTTCTATGACTGGATGCCCTTCCCAACACCAACCGCATTACAGGGTGTACTGGGTACATTTCATTGTAGCATCAGCACTACCACTTTACATAGTTTACTGGGTGCATTTTATTGTCACCACTACCACTTTACAGTGTCCTGGGTGCATTTTATTGTGTCACTACAATTACCACTTTACAGTGTACTGGGTGCATTTTATTGTGACACCAGCACTAGAGAAGTTTCATATACGTGGCCAGACTGAAGTCCTCTTTATCTTATGTTGTCTTTGTTTGATCAGCAACCATCTCTATCTCAAGAAACCAACTAGCAACACTATTGTGTTAATACATCCTTTTATCCCACTAACTACTCCCTCTTCTTTCAAGCCAACTCGCCCCCTTCTATCTCACCAACTACCCCCTCCATGATATACACTAACATGTTTCATTTACCATTCTGTTTGACAGTTGGAAGATGAAGCCAAACGCCGGAAAAGGAAAGAGAGATTTGGACAGAATGTTACAAGTCCAACATCTGGAAGTAGTACTAATACTGATACTACCACTACTACTACTACTACTACTACTACTGCTGCTGCTGCTGCTACTACTACTAATACTAATACTACTACTACTACTACTACTACAACTACTACTACTACTGCTGCTGATTCAACTATTAGCGGCAAAAAATCAGATGAGGTTGAGGTAAATGGCATTGACTTTTTAAACTTTTCATTGTATGCTAAAGAATTTTGTTTCACAATCCCATGGTTGTGGGTTTGATTCTATCAAACGTTTTCTTGGTAAGTGTTTTCTATGCTGTATAGCCTTGTCAACCCAAACATTGAAAGATGGTGTGGAAGTCTGTTGGTTGGAATGGAGTTGTAATTTAAAAGGACCAGCCTTGTTACGCTCTGCTATACATTTTTTGTCTAAAGATCAAGTTAAGAGTACAACTGACTGTGCGATACTCAGACACTTATATGAGTTGGTAGTTTTGTTGATTCGATTGACTGTACTATTCTTTATGCAGTAGACTTAATCCTTCACCTGGTATAACACCCACCATCTGGCCCTTAGTTTCCCTTTCCAGGGTCCTCTTGTAAGCATTTGGTTCTTATCTCCTATCTGTTGATAGGTTGATAATTTCATACCTTAACCCTTTAGTGTTCAAAACCGGCCGAAATTATATCCACTGTATTTGTTCAAACTGGCCTAAACTGGCCAATAACAGCCATACTAAAATATCGTTCTAAAAATAAACAATACCATTATCAAAATTTCGTCAATCGAGATTACTGCGAGATAAGGCCCTTACCGCGAAATACAACACTTAATATAATGAAACAACTTAAAACTACATGTGCTTTTCAACGTTGAAAGTACAACAGATTTTTTTTGTGTGTATCAACATGGCTTGTGAAAATAGCGATACTGACTTTGAAGGTTTTACATACGATGACATTCAAAATGAACAAAAAACAAAAGATAATATTAGTAATTTATCTTCAAATGAATCAGATGTGTACATTTCTGAAATTTCATCCGATGATTTATTATTGCCCTTCAAACTATAACAGAGGAGTTCAAGACCGGCTGCCCGTGGGAACTTCTATACGCAGATGATCTAACGCTGAATCAATGGCTGAACTAAATTCCAAACTTGGAAGCATGGCCTAGAATCAAAAGGCCTTAAAATTAACTTGTCTAAGACTAAAGTTCTAGTATGTAGGAAGGAAAATAGGACACTGGTCCCTTCTGGGAAATGGCCATGCTCAGTGTGTAGGAAAGGAGTAGGCAGAAACTCCATTCTATGTCCCAAATGTATTTTATGGGTGCATAAAGGATGTAGTGGGATC
Source organism: Eledone cirrhosa (assembly GCA_964016885.1). Taxonomy (NCBI): domain Eukaryota; kingdom Metazoa; phylum Mollusca; class Cephalopoda; order Octopoda; family Eledonidae; genus Eledone; species Eledone cirrhosa. The sequence continues at coordinate 133,545,177 of OZ024741.1, forward strand.
ACAGGTAAGATAACTAAGAACATAGATTTTATATGTGGCTGGTGCTCAGGTGCAATAAGTAGTAGCTAGTGCTCACAGGATACTAGCTCCTTCCATTGCCCAGATGGTTCTATAGAAATAGTGGACACCTTCCGTTACTTGGGTGACAAAATCAGCAGTAGTGGAGGGTGCTCTGAAAGTACAGTAGCTAGTCAGAACGGGATGGAAAAAGTTCACAGAGCTTATACCACTATTGGTCGCTAAAGGTTTCTCTCTAAAAATGAAAGGCAGACTGTATGATGCTTGCATACGAACAGCAATATTACATGGCAGTGAGACATGGGCATTGTGTGCAGAGGATCTGCGCAGACTGGAGAGGAACGAAGCTTGCATGCTCCGTTGGATGTGTAATAGTAATATACGTGAACGGCAAAGCATAAATGAACTAAGTGAGAATTTAGGAATAAGAGGGATCAGATGCTGTTTACTCGAGAGAAGACTACGTTGGTATGGTCACGTGATGCGCATGAAAGACGACAGCTGTATAAAAAAGTGCAAGGCGATCAAAATGGATGGAAGCTACGGAGTAGGCAGACCCAGAAAAACATGGGACGATTTGATAAATTCCGACCTTACACACTTACACCTCTCCGAGACAATGTCACTGGACCGAGATCTTTGGCGCTACACAGTAATACAGAAGAGCCGCCTTGCCTAAGTACAAAGCGAAACCTACAGTCAGTAGGCACCTCCTAACCAAAAATACCCCCCCCCCCATCCTATTACCCCTACCCCACACCATCTACACCACCCCTTTCTCTGTAAAGTTATGTTGGTGCCACAACATCCAGTCCTAAATAAATGAGGTTGTGTAGGTGTCATGACAAAAAAAAAAACACACAGTCCACGCTATAATGTGGCCGTGTAGGTAACACAGTAAAAAGCTCATAGTCCACACTGTAAACGTCGTTGGTGTTAGGAAGGGCATCCAGCCGTAGAAAACCCGCCAGACAGTCCTTTACGAGCAAGACAACCAATCTTGCCTCACGTGGGACAATTCCCGTCTAAACCCATGCTAGCGTGGAAGATAGACATTAAACGATGATGATGATGATGATATATATATATGGAGGCACATGGCTTAGTGGTTAGAGCATTGGGCTTGCAATCGAAAGGTTGTGAGTTCAATTCTCAGACCGGGTGATGTGTTGTTTCCTTGAGCAGACACTTTATTTCACATGCTCCAGTTTCATCATCATCATTTTACGTCCGCTTTTCCTTGCTTGCAAGAGTGGGACGTGAACTGATTCTGGCTTGATTTCTACAGCTGGATGCCCTTCCTAACACCAACCTCATTTACAGAGAGTGCTGGGTGCTTTTTTTCCGTGGCACCTCCACGACCACTTTGCAGTGGAATGATAGGGACCTCAGTCCCTATCATCTCATTTCTACAGCTGAGTAAACTGGAGCAATGTGAAATAAAGTATCTTGCTCAAGGAAACAACACATCACTCGGTCTGAGAATTGAACTCACAACCTTTCGATTGCAAGGCCAATGCTCTAACCACTCAGCTGTAGAAATGAGATGATAGGACTGGGGTCCCTATCATTTCACTGCAAAGTGGTCGTGGAGGTGCCATGGCAAAAAAGCACCCAGCCCACACTGTAAAGTGGAAGTGTAGGCGCCACGGAAAAAAAAAGCACCCAGCACTCACTGTAAATGAGGTTGGTGTTAGGAAGGGCATCCAGCTGTAGAAATCAAGCCAGAATCAGTTCCGTCCAACCCTTGCAAGCAGGGAAAAGCGGATGTAAAATGATGATGATGATGATTGTTTTGAAAGTGAAAGTGAAGGAGATCTCCAAGGTGCCATTGAAGATATTACAGCAATATGGTCGAAAAATACTACACCAATACATGTTCCCGATTTTATTCAAATACTAGTCCACAACACACATTACCTCCTGATGCTAAACCACTGGCTTATTTCCTTTTGTTTTTGCCACAAACTTTCTTCGAAGTTGTGGCAGAATAGACTAATCGATATGCCTAACAACAGGTTTCAAATCGAGGAAAACCCGATCTGTTATGGTGATCAACAGATGCAGAAATGCAAGCATTTTTTACCATAAATATTATGTTCAGTATAAAAGAATTTCCAAGACTGGAATTACTGGAGCACTGATATAAGGTTTAGTGTCCCTTATATATAGCGAGGAATTTAGCGTACAGGTTGGGGTCCACCAGGGCTCTGTTCTTAGCCCTCTCCTGTTCATCATAGTCCTGCAGGCAATAACGGAGGAGTTTAAGACCGGATGCCCATGGGAACTCCTGTATGCTGATGACCTCGCACTCATAGCTGAATCTATGGTAGAACTAGAGAATAAATTCCAAACCTGGAAGCAGGGACTAGAGAGAAAGGGCCTCAAAGTCAACATGACAAAGACTAAGGTCCTTATAAGTAGACGAGAAAACAGAACCCAGATCCCCTCAGGGAAATGGCCTTGCTCAGTATGTAGGAAAGGTGTAGGTAGGAACTCCATTCTTTGCCCCAAATGCAAACAATGGGTACACAAGAGATGTAGCGGGATCTCAGGAAGCTTAATTAAGAATGTAGGATTCACATGCAGCAGCTGTGCTGAAACAGCAAGCAAACAGCCACAGGAAACAAGTACCACCAATCTCTGGGAGGGCCCTGTAGAAACAGTAGACAGCTTCTGCTACCTAGGTGACCGAATTAGCAACGGAGGTGGGTGCTCAGAAAGTACAATAACTAGGGTAAGAACGGGATGGAAGAAGTTTAGGGAACTACTACCACTGCTAGCTGCAAAAGGCTTCTCCCTCAGAATGAAAGGCAGACTGTATGATGCGTGTATCCGAACAGCGATGTTGCATGGTAGTGAGACCTGGGCGCTGAAGGTGGAAGACTTACGTAGATTAGAGAGAAACGAAGCCTGCATGCTCCGATGGATGTGTAACAGTAATATACGTGAACGACAAAGCATAAATGAATTGAGAGAGAGACTGAGCATAAGAGGAATCAAATGCTGCGTGCAGGAGAGGCGGTTACGCTGGTATGGACATGTGATGCGTATGAAGGATGACAGCTGCATAAAAAGGTGCAGAGCACTAGAAGTTGATGGAAACCGCGGAGTGGGGAGACCCAAGATGACTTGGGATGAGGTGATAAAAGCCGACCTTACCCAACTACACCTCTCAAAGTCAATGACACACGACCGTGACTTCTGGCGTCACGCAGTAATACAGGGTACCCGACCTCCCATGGGTACATGCTGAAGCATATAAACAATATGCCCCCCCCCCCCACCGCAAGGTGGTCGTGGAGGTGCCACGGCAAAAAAGCACCCAGCCCACACTGTAAAGTGGACGTGTAGGCGCCACGAAAAAGCACCCAGCACTCACTGTAAATGAGGTTGGTGTTAGGAAGGGCATCCAGCTGTAGAAATCAAGCCAGATCAGTTCCTGTATGAGCAAGGCATGGTCAGCCGACCAGACACTGCCCACAACAGGACAACCCGTCTAACCCATGCTAGCGTGGAAGAACGGACGTAAAACGGTGATGATGATGATGATGATGATATATCAAGTATTATGCCAAAAACAAGGTAGTTAAAATTAAACCAGTATTTGCACCTTGTTGATACTTCAAATGCCCCGGTAGAAATGAATCGAATTATGACCCTCTATATAAAGTTCGACCATTAATTAAAATGCTATCTGAAAAATTTAAAACTGTATATATACCTGGAAAAAAATCTTAGTTTTGATGAAGCTAGGTTTGGGTATAAGGGTAGGGTACATTTCAGACAATATATGCCAGCTAAACCCACCAAATGGGGCATCAAGGTGTGGGAACTCTGTGAATGTTGATGTTTACACAGGAAAGAAACACAACACAGAAAGAAAAAATGGATTGGGATATGATGTTGTGTGGTCTCTGACTGAACCCTTTCACTCTCAACACAGACACATATATTTTGACCGTTTTTTTGTCTTCAGCGCAGAGCATCTTGCCCACGTAAATAAGTACACCTGCAGTACAATAATGGGGAATCGCAAAGGGCTATCCCAAGAAATAAAAGTCACAAAATTTAAAAAGAGAGGGGGCATTCTCCAAGTGCAAAAAGGGAACATGTTAGCCACATTGTACAAAGACAAATGGCAAATTTTGTTACTATCTTCTAACCAACAACCAGGTGTTGGGGATGAAGGTAAACCTTTAGTCAACCTCTCCTATAATAAATATATGGGCGGGGTTAACAAATCCGACCAATATTGTGCGTATTACCCATTTGGTCGCCCTGGAAAGAAATGGTGGAGATATCTTGTGGTTTTTATTGAATTTAACCATTGTCAATTCTTTTATTGTATTTACTAAGAACCACAAGGATCCGCCACCACCAAAGGACTACTGCCACATGAAATTTTGTGTGGACGTTGCCTCTCAGCTACGTGGAGGATATTCTTCTTGCAAACACAGAGCTGGGAGAAAGTCAAAATTATCTGAAGTGAACAAAGAAAATATTGATTTTCACAAAGTGGAGAAAATTAATGGGAGGAAGAAGGTTTGCCGAATGTGCGCTTTGCAAAAGAGAAAAACTGCTAAAGGTTATGGAACTGAAACCTCGTTTGTGTTCCTTTTGTAAAGTGCCATTATGTAAAGGCTATTTTGGCCAATTTCACGATAGAAATATTGTCTAACAATATTGAAAAATATATTTTAAAAATATATTGACACCTGCATCACACCTGTTAATGAACTTATATATTGGGCACATTTTGTTATATAAATCTACTCAGTACATTGTGTAAGAGTATATTGCCAATATTATTTTGATTGGTGAAAGGGTTTTATACATTTTTTTCAATGAAAATATTTGCATGGAATGTAGAGAAAGATTAAAACCTTGTACTGATTATACCTGCATTTTAAATTAATTCACCTGTGCGGAAAAGTGCTAAAATTATTGGAAGTCAATATCTAGGTAATTGTTGGATACTTTTTGTAACAAACCTAACAATTAAGGCAGATAAAGTTTTAATTTTTGTGTTTATTCATAAAGTCATTACTTTTACACAAGAGACCATACAGCTTCGTATCCCAATCCATTTTTTCTCTCTTTGTTATGTTTTTTCCCTGTGTAAACATCAAAGTTTGCACAGTAACCTGTGCCTGATTCACAGAGTTCCCACACTTTGATGCCCCATTTGGTGGGTTTAGTTGGCATATACTCTCTGAAATGTACCCTACCCTTATACCCAATCTTATACCCAAACCTTCACTAACACTGATTTTTTCCAGTTATATATACAGTTTAGAATATTTCAGATACTACATTAATGGTTGAACTTTATAGAGACGATCGTAATTCGGGGGGCATTTGAAGTATTGACCAGGTGATTTAATTTGAAATACCTTATTTTCGGCAGAATCTCTATATATAAAACTGAGGATGTCTGTGTGTGTGTGTGTGTGTGTGAGTTTGAATTCCTAAAACTCGAGAAGCACCCAACCGACTGTTTTCAAACTTTACACATGTAATACTTATGTTTCAGGAAGTGTTTTGAGCAAAAAAAGTTTCAAATTTTCAATGCCCTAGGGACCGCATTAGCCGATTTAGCGATCTCACTCTATAATTCTTAGTCTTTCTCTTTTTAGATAGATACATACATATAACGTCACACCCTTATAATATCTGTCTGTATGTCTGACAGTCTGCATTACGTCACTTCCCAGAAGATGTCTATCTGTGTGTGTGTGTGTCTGTCTGTCTGTCTGAGTTTGAATCCCTACAACTCGAGAAGTACCCAACCCACTTTTTTCAAACTTTACATGTGTATTACTTATGTTTCAGGGAGTATTATGCACATAAAATTCAACTTTTTGATCCCCTAGGGCCCGCATTTGGTGAAAAACTGCGTTTTTTCAGGTTTTTAGGGGTTTTTTGAGGCGTTATGTCTAGCTGATTTTCTCGAAATTTCAAAGCATATTATGCACATAAAAAAAATTCATTTTGTTGATCCCCTAGGCATTAGGTGAAAACCTGCATTGTTCCTGCTTCATCGAGGAAAATCTTAAAGGTTATCCAGCCATCAGAGTATTCGGTTTATTTTCTTTACATATTGTCCAGGCATGCAGTTTTCCCACAATTAGGTCTGTTGGCGGCTTGCTTTCCAAAATACCTTATACTGTGCAACGCTGGGTACCACTGCTAGTACTTTATATATAAGGGTCACTAAACCATATATCAGTGCTCCAGTTATTCTATAGTCTTGAAAATTACTTTATATCAAACATTATGTAGTAGATGTTCAGGGAAAATTAATAGAAGTGTCAGTGATAGGCACATTTTTCAAACGCAGGCAGGATCTATAGAGGTGGTTGATAGTTTCCTATATCTAGGTGATCAGATTAGCAAAGGGGAGGATGCTCCGAGGCCATAGTATCTAGAATAAGGACAGGATGGAAAAAGTTTAGGGAACTGCTTCCTCTGTTGACAATGAAGAGTTTCTCTCTACGAATGAAAGGTCAGTCGTAAGATGCCTGTGTGCGTTGCGCGATGCTTGCATGGTAGTGGGATATGCGAAGGCTGGAGAGAAATGAAGTAAGCATGCTCCGATGGATGTACAATGTCAATGTGCGTGAACGACCAAGCATGGACGAGTTGAGAGTGAAACTGTATAAGAGGAACAAACTGTAGTGTGCAGGAGAGAAGACTGCATTGGTATGGCCATGTGATGCGCATGGAAGATGACCGCTGGGGGAAGAAGTGCTAAGAAATCCCGTTGGAAGGAAGATGCAGTAGAGGAAGACCACGAAAAACATGGGCAGAGGTAGTAAAAGCTGACGTCAGGTGTCATGATTTTAAAATATCTTTTTTATTGGAACTCACTTGTCACAAGTCAACATGTAGCCAGAGATACAGCAGAACTGTATTGTCACATTCTGAGGCCAGATGAGTAAGGCTATCACATCCTGTCCATACATATCTGTTTTGGGTTTGGTTTCTATGACTGGGTACTCATCCTAATGCCAATCACTATACAGCATGGACTGGGATCATTTTTCAGGGTGGACCTGGTGCTTTTTGTTGTGGCACCAACACTTCCACTTTACAGGGTGAACTGGATGTATTTTATAGTGGCACCAACACTACCACTTTACAGAGTGAACTGGATATATTTTATAGCGGCACCAACACTACCACCTTACATGGTGGGCTGGGTGATTTGGCTATGGCACCAATACTACCACCTTAAAGGGTGGACTGGGTGCTAGTATCATGGCACCAGCACAACCACCTTACAGGGTGGGCTGGGTGCTTTTTTTTCGTGCCTAGAACATTAATAAAACGATTTCTAAAATATAATTACGAGGAAAAGATTTAATATAAATTGAGAAATGTAATGTACTTTCCGTTCATTTTCTTGTCTCTCCAACTTTCTTGGTCCATTTACCTATCAGTATTTATATCGGGGTCGATAAAATAAAGTACCAGTAATGCACTGGGTAATTGCTGGCCTTGTGCCTAAAGTAGAAACAAGTATTTATATTAAACTTCTCATTTAACTTCTCATAATTATGGTTGAATCTGTAGGACCTTAAATAATCTTCTCGTTAACTTTCCCCATTTCCCTCCCCCCGCCCCCACACGCCACCATTACTATTTGGTCCAATCATAATTCAGCGGCTTATAATGTTTCTCTTACCAATCTCTTTTACAAAACCACCGCCTCGGCCGTTACTCCTTAAGTTTAGACCTGGTTGCTTTTCGATATGCTAAATGAACTACAGAATTTGGAGAGTCTGAAGAATCTGAACACTCAATGACAATGTCAAAGATAAAGATAAATTCATCTCCTGTTGCCGGACGAGAATGCAAGGACTCCTCTTTATTTCAGACACGGATGGCTAACATAACCCCATCTCCCTCACCCCTACCTGCGCCTCCAACCCAACCCATCCCTTCCACCCACCCAACGAAATCCCAAACTTCAGAGTTGGAACCATGAATGTAGGCACCTTAAAAGGTTGCTCAAATGAGGTTGTAGAGATGCTTGAACGTAAGGAAGTTGATGTTTGTTGTGTTCAAGAGTCTAGATGGAGGGGTGGGTCTACTAGATTCATTGTGGGTAAAAAAGGATGCTATAAATTTTTCTGGGTGGGAAATGACAATGGGCTGGGTGGAGTAGGAATCATGTTAGCAGAAAAATGGGTAGATAAGGTAATTGCCGTAAATAGAGTGAACGACAGAATAATTAAAATAAGACTAGTCCTAAACAGAACTACTGTGGCAATAATATCCGATTATGCTCCCCAATCTGGACTACCTTGCGTTATAAAAGACAGATTCTGAGTCGCTAATGCTCACTACCTCCCAAATAACCGACAGTGACTACATAATTATTGCTGGCGACCTAAATGGTCATGTTGGACAACATTGTGACGGCTATGACGGAATACATGGAGGCTATGGGTTTGGTACTAGAAATGAGGAAGGCTTCAGAATCCTGGAATTCTGTGACGCTAATAAGCTAACTATCTGTAACACAAACATCAAAAAACGTGACAAACACTTGATCACCTATAGATCAGGGGAACACGCCAGTCAGATAGATTATATCCTTACCAGAAGACATGATAGAGTGTCTGTCGTAAACACTAAAGCCCTCCCGCGTGAAGAATGCACCTCCCAACATAGCCTCATAGTTAGTGACCTCATAGTCAGGACAAGACGTACTCGCCAACAGAGGAGGACTACCCTGAGGAGAAGAATATGGATGTTAAAGGACCCCACAGCCAGTAACAAATTTAAAAGCATATTACTTGATGCTTTTGACAGTAAGGAAGAGCAATTAGAGACGTACAGTATAGAGGAACAGTGGGAATTCCTGAAAGTTAACCTGCTGAAGGCAATTGATGAAATCTGTGGCTGGAGCAGACCTATAGGCAGGAGGAGAGTAACTTTGTGGTGAAACAGTAAGGTGGAGGAGTCAATCAAGGCGAAAAAGCAAGCTTGGAAAGTATGGCGGGATGGGGGAAGTAGAGAACAATATCAAGTGGCCAGGAGGGAAGCTAGGAGACAAGTGTACTTTGCAAGAAGGGAAGCAGAAAAAAGAAAGTTCAAGCATGTTCTACAACGCAAGGACCAAAAACGTGAGGTGTTGAAGATTGCAAGACAATGTGTCAAGGAAAACCGTGATATTGTTGGGGAGAAGTGTGTCCGTAATGATGATGGTGTACTTGCCATCACTGATGTTAAGAAGGTAGCTTGGAAGTGTCACTACAAGAGACTACTAAATGAGGAAAATATATGAGAAAAAGATAGTCTGCCCCAAATCGATCCAATAGAGGGACCAGCAATGCAAGTTAAAGGTAGTATAATAAGTAAGGCAATCAAAGATATGAAGACAGGCAAGGCAGCTGGGCCTTCGGAGTTGCTAAAATGCTGAAAGCATCTGGAATGGTGGGACACACTATGGTCACCCGGATAGTAAACCAAGTCATACAGAATGGGGTCGTTCCGAAGGACTGGCGCAGCAGCATCATCATTAACTGTTACAAGGGTAAAGGTGATGCCCTAGATAGGGGAAACTATAGAGGCATTAAATTAATTGACCAGGTCATGAAGGTCACAGAAAAAGTAATAGCGCAACTAATCAGAGAGTGAATTGATCTAGACAAAATGCAGTTAGGGTTTGTGTCAAGTAAAGGTACCACAGACGTTCTTTTCCTTGTACGTCAACTACAGAAGAAGTACCTAGCTAAAAGTAAACCCCTATACTTAGCTTTTGTTGACTTGGAGAAAGCCTTTGACAGATTCTCCCGCTCCATTATCTGGTGGGCTCTTAGAAAACTAGGTGTTGATGAATGGCTTGTGAGAGCTATACAAGCCATGTATAAAGAAACAGTCAACAAGGTTAAAATTAACAATGAATATAGTGAAGAATTTAGCGTAAAAGTTGGTGTTCATCAACACTCTGTCCTTAGCTCCCTCCTATTTATTATTGCCCTTCAGGCTATAACAGAAGAGTTCAAGACCGGCTGCCCATGGGAACTTCTATACGCAGATGATCTAACGCTCATAGCTGAATCAATGGCTGAACTAGAGAAGAAATTCCAAACATGGAAGCATGGCCTAGAATCAAAAGGCCTTAGAGTTAACTTATCTAAGACTAAAGATCTAGTATGTAGAAAGGAAAATAGGGCACAGGTACCCTCTGGGAAATGGCCATGCTCAGTGTGTAGGAAAGGAGTAGGCAGAAATTCCATTTTATGTCCCAAATGCAAACTGGGTACATAAAAGATGTAGTGGGATCACTGGTAAGCTATCTAAGAACGTAGATTTTATATGTGGCCGATTCTCAGGTGCAATAAGTAGTAAGTGCCCACAGGTTACTAGCTCCTTCTATTGCCCAGATGGTTCTATAGAAATAGTGGACACCTTCCGTTACTTGGGTGACAAAATCAGCAGTGGAGGAGGGTGCTTTGAAAGTACAGTAGCCAGAGTCAGAATGGGATGGAAAAAGTTCACAGAGCTTATACCACTATTGGCCACTAATGGTTTGTCTCTAAAAATGACAGGCAGATTGTATGATGCCTGTATACGAACAGCAATGTTACATGGTAGTGAGACATGGGCATTGTGTGCAGAGAATCTGCACAGACTGGAGAGGAACGAAGCATCCATGCTCCGTTGGATGCATATTAGTAATATACGCGAACGGCAAAGCATAAATGAACTAAGTGAGAATTTAGGAATAAGAGGGATCAGATGCTGTTTACTCAAGAGAAGACTACGTTGGTATGGTCACGTGATGTGCATGAAAGACGACAGCTGTATAAAAAAGTCCAGGGCGATCAAAATTGATGGAAGTTACAGAGTAGAAAAACCAGCCAGAAAAATCTGGGACGATTTGATAAATTCCGACCTTCACACTTACACCTCTCTAAGACAATGTCACTGGACCGAGATCTTTGGCGCTACGCAGTAATACAGAATACTCGCCTTGCCTATGTACAAAGCGAAACCTACAGTCAGTAGGCACCTCTTAACCAAATATACACCCCACCCCCACTCCCATTAACACCACCCTTTCTCTGTAAAGTTATGTTGGTATCACAGCATCCAATCCAAAATAAATGAGGTCATGTAGGTCTCACGACAAAAAAAACACAGTCCACACTGTAATGTGGTCGTATAGGTAACACGGTCAAAAGCTCCCAGTCCACACTAAACGTGGTTGGTATTAGGAAGGGCATCCAGCCTTAGAAAACCTGCCAGACAGTCCTATATAAGCGAGACATGGTTACCCGACCAATCTTGCTTCAAGTAGAACAATTCCCTTCTACACCCATGCTAGCGTGGAAGATAGATGTTAAACGATGATGATGATAAACATTTAAAAATGAGCCGTTTTGTATCATAATCTAGGACAGTTTCACTTGGGTTGGTATCAAAAGGATTAAAGCAATGCAAATTGGACTAAAGCATTGGCCAGGCTGGTCTAATATGTCCTTGTGATTTGTGAAATTTGTGACAATAAATTGAATGTCTAACATATATATATATTTTTTTCTCTAATCTGTGGGTGTTCACCTGTTCAGCAATTGTAGGTTTTTTTTTTTCTTTCTATTTTTAACAGGAAAAGAAAAGAAAACGAGCGGAACGATTTGGACTGTTGTGATGTTTTTATCTCCATAGAGACCAATGTTAGTTTCAGTGGATCTGCTCTCATCACTTCCAACTCACATATCTTCATATATATATATAGAGAGAGATAATACATGCACACATATATATACACATACACACACATACATATACACACATATGATATGTCTGTATATATATATATATATTATATATATATATATATGCCTATATATATATATATTTTTTTTATTTATATGTAATACATAGTGTTCCCAATAAGTTCTTACACTCGACCATAACACAAGAGAATTTGATAAATTATATTTTACAAACCCACAAAACAACATAGGTTTATTGTTCAATGTATCCACCATCGCACTCCACATACTTCCTCCATTGTTTCACCAATTTGGAGAATCCCTCTTTGGAATTAAACTGGCAGCCACGTAAATCTTACTTTAGAAAAGATGAAAATCGGATGGCACCAGTTTTAGGCTGTATGGCGGATGTGGCAACAATGGAAACCCTGACTCACGAGTCGCTTCCCATCATTTGGTGTCACACTGTGGATGGCAGCATTGTCACGAAGGAAGTGCAAATCTCTGTTGTTCCGGTTATGTTTTAATTTCCTCACCTTTCTCAGTATGTTGCAGTAATACTTCATTTATTTTTTCGTCAGTGAAATCAGTATGAATGACACCACTTCATTAAAAAACTGTCATCATCAACTGCTTATGATGAGAAGTGCCTGAACATAACTTTTTTGAGGACGACTCTCTTGGTAATGTCAAGTCTACTGGATGATTTCATCCAAATATTTTTGCCCCAAGATGCTCCAGTCGTTCCAAATTCGACTGTATTGAAGATGCATTATATAATTTCTGTGGTAAGGCAACTGGGAACGAAGCAAGAGCAGAATTTGCATACACCCAGTTCTTTTGTCATATAATAAAAATAACCATTTGACACATTCAACTCCTGCACTAACCTTCCTGTTGTAATTCTGCAATCATCTTTGCAAATTTTCACAAGCATTCGTCGTTTTCCATCCGAAATTTCAGTTGGTCGCCCACTTTGTTCATCGTCCAAAATGTTTGTCCTTTCAGATTTGAATTCGCGAATCCAGTTATAAATAGTCTTCTTCAAAGGGCATTGCTGCTGGTAAACTGCCTGCAATTCCTCAATGATGTCCTGATTTTGACTTCCTTTCATAACGAAAAACTTAATAACACTTCTATACTACACGCTCTCAATCATTGTTTAAGTAGAATTTAAATAAGTGCCATTTCTAGAATATACAAACGTGATAAATATAAACAAATAGTACTTTTATTACCCATATTTGTTTATCTTTGTTGCCTACAAAAAATTATTAATATATATATTTTTGTGTTAGTGTAAGGACTTATTGGGCACACCACATCTGTGTGTGTATGTATATGTATATATATATTAAACAATATAGATATTGTTTAGATATATCTATATAATCTGTATATGTATATATATATTAAACAATATAGATATTGTTTAGATATATCTATATAATCTGTATGTATATATATATATTAAACAATATAGATATTGTTTAGATATATATATATATATATTAAACAATATAGATATTGTTTAGATATATCTATATAATCTGTATATATATATATATTAAACAATATAGATATTGTTTAGATATATCTATATAATCTGTATATATATATATATTAAACAATATAGATATTGTTTAGATATATCTATATATATATATACACGTTACATATCTATTTCTATATAATGTATTACATATATATTACACACATGTTACATATCTATTTCTATATAATGTATTACATATATATTACACACACATACGCGTGTGTGTGTATTTATATATATGTGTATTAATATATATGTATGCACAGATATATATATATTTGTATATATGAATATGTATGTACATATATATTTGTGTGTGTGTGTGTATATATATGTATATTCACACATGGTCATATGAGCACACATGGAGAAAAAGCAGATTTCATAATATCAACATACCACACACCACTTCTTTGGATGGATGGAAAACCTGGTTGGTTGTATTTGTTTTCATGTGTGTAGTTGTATGTATGTGTGTATGAGTGTGTGTGTGTTTGTGCATGTACTAAGAAATGATGGTAATAATAATTATATAAAATCTACGGAAATATCTAGAACTACATTCTGTATTAATTTTATATAAATACAATGTTTTAGTCATACATTCTGCTTTTTTGTTTTGTTTCTGAACTACTCTGCTGTTTAACCACAGCACAGCAACCTTTCTAGTACACCTATAATGAGGAAAATACTTCAGTCACAGAACAACCTTTCTAGTACACCCAGAACAGAAAATACTTCAGTGATAACAATCTTTCTAGTACAGTTATAACAGAAAATACATCAGTCACAGCACAACTTTTCTAGTACAGCTATAATAGGGTAAATACATCTAGCCAGAGAAATTGTCAAAAAGCATTGAGTGAACCTTTCAGGCGCAATGACAACCTCTCTAGCACCAGTGCCATGATAAACTCTCTAGCACTGGTGTCATGACAACCTCCCTAGCACTGGTGTCATGAAAGATGCACCCTGCATGGAAAAGTGGGACATAAAAATGTTAATAGACATAGGTATCTCGGCAACAGTACTAAGAAGTCTCACACCAAGTTTGAAGGGGGAGGAGGAGGGAAATAAACGAGATTTTCATACCTTTCCTGAAGGGAATTACTGTTGTGTAAGTAAAATTGACATCAGCTGGGAAACAAAAGTGAGAGTTCTGAAAATATCATTCTTCATATTGCTTATCACTAAAGCTTTGATTCAATGTTTAATTTGAACGAAGGGTCGTAAATATATATTTTTTTTATTGTGGGAAGAACTATAATTACAATTACAAGTATGTGACTGAAATGGAATTCCAACAAAGGGTCTTTGGAGTAATGTTTCTTGATAGGGTGTGTAATTTGGAGATCAGGGAGTTGTTACTTCTCTGCATTGAGAAATCACAGCTCCAATACTACTGACAGAAGCCCCAGAGCAAGATGGTTGGATAACATCCATAAGTTCAGTTGGTCTTGCTTTGAGATAGATGCTTCTGGAAAGTATGTTTGTGAAATCAGCTACTCTTCTGAGGAATAAGTGGGCAAAGAAGAGTATTTGACTACGTAGTTGATCAAATCAATCCCATTATTTGATTGGTACTTATTTTACTGACCACCTGAAAGGACGAAGAAGCAAAGATGACTTTGGTGTGATTTGAACTCATAACAGAGACATTGGTGCAGCTTCTATTATCAGCCCAGTTATAATAAGCAACATGGAACAAGAGGTAACAACACAGATATGAGGTTTAACTCAAGTTAAATCCATTCTTAGCTTTTCAGCTCCTTATCAAATGTAGGCTCATTAACATGCTTTCTAAACTTTCCTGTTCTTTGCAATCATTTCAACAGCTTCCACTTCGTTCCATTCTTGTACTTTTCTACCCCATATTAATATCTTTTGGAAGTGCCTTGATCTTACAACAATTCTATTCCTCTTTTCCAACAAAATACAACCTTTGAAAATTAACATTTTAAAACTAACATCTCTAGCAAATTGAAATAAATGAAGAAAGCAAGTTAAGTGAATTAAGTATTTTTAACATTTTATTTTATAAATCACAATTTAAATAATTAATTTTGTCTTCTATAAATAGACTGATCCAAGTAGCTTAATAACGTTAAATATCTGGAATAATCACACCACAGTCTTCATCAGTTTCAACACCAATTTCTTCCTGAAAAAAGAAAATATATAAAGATGTTATAGCAGTGTGTATATGTATATATATCTTAAGCTCTGAAAAATAGTCTCTCTCTGATAAAGTCATATCTGCATAAATACAGATTGTGTAATTGAGACTGTACAAACATATATATTAATGAATACTCACATATAAATGTTTCTTGGTCTTGGGGTAACCTTCTAGGATCGCATTTAGAATATCATTGGCCTTCAATGAAGAAAGGAATACATTGCTGAAAATACATGGGGGAAAAACCAGTTCCACATGCATACACACACAGTTAAGAAGTTTTGTTTTGATGGAGAGACACAAATTTCTAGTAGACATATTTTAACATGCAGTGAATCCCTGCTTTTGTAGTTCTAAATCTACAGCATATATTTGGTCTTCCTCTACTACAGCTTCCTTCCACTGGGATTACTTGGTACTTCACCTAGTGATGATCATCCATGCATATCACATGTCCATATCAGCACACAACATTTTATTCCTCTTATACTCAGTTTACCCATGCTTTGTTGTTCACGAACATTGCACGTCCATCAAAGTATTCTCTATTTATTTCCAGCCTTCACATATCCTCTGCATTCACTACCACAGCATTGTACATCACACCCAGGCATCATACAGCCAACCTTTCATTCACAGGGATAGTAGCTCTCTAAACTTCTTTCAGTTACCATGCTCCTAGAGCACTCACCTCCACTACTAATTTGGTCACCTAGAGAGCAGAAGCTATCAACCACTACTATGGATCCTACTTTGGATTGAAAAAAGTGTATATCACCTTATATATGTACACACACACACACATTTTTTTTCCCCCAAACTCTGTTATTCCAGCTTTTACTCTTTTTCTCTTTGAACTCTCCATTTCCTGAAGAAGGACTTATATCCGACACATCAAAACCCTCATTTACTTCTTCCTAAACGTGAAACTAATAAGACTGTGCTTTTGCATCTCTATTCTTGAGCTATCATCACCATTTAATGTCTGCTTTTCCTGCTAGCAAGGGTTGGATGGGTCTACATAGAACAAGTCAGTACTGAAGCAAGGCTGAGGTGTCTATATCCTACTTACGTATGGTCATATTGAGAGGGAGAGATATCAAGCTTCTGCAGTTTCTGTCGACCAAAATTCACTATTAAGGTATTGGTTAACTTGAGGCTATAGTAGAACCAAGGGATCAACAGCTAGATATCCCATAAACCCCACCTCTGACAAAACAAAAAATCTCACCAATCGTTTCCTTTTTCTCCATTCTTTAACACATTTCTGTCTTTCTTGATAAACCTGAGAGACATAGAAATTCAGAGACAAATATCATTATTATCAGTTTTACACCACCACCACCATCTCCATCACACTACGACCATCATCATCACTGTTTGAGGAAATTGATGACAGGCGTACTGGCAGATGGCCTGAGCAAACAAATTTGCAAATTTGCTGCCAATTGAGCAGAAGGAGTATAGAAAAATAGGTAGAGGAATGAAAACTTTTGATCGTTAAATAGTAAGCTAGAATTGCAAGAGAAGATAGCCACTTAAGGTTGGCTAAACTACTGTAAAGTTTATGATTTTCTTTCAGATTCATCAGGTATAGAAGAGATGAAACTGCAAGATGTAGAAAACGAGAAATTTAATATGTAATAGCATGAGAAGTTGGAACACAAAATTAACTATGGGATTAGAAACAATAGCTAATATATGAATTAGATGAGGAATATTTCAGGGTGATAGTTTATCACCCCCTATATTTACTGGTAATGATTCCTCTAAGAGATATCTTTCAGAAAACAAAGTTAAGATATGACCTGGGAAAATGGAAGCTGAATCATATATTATTTATGGATGACCTAAAACTGTGTAAAGAATGAGAAGGATTTGGAGAACTCGGTGCATAGTAAGTATCTTCTCAGAAAATATTAGAATGGAATTTGGTCTCGAGAAAAGGAAAGTTCAAAAGGATGGAAGGAGCAAAAATGCCTTCTTGAACTTATGAAATCTATTGAACCATGGGGTTTTGAAAGCTGACGGCATTAAATACAAGTATATGAAAGAGTATCTTAAGATACTTGGGTAAAAACTGAATGGGGGAAACTTGGTCTCAGCAATAAATGCCAGAGCAGTTGTAACTGCAATAATGAATTGAAGGAATTGGATAGAAAAACCTGAAAATTACTACAATATATGGGGGGACATCATCCATGTCCAGTTGTAGACAGACTATACATTAAATGAGCAAATGGAAGCAGGTGTCCGATAAGTGTAGAGGATTGCTTATTGAAATACATGTTTGAAAGCAATGAAAGATTGTTGGTTAACAGTAAAAGAAAAAGCAACCCTTAAAGTTAAAACTTAACTAAGTTTGGGATACAAAAAGATTACATGGAAGCAGTGCTCAACAAAGAACTACATAAATAATTTCACAGTTTGACAGTTGAAGTAGCAGATCAAGGAAGATGAGATTGGTTAAAAAAAGATACTGTGAAGACGATTTTTGCAGCTCAAGATCAAACAATGGCCACTAACTGGCACGTTTGTGTAGAGTGAGCAATGAATACAATGAAACAATATTACATATTGTTGGTGAATGTTCTAAACTTGTGCAAAATCAAGATAAGCTATGGCAGCATGAGGAGGTTGCAAAGATAGTACATTTGAAATGGGAATTTGCAAGAGGAAAGACCTGGTATGATCATAAAAAAACAAAGAATCAATGAATAAGAAATGTGTAAAATATTTTGAGGGTTTCCAATACTGACTGACCAAAAATAAAAAAAAAAATAATCCAGACATCAGTGGTCGACAAGGTTAACAAGATATGCCTATTAATTGATGTGGCTTACACATTTTATTCAAGAATAACAAAGAAACATACAACTCTTTAAAATACGAAATATGAAGTGTGTTGAGATAGTACCCATAACTGAGGGAGCATTGGAAACAGTGACAAAAGGTATCGAAAAACACCCCCCAAAAATAGGCATTATATGTCAAGTTGAATTATTGCAGAAAGGATGCCTTCTTGGAACAACGAAGATAATCAGAAAAGCACTTGACAGCTGAAAGTATATGTACAGCATGGTATGATAGGCTACAGGTGGCAAGCCTGCTACTCATGCTAAAACCAGGATTTTCATCTAAACCTGAGCAAAACCATAATATTAATAATAATTGTTTCTATGTTAGGCACAAGGCCAGCAATTTGAAGGGGAGGGGAGAGTCAATTAAATCACCCCATAGTGTATTACTGGTGCTTTATTTTATTGAGCCTGTAAGGATGAAAGGCAAAGTTAACCTCAGTGGGATTTGAACTCAGATCTTAAAGGGCCGTAACTCTATGCTACGAAGCATGGTGTCCGACTCTCTACCGATACTGCCAATCCACCACCCTAATAATAATAATAATGGTGATACCTTATCCTTTTCATCTTTTGTGATAACAACTGTATTTCCAGATTTTAACTTAGCTAGTTTCTCAGACAGCTTTGAATTCTACAAGAAAAAAAAAAAAAATACAAAGAATGATTATTTTTGTTAGAAGCCATCCAAAAAAACAGCACTCTAAATACTCAGCCATTATCAAGTTCACAGAGGTGTAAATGGAGGAATATAGAATATATTTATGTATATTATACATATATGTCTTGCTATAAATGTTTTAAGCTGTGATCATGTCACAACTGTCTCAGTAGCCATGTGAAAACACCAGATACATGTTTCAAAATTTTTATCTATTATTGGTGACGTTTACTCACTCATTACTGAGCAAGAATAACAAAATATTGAGCTTACATACTTTTAGCATATAAAACATCTGCTGGTGAAGCTCATTTGAATACTTTTGTGCTTCTGCTAACTTGTGTTAAAATCCAATCCAGGGCCTTCTCACTTCTGTTGGAGGAACCCCTCCTTGGTTGACCTCCACCGCTTTCTGTTTGGTTTTGGTCATGTCAAGGGTGTAGCCATACTCACTATGCTTGGCCAATTGTGGATTGGTGAGGCTATTTAATCTATGGTTGGTCATTTACTCTTGTTTTTGTGCCGCTGGAGTTCCATTTACTCTCCTTGCCAGACCAGGGTTTGTTGGGGGAGCTGGTTTAGCTGCCAACCACCTGACCATGAAGCAGGTTGCACTGGGTTACATGGTATCAGGCAGAAGCCTGACCTGGCTTAAATGCTAAATCTCTGAGTGAAACATCCAGTTGAGTAAACAGCTGAATGTTCATCAGTGAACCTGGTAGAGGATCTGTCACATCTTTAAAATAACTGAAACTGGTGGAGGATCTGTCATTTTTAAAATAACAAAAATAACAAGCAATACTTACCTCCTTGCTATAAGTTTCAAGTTGTTTCTGAGCTTCTTCAGTGGACAGTGAATTGTTGAGTTGTTTGTATTCTGTGAATTCAAATTAAAGATTTGGATTGTAATGGAACAGTACTATTATTGATCGACAAGGTCCCAGACCTCATTCACTTACGGAGTGAATGGAAC
Organism: Eledone cirrhosa; assembly: GCA_964016885.1. NCBI lineage: Eukaryota > Metazoa > Mollusca > Cephalopoda > Octopoda > Eledonidae > Eledone > Eledone cirrhosa. The sequence continues at coordinate 133,565,156 of OZ024741.1, forward strand.
TTGTCAAATCGGACCAAGAAAGTAATGTTTTAATTGGTCTTTCCATTGCTGATACTATCTACTGGTCACAAATCCTGGCAGAAAGAGCAACGTAAAAAAATGTCTTGCTCAAGGACATTACGCATTACCTGGTCCTGGAATTGAACTCGCAATCTCATGATTGTGAACTCAATTCTGTAACCACGTGCCTTCACAGTATTACTTTAAATTACTACAGACATTACATGGAGGCACATGGCTTAGTGGTTAGAGCATTGGCCTTGCAATCGAAAGGTTGTGAGTTCAATTCTCAGACCGGGTGATGTGTTGTTTCCTTGAGCAAGACACTTTATTTCACATTGCTCCAGTTTACTCAGCTGTAGAAATGAGATGATAGGGACTGGGGTCCCTATCATTCCACTGCAAAGTGGTTGTGGAGGTGCCACGGCAAAAAAGCACCCAGCACTCACTGTAAATGAGGTTGGTGTTAGGAAGGGCATCCAGCTGTAGAAATCAAGCCAGAATCAGTTCCCGTCCCACCCTTGCAAGCAGGGAAAAGCGGACGTAAAATGATGATGAGGATGATGATGATGACAATATATATTTATATATTTAACCGGATATGGTCATTTGACGTGCTAGAAATAGCAGTCAAATCTTCATCAAATTAACATCCCAAACCAGATTTAGTCTTTTGAAGACCTAAACAATTAAAAAATTATACCCCCTCCCTCTCACATATAAAGTCTGGAAAATATTTTCTTTTGTTGCTAGCAGGGAAAGCAGACATTAAAACAATGATTATAATGGTGCCTTCCCTTACCTTGATGTTTCGCCCTGATTATACAAGTTCTGAATATAATAAGAGATGGTCACAGCTGGAACACATTTAATCACATGTCTGTTCAGGCAAAGTGAACCTGACATTAAATAACATCATACACACTGCTGAAGAATCAGGGGAGGGGGGGGCCCTCCATGTAGTTACTTGATTTGTTAGAAATAGTCACTAATTCTGTCTCAAATCCTGATTTATTTTCTTAACCCATTCATTACCATATTTCTAATGAAATCATCATCATTTAATGTTCACCTTCCACGCTAGCATGGGTTAGACAGGTTGTCCTATTTGAGGCAAGTTGGGTCAGGTGGCTGTGTCTTGTTCATAGACATATTATGAAATACACTATATTTGAATAAATAAATGAAGAATTTGGAAGGATTTACTCAAACTAATAATTATTTCATTAAGATGGTATTTGTAACATAACTTAATAAAAAGCCATTATATAAAATTATGTTGGAAGATTTTAATTTAAAAGCCACCTCTAAAAAAGCCTAGTCTTTGTGGGTCTGAGAAAAGTACCAGATCGGTGACTGGCATGAATAAGACCACCAAAATTGCGATATGGTGAGAGGTAAGAAAAAGAATTATACTGCATCGTTCTTCGCATGTGTTAACAAATGATACATTTAGGCCTTAGGTAGAGGGGCCCGTTTGAAAAATGTATTGCAGTCTCCATTTCACGCAGTAAAAATTGGCGATGGGCTTTCAACCTATCCTGGGAGGCATGGGATGGACATACAAAGATTGCATCGCGTAGGAATCCTTTAAAAATGGTGGTTTCATTTGTTTCATAGAAGCAGAACTGGTGTTTGCCAGGTTGGTATCAAAAGCAGAAAGAACATTGGATAATGTAATGATAGATTTTTATGTCTTAATAACTGATGGGATTGCTGTGACTGTAATACTTTTGGTCATAGGTCTGCTTAAAAATAGCTGATTTGGGTCTAAGTCAACGCTGGCAACAACTTTAACATGATTTAGTTTACTCACCTTTTTCTAATGAATTGATTTCATTTTGTAAGTTCTGTATCTTGGAAGTAAGCTTCTGAATATCTGTTTCCAAAGTTTTCATTTCAACATCACTTAGAGTTGGAAAGTTATCCTGAAAAAGTAACCATATAGTCTTTTATTTTTCTGTTTCATCTGTTTTTGCCCAAGAGAAGAGCTATGTTTGAAGGTATTCCAGCCATGTCCATCCCATCCCATTCCATCTTTCCTCAGGCATAATGTAATCTTAGACTACAGAGTATTCTGGGAGAGTTTATTGTGGCACAGTCACAGGGGATGTTGTCGTGGCACAATCACAAGGGAAGTTGTGTCAGTGACATGAATGAAGACTTCTCTCTACCATATAAAATAATCGATTTATCAATAGTTTCCCTTGTTATTTTGAATGGATACAGAATTTTTCTATAATCAATAAAACTGTCAGTGTTTTATATGACAGGGGTACATTCAGTGCTGGACTTACTTATAAGCTAAATAAGCTATAGCATAGGGCCACACATCCTTGGGAGTTTCATTTAAAAAAATATATTTTTATTTTATCATTAGATTTTATTCTTTAACACTAAATCATCAAATATTATATATATATATATATATATAATTTATTTGTTATTAACATTAACAGAAAAAAAAAATTATATTTTTTTAGAGAAGGGCCTCACATTTTATATAGCTTAGGGCCTCAGCAGGTGAAGGTAGCCCTGGGCACATTAGTAATCAACATCATTATTTCTATGTTTGCTTTTCCATGCCTGCATAGGTTGGACTAGATCTCTTTTCTAGCATGGCTGGATGCTCTTCCAGGTGCCAACTCATAGCATATGCTGCTAATGTTTTATTGCTTATAATGATGTTGATATGATGTTCAAAGTGACAAACATATATGCATACACACACACGCGCACATATAAATGTCAATATGATGTTCAAGGTGACAAACATACATACACACACACGTATATACATATAACGATGTTGATATGATGTTCAAGCTGACAAACAAATATACATGCATATACACACAAATACATGCATGTACACACACACATGACAGCCTCCCTACTGTTTCCAAGTATCAAATTCACAGACAAGGCATTGGTCAGTTTAGGGCTATAGTGGAAGACACAAGTAATAACACAAATGGCATCTATAAATAACAGTAATATACATATGAAATAATAACTACCTGGTTGGCAACATATACACACTGTTTGCCATAGGTTTTCTTTTTAATTTTGCCAGACTCAGCCAACTCATCAAGGGATTTTGTGACAGCCTTGGAACGCATATAGAAAGTATGAGAAGAAAATTGAATTAAGGTGAGAAAAAATAAGAGAGAGACAAAAAGAATTAACCTGTTTTATACCTAATTGTCTGAAACTAAAACTGGTTTTATCATATAAAACTGCCCGTTTTAAAGTGTTCATTTATATATTAAAATCTTTCATCATACTTTTTAAAAGAAATTTTTGTTAAATGATGTTTCAAATAGCAGTTTACTAATCAAAATGTTAGTTATTTTATTAAATTTTTCAAAATCTTTTATTTTTCAAAATTACTTGAAACAAAGTGTTTTTCATTAGCAATACTGTAATGAAAAGGTTAAAGTAATAAATAAATAGAAGAAAGAAGAGTGTAAAATAATGATTTTTAATTTAGGCACAAGGTCCGCAATTGGGGGGGGGGGGGGGGTTGTCAATTAAATCAACCCCAGTGCATTACTGGTGCTTTATTTTATCGGCCCCATAAGGATGAAAAGCAAAGCTAACCTCGGCAGTATTTGAACTCAGAATGTAAAGGGATGTAACTATATTCTGCAAAGCATATTGTCTGATGCTCTACTGATACTGCCAATCCACCCAATCCACCGCCCTTAGACAGTGTAAAATAATGATTTTCAACTTAGGCATAAGGCCAGCAACATTTGATTGCTATTTTATTTAATCAACCTTCAAAGGATGAAAGGTCAAGTTGACTTCAGCTAGATTTGAACTCAGAACATAAAGGATTGGAAGAAATACTTCAAACCATTGCTTTCAACACTAACAATTCTGTTAATTCATTTCTCTTAACCCTTTATCATTTAAACCGGCCATATCTGGCCAGAACTCTCTCACCTCTTTCTGTTAAAACTGGCTGTAACTGGCCACTCATACTGATACCAAGGTATTGTTCAGCTGGTCTGAAAACACTACCCGCAACAACTGACAATAAAAAAACTGAAAAAACTCTGAGAAACTAAATCAGAACAACCTGCCATCCCCTGCACATAATCATAGACTGGAATCAAGGTACAAATTGTTGTCCTTGAATGCACGTAGTCTATGCAACAAGATTCATCTTTTTGACTCCTACATCAAAAGTATCAACCCTGACTTCTTTACAGTCACGGAAATGTGATGGGGTTTTCAGCATAACTGGCTACAACTTGTTTCGTAAAGACCGCATTAATCGTCGTGGTGGTGGTGTAATGGTCTATGTTCGGTCAAATTTTTTGGCAATTCCTTGTGTTGATTTGAACCAATCGCAGCAGGAAGTATTTTTCTGCGATATACGTATGACCATGTCAACACTGCTACTTGGAGTTGTTTACCGTCCCCCAAATTACCATCAAGACACTCAACTTTGTGATATCCTCAGAGTTGCTGCCAGGAAAACAGCCATTCATGTTTTCATTGCAGGGGACTTCAATTACCCTGAGATTGACTGGGAAACCTTTCGTTGGCCGCCAAGTGTAAATGACTTCCTTGAGCTAGTGCTGAACTTGAACTGGCCCCAAGTAGTCACCTCCCCAACAAGAGGTGACAACACTTTGGACCTACTCTTCACCACTACTCCTGAAACAGTTATTAGTGTTACTACTGAGGAACCTTTAGGTGACTCTGATCATACTATGATCATTGCCAATCTATCCCTCATAGGCAGTAACAAAAACCACAATCATCTCCAAACTACTCACTTTGACTGGAATAAAGCAGACTGGAACTGTTACTGTACCGAGTTGCAACATCCAAACTGGCTTGAGTTCTACGACTCTGGAGATGTCAACACTGTACTCCAGAATTTTCTGAGCTCAATATGGACAGCATGTACAGCATCGGTGCCACGTAAGCAGATAAAAAAACATCCCAAAAGTGTAATTTGGGAGACTGCAGCAGTCCGTCTTGCCAGAAAAGAATGTTGTAATGCTGAACGTGAGTACAAACTGCATAAATCAGATATCAATAGGAAGAAGTGATAAATCATCCAACCATCTCAAGCAGGTGACAAAAAAGGCAGTGCTTCAATTTGAGCAGCGCATAACAACCAGCCCTGACAGTAAGGTGTTCTGGAAGTATGTTCACTCAAAGCAGAGGCCTCATTCTCCAGTCGGTCCTCTTCACAATCCCCACACAAGCCAGGTTACTGACGACCCCAAGGAATGCGCAGTACTATCTCCACCACCTCTGACATCAGATTCTATTACAACTATGGAATTTACACCTGCAATGCTGCGACGTCACCTTAAAAATAAACGCAACCATGCCTCTCCTGGTCTTGATGGTGTTACGTACCTGCTTCTCAAACGTGGTGGGTACTTCCTTCTGCACCAGCTATCATGCTTCTTCCAATTCTGTCTGAACAACGGTGCTACTCCAGAACAGTGGAAAACTGCCAGTGTCATTCCTCTGTTCAAAAAAGGTGACCACACATCACCTGTGAACAATCATCCAGTCAATCTTACTAGCTGCATTGCCAAACTGATGGAATCCTGTGTCAGAGAAACGCTTTGGAACTTCTGGAACTCTCACAGTCTTATCCGGCCCTCGCAATTTGGATTTATCCCTAACTCCAGCTGCTGTGATCAACTTATCGAGTTTCTTGAAGACATCACCCGGATCACTGATGGCTGTTTACCTTGACTTTGCTAAAGCTTTCAATTCTGTGCCACACAAAAGACTTATGGCAAAAATCTCTGCAATGGGTGTGAAGGATGATCTTTTTAACTGGTTGAAGACCTTCATCCTCAGTTGAAGAGAGGTAGTCACGGTTCTAGGACAGCATTCCTCACCATATGAGATGTCATCTGGTGTACCACAGGGATCTGTTCTTGGCCCCCTTTTGTTTGTGGCATATATTAATGACATAGATGCCACAGTACTGAAATATGCAGATGACATAAAGCTGTACCTTGAGATAGAAAGGATCGATCCTGAACACTATAGATCTTGCTTGCAGTCTGACCTGGACACAATGCAACAATGGATCACAGACTGGCAACTCAAGCTAGCTGTGGACAAGTGTACCACCATGCATTTTGGGAGTAAAAACCTAGCGTCCACATACTCCCTCCACAACACTAATATCAAGAAGTCTTCTTGTGAACGTGACCTGGGCATTACGGTCAGCAGCGATTTGCGTTGGACGAAGCACGTCTCTAAAATTGTCAAGAAGGCCGAGAGTGTCTTAGCATCACTCAGCAAGACCTTTGTCAGCCGCTCTCCAGCTATCTATTTAAAGCTGTATATAGCTATGGTGAGGCCACACTTAGAATTTGCATCACCAGTCTGGAACCCCTATCTTGCTCAGAATATTGACCGCCTGGAAACTGTTCAGAGACGTGCAACCAAGCGAATACCCTCCATCAGGCATCTACCATACTCTGAATGCCTTGCTTCCCTGGGCATGGATACATTGAAGCTCCGATGTTTGGCAACTGACTTGGTAAACACTCACAAAATTATTAACCATCTTGCCAACAACAACCCTGAGTACCTTTTTGATTTCCATGTGTCTAACACACATGGGCATGCCCACAAAGTCAGAAAACAGCACAGCTCCCATGAATTTCGGAAACATTTTTTCATGCTCAGAATTGCTTAGGCATGGAACAAACTACCTGCATCAGTTATTAGCTGTTGAGACACTGCATCCTTTAAAACCTCCATGCTTCCTGAGATATGCCAACACTACACCTAATATTCCCCCTCCATACACATGCACACATGTATATCATCACTCATCCACTATTCACTTCCCTGACATTTGTATATTATTCTATGTACTATACATGCACCTTTGACGAGTTGTAGTGCACCTGAGCTCTGTACACAATAATTTAATTCGTTAAAATAAATAATATTAAAATTTCATAGATTTGATATATGTGAGATAATTATGTGAGGTAAAGCATTTACCATAAAAATATAATAGTAAATATAGAGTAATGTAAATGCTAAAGGATTAAACAGTGTAAAGTAACAAATGCAAGTCCTGACATGTTATAATTTGTAATTCCAGTGACGCTAGACTTGTCAAAATTTGTTGTTTAGTTCCTCTGGTTAGTGAGCAGACCTATAATAAAATTCATTCCAGCCATGACTGACCATCCCATATTTTTGTATATGTAGGACTTGATTGTCCAATGTGTTCTTTTTTTAAGAGATTTAGCTGCTATTTCTAGTAGATTGATGTAAGAATTTGTTATCTAATATGTAGAGTTAATGTTAATAAGGTTAGTTTGACAAGGTATGATCTGAGAGAGATATAGCTGCTATTTCTAGCAGATTGAGGTAAAAATGTGTTATTTAATGTATAGAGTTAAGGTTTATAACTTTAGCTTGACACAAGGGATAATTTCAATGATTGCAGATAAGTTAGTATTTATGAAAGCTGGCATATTACTGTTTAGAATTTTGTTGACCTTAGACACGTTTGTATTTGTAGAGCCATGAAGGTGTATAGCCTAGTGGTTAGTGTGTTGAACTTTTGAGTATCATGTCATAGGTTCAATTCTTGGAACAAGTGACACATTGGGTTCGCAAACAAAACGCTTCATTTCACATTGTTCTAGTCCACTCAGCTGAAAATCAGTTCCAACTGTAGCTGGGGATTAAGCCTGCGATGGTCTGGTGTCTTGTTCAGGGGAAAGTCTTATACTCTCAGTCAGCTAACACCAATGAAACTGGGATAAGCACTGGCCTGATGGATCTCCAGGCATTGAGACAAACTTTAACTTTTTTTTTAAAGCTGTCAAACTTTGTAATTTAAACTATACAAAATTTGTGAAAATATTATTTGAAGAGTTTTAAACTTGACATGATATAAATTTTAATGATACTGACCAACCAACATAATTATAAGGACAGATTTCGTTAAGCAGGACTTTCATTAAAGGTTTGAAACTATTCCAAAGGTTGCTAACAACAACAAAAACAACAGCTGACACTTCCACCACCATTATCATCATATGTCCATCTTCCATGCTGGGTTGGATGGGTTGTCATCATCATTTAACATCAATTTTTCCACGTGAGCATGGGTTAGACAGGTTGTCCTATTTGAACCAAGTTGGGTTAGGTGACCGTATCTTGCTCACACAGAACTGTTTCTGGCTTGGTTTCTATGGCTGGATGCCCTTCCTAACGCCAACCACATTTTCAGTGTACGCTGGGTGCTTTTTGTTGTGACTCCTACACGACCACTTTACAGTGTGGATTGGGTGTTTTTTGTCGTGACAGCTACATGACCACTTTACAGTGTGCGCTGGGTGCTTTTTGTCGTGACACCTACACAACCACTTTATAGTGTGGGCTGAGCGCTTTTTACTGTGTCACCATCATGACTACTTTACTGTGTATGGTCCATATTTGGCATGGCTTCTATTGCTGAATGCCCTTGCTAATGTTAATCACATTAAAGAGTGTACTGGGTGCATTTTTTCGTGTTACAACTAATTTATTTTTTCAGTGTATCTACAATTACATTATCCAGTATATTCTTCATTTTTAAAGCAGAATATAAATTGAAGGAGATTTGACTATTATTTCTAGCAGATTGAGTGTCCACATTGAAGTTCATTGTTGGCTCATCAAATCATTGTTAGTTGCAAATGGTGAAAGCAATGGTAGTCTAGGATATTTCTTTGGTAATATCTGAGAAATTTTAGATGATTAAAAAGAACGAAAGGAACTTACAGTTTTGCCATACTCTTTATGGAGGTTGTTGAATACATCAATGGCACTATAGGGACGATTCTGTTGATTTAGATAATCTAACACTGGTTTTTGTACTGAAATATTGAAAAAAATATTTGTGCTGCCACAGTAACTTTGAATGGGGTAGTGAATAAGATGACTCTTAACCTCCTGTAATGATTCAGCAGAAAAGATTTAAAATCAGGTTTGTTAATTCAAATGTTCAGAGTATCTTTACTAGGTAACAGATTGTGAAAATTTGCAGTGATTTAGCAGAAATATCGTTGCCTTTCATCCTTACGGGGTCGATAAAATAAAGTACCAGTAATGCACTGGGTTTTTGCTGGCTTTGTGCCAAAAAGAACAAACAATTATTATTATTATAACATAAACACAAGGCCAACAATTACCCAGTGTATTACTTTATTTTATTCATCCTTACGGGGTCGATAAAATAAAGTACCAGTAATACACTGTAAAATTTGCTGGCCTTGTGCTATAAACAATTATTATAACATAAACACAAACAATAGATAATTAATGAACTACATACACCAAACATTACACAAAATAATTAATCTTTTTGGTAAAATACAAACGGGCAACTACATCTCTGCCTCCTCAGCTATCTGCCTGCCTACAATTTCACGCATCAATGAACAATAACACGTTTAACATGACAACTGATGTAGATTTGCCAGCTTCCCTCTAATACCTTTTGAGGCAAGCCAACACACTGCCAGCGTTATCCAAACAACAGAAGACACTTCCGCGGAAAGAATATTTATTGACTTGCTCGTGAAAACAACGACAATTAGCAGAAGGACAGATCAACCGTTCTTCTACAAGAATAAGGAAAATAGTATTTCGCAAAGTACCAGTAATGCACTGGATAATTGCTGGCCTTGTGCCTAAAGTAGAAACAATTATTTATAGTTATCTGTACTGAGACTAGCATGTTTTCAATTTTCCCCAATGCTTCGTAAATTAACGAAAACGTTATTTATAACTGCATCATATTTTTGTTAGTTTGATTTGAAAAGAAACAGAAGTGTATATTACCGTCTTTGGTTTTGCTCATCTTTGATAGTTAATATATTTAATATATCTAATCCGAGTAATTCAGAATGTTTTGTAAGTCGAATTATACAGAAACTTAAATCACGTCTGCTTCTTCGATTTTTGTTTTCTTCAGTAATTAAAATTTCCCGCCGGGTCTTTAAAAAAATTCGAATGTATTTTTGAAACGGAAAAAGAAACACAAGAGAAGAAAAAATTGTATTTAAACAAAATAACCAGCAGTTGATTACATGAATTATAAATAAATGAAATAAGTGAATAGATAAAGAAATAACTAACATTATATCATAATAAATTGACTACATATACACATTAATATATACGTAAAGTTTATTTGATTTCTGTTTATAGAATTACAATTTGATAAACAGTATTTGATTTTAATGCAAAATTCTTATAGAATAAAAGAGAAACTGTCTGCTAAATGTACTGAAGATGCTATATCGTTCCAGCAATCTTGGAAGATTAAAAGAAAAACCATAAAGAAAAACAAACGAAAACAAAATCGATCGCAACAGAATTTAAATTTAAAATGTGTGTGGTGTCATTTAAATGTACATACTTTAAAAATACGTATCTTAATCGTATTAAATGAAGCTAAACTAATATTCTAAAAGTTCTAATAGAAACGCCTGGAGTATTATTAATCTATATTTTTTAATATAATTTTTATATAAGTGGAACACAGTAAAAAGTGAAAAAAAAATGACATCTTTAAACGCAAGCTTTGGGAGTAGTCTCCCTTTAACTTTGTAATATCACAACGCCATGGCTAGTCAGTCCATAACTCTCCGAAATACTTGCCATGCACATGCTTTGCTGCAGACGTCAAGCTGAACATCAATCTCAACGATATCCAAAACCTGTGTCATAGACCCAATGAATCCTCTCCCCACTAAATATTGATTTCTAATTTAGACACATTCTCAGCAATTTTTAACTAAACTATATTAGCAGGAGGTACGATCAATTTTGAACTGATCTTCGTATTAGCTGGTGGGTAGGATCGAGTGGTGTTTCTTTTAATAATTACTAGGGTGGGGGTAGGGCGATGGATTGGCAGAAATGTTAGCGTCGGAAAAAACGCTTTTCAGCATTTAGTTATGGTTCTTTATGCTGAGAGTTCAAATCCTGCCGAGGTAAAATTTATCTTTCATCCTTTTAGAGGTCGATAAAATAAAGTATCAGCCAAGTACTGGTGTTGACCTAATAAGTCTTAACCTTCTCTCAAATTATTATTATTATTATTATTATTATTAGGACAGGCATCGCAACCGACGTGCTTGCGGCGAGATTGGCACTCGACCAATTCTTCAACGCAAAACACGAAGGCTGCGTTGTCAGAGCTAGAGCGCGGGCTCTGAAACACGAGGGGACAAAAGCCGTCCAATGGGCCCGGGTGGCAGAGGCGCGACGTGGCAATAAATCCACAATTCGGTCTTTGTCTGACCAAAACGGGTGCGTGATGCTCGAACCCGAGCGGATGTGTGAAGCTTTTCAGCAGCACTTTGCTGAACTGTTCGGGAGCGGCGGCGGCCCGGATCGGGACATGGACTTCAGTGCATACCTCGACGGACTGCCTCGGCTCTCGACGACCGCAGCACAGTGTTGCGAAAAGCCAATAACAGCCAGTGAAATACGGGAAGCGATGGCTAACTGCACAAGAGGTAAATCGCCAGGTTTAGATGGTCTGCTCTACGAGCTTTATGCATTTATGCCAGACTTGTTCGGTGACCTCTTGGCAGACGTCTACTGCAACTGGCAGCAGAACGGGAGCACTCCCAGTTTTGTGAGCGGGGGAGCAGTGGCGCTGCTGAGAAAAGACCCGAACAAGGGGGATGTTATTGATAATTTCAGGCCCATAACTCTGCTAAACGCAGAGTTCAAGATTTTGGCCAAGGTGTTAGCAACGAGGTTGGCGCTTGTCGTCAAGGGTCTGGTGGGGGAGGCGCAGACATGCGCCATCCCGGACAGATCCATACACGACAACCTCCACCTCATGCGATACATCATAGAGAGGGTGGTTAAGGAACCTGGCAAGGGTAGGGCCCGGATCAACTTGGATCAATCCAAAGCATTCGATAGGGTCGACCATCGGTACCTGGCAGCGGTCCTCGAGGCAGCCAGTTTCGAGCCCGTTTTCAGGCGTTGGATCGCAGCAATGTACAGCGACATCTGCTCAGTTGTGAGGGTGAACGGTCACCTGTCGCAGCCGTTCAGCATCATGCGCTCAGTCCGCCAGGGTTGTCCCCTCTCGTCCCTCTTGTACGTATTGGCTCTCGAGCCGTTACTGCGAACTAGGATGCGGGAAATCCGAGTCGGCTTACGTTGACAACGTCACCGTGGTGGTGTCGAGCACCAGACACGTCCAGATGCTCGGCACAGCTCTCAAGGAATACGAAACGGTGACAGGAGCAAAGATAAACCAGGAAAAGTCGGTGGGCTTGCAGCTAGGCACCTGGAGAGGCAAGTCCATGCCGTCCGACAGCGTCGTGGGGCGTTGGACGGACGGACCGGTTAAATTGCTCGGGGTCTGGTTCGGACCGGACCTCCAGATGGAGAAAAGCTGGAACGAGGTGACGAGCAGGGTGGCCTCCCTCACCCAGAAATGGGCTGAGAGGAAGCTGTCCCTGAAAGGCTGGGCGGAAGTGTCGAATGCGTACATCACATCCGTCATCTGCTACCGCCTCACCGTCGTCCCTTGCTCCAGCCCAACTCTCACCAAAATGGAGCGCCTCCTCTTCCGTTTTTTGTGGAAGGGACGCGCTCCCATGGTCAAACGATCCATCTGCTGTCAACACCCGTTGCGTGGAGGACTGGGCATGCCATGGTTGATGATGCGCAAACATGCGCTGAGGCTGCGACATCTCTGGTGCTTCCTTGATGGTGAACGGGTGTGGTCGCCGTTCGCCAGGCACATTTTCCCACAGCTCGTCTCCTTGACGGAGCTGCAGTCCTGGGTCAGAAAAAGACCGAGGGATAGCGCTTGGAAACTGGAATGTCTCCAGGCGCTCACTGCCCTCTCCCAGTTGGGCACCAGTATCGGTGGAACATCCACCTCGGCGTTCTATAGAGGACTAGTGGAGGGGAAGAGCGACGACGCTCTCGGAGAGATCCTGGGCGTCGAAGAAGATCAGCTGCTTGCTCTCTTCCGGAGAACTTTCAGCCCAGGGCCTATGGATAACTTTCAAAAATCCCTGGCCTGGCAGTGCTACCGGGGAGCGCTGCCGGTTCGAGATAAGCTCTACAGGCACGAAAGTGCCGTCAGCCGAGCCTGTCCGAGATGCGCGCATAGCGACGAAACCGTTGTGCACGCACTCGTTCAGTGCCCGAGCATTGCTGACTTGTGGAGCTATGTCGAACAGTTGCTGTCATGTGTGGGACTGATCCGGTTGTCGACTGAGTCCATTGTGCAGATGGTCTCGCCGTCTTCCTTTGAGGAGGAAGGGCAGGCGGTTTTCATCTGCCTGGTGGCCATGGCGAAAGAGATTGTGTGGTGGACAAGGTTAAAAGGATTAAAGACAAACACTTTCCTCTTCGGCGAATCCCTGATTAACTTTTTCAAGTTTCACTTGAAGAGGAAAATCAGGGTGGAGAGGCAAGTGCTGCTTACTAGCAAGTTTGTTGAAAGGTGGGTGAATGTAGCGAGAATGGTCCGAGTGAACGGGACCACTCTGAATATACGTCTGTAGTTTGAGAGATGGAAAAATTGAGAGAGGGCGCTTGCCCTGGTAGTCAGAGTGGCCGTGGTCTTTTGTGTGGTTTTCGCCACGAGTAACCCTCGGAGGTTTCCCCCCTATTGGGGAATTTTTCATTGTTTCAATTTTCATTTTATTGTTTTATGTCTTTTTTCTTTTCTTATATAAATAATACAAATATTTACACGCACAAAACCCACATCGTACCGTCCTGTTCCGTCTGTGATGTTTTTCTTGATGTCAGCCCTTGTGGCCAATAAAGAAATCATTATTATTATTATTATTATTATTATTGAATGCTATGGTTGACGGAGGCTCGGCTCTGTAAGGTATTGTAAATTTTGACCGCTATAACAATTGTAAATTGTTTAAAACTTTAACCAACTTGTAGACAAAAACACCCTCCTCCTCGTGAGAGGGGTCTTTCTGCCCGTTATTTGGCCCTTCGGGGTTAAATAACCGCCTATTGGGGTTTTGTGCCCAATATTTATTTTAAACAAAAAAACAACATGGCTACGAAAAAGAATTTTCATAGGTCACTCCCACTCATTCCGTCTTCTTCTTCCTCAATCGTCACTACAGCAGAGAGAAGATTATCTCTCTCCCTCCCTTCTTTAAATGTGTCTCTCTCCCTCCCTTCTCTTTCGCAAGCGACGACAGAAAAGAAAAATCTCGTGCAAAGCATGCAAGACTTCTCCACGACGACGACGACAACGACGAAACAGGTGTGCGGGAAATACGAAAACCCATTTCATTCGTCTGACGTCAGGAATAATAGCAGTAGCAGCCGTAATAACAACAGCAACAGTGACAAGGAAAACAACAGTAGCAGCCGCAACAGCATCAGAGCAGCATAAACAACAACAGCATCATCAGCAGCAACAACCACAACAACAACGGCGGCGGCAGTAGTCGTAGTACCTGCAGCAAAAACAAAAGTAACAGCAGTTCTGACGACAACAACAACAACAACAACAGCAGCAAAGAAAAACCAATCTCGTTTGCAGGTATCGCAAAGAACCTGGAAACCATCCTCATAACAAATGAGGAATTAGAGGAAGCGAAGAAGATGGTGACAAAAACTGGACACCGAGCAATCTGCAAGGCAGCGGAAAAAATTTTCGAAACCCAACAGCACTGTACGGTCACGTACTGTACAGTAAGTACAAAATCCCGTAGGGTTGAAAGAGCCACAGAGGCTCAAATACAAAAAGCCTTGGGGTCTGTGTGGCAGCGGAAAACGCACATCACCCGAGGCAAGAAATATGCCACCGTAGACGTACTTTTTGCCACACCCCAGGAGGCAAAGGCTCAATCCTTAGTGACCCTAAGGAGCGAGGAAATGGTGTTGGTGCCCTCCTACTGCGGGCAAAAAATTGTGAGGGTCAAACTGACCCACGTCCCCCCCCGGGATGGCCCCTTCTTGGCTGGCCGCGTCTGTCCTCGTCGGAATCGAGGACAAAACAACTGTACTGCAAGTACAGAAAAAAGTAAGAGAAGATTGGGTCGGCACCTCCATTGAGATGTTAATCCAAACCAACCAGGAGTGCATCGAAGCTATTCCGGATGTGATAGACTTCGATAACGGCACTCAACTGCCCATAAGTGTTGAGGGCAAACGCCCGAAATGCTTTCGCTGTGGATCGAAGACTCACCTCAGAGCCTTCTGCAATGAGAACACCCTGAGAAAGGAGAAAACCCCCCTCCTTCCGAATCCGGCTCCACGGCTACCAGCAACAGGACAATCGGCAACCAGGAACGATAGGACCGTGGCACCCATACCCACGCCACGGAAATCAAAAACAGCAGCAGCAGTGGAAGTATTAACAACAGCAAGAGCAATATCAAATGCAGCTGCAACAGAGACTCCAGTGCAAACATCACCAACAACAACAAGTGAAAGAGTGGAGCTGGTACCCCTCCCCGACCTCACAGAATCAGACATGGAGTGTGAGGTGGGAGAGGGATGGCAAAAGGTCGTAAGAAGGCACAAACGCAGAAGCAGCGCATCGTCGCCTTTGAAAAGGGAGGAAAGAAATGAAAAAAGGGTAAAGTCTACTGCAAAGAGACTCACAGCAGCAACACCACCAACACCATCACCACCTACACTAGCACCACCATCACCACCGGCGACAACCCCACCGCCAACAACACCTTCAACACCACCACCACAAGCACCAACATCGCAAACACAACAACAAAACACACACACCCAGCAACAACGACAAGAAAATAGCAGAACCACACCCCACCCCCAGAAAAACAAATGCACGGCAATAAATACACACAACAAGAAACTAATGACTTACATAATTGAACACACAGACATTTCACAACACGACTACATAATGCCAGCACCAATCAAAACGCCAACTAACATAAGACTGCTAAAAATAGCACAGAAACAATACACACACATTAAAACGAAATTCCCCAACGCAGTTGGGGATTTCAGAGACCTAGGAGGGACTATCAACCGAAGAGTATATCCGGACATACTCATAGAAGAGCCGACGACCAGTCGAAGGGACGATTCAACGGTCCCTTCACCAGACGATCAAGTGAAAAGGGATGGAAAAACCATCCCTCCTCTACGAAAAGTACGGTAAGTGGTCTTTCCCATCTTTTCCACTCTATTTTAAACATGACCTCACTCAGAATAGGCAGCATAAATGCACGTGGCTTGGGATCGTGATGGAAGCAGGGTAACCTGCTCAACGACCTCAGGTCACTAAACATAGATGTAGTGGCCATCAGTGAGACCAGAATCTCCGAAGCACGGGCCTTCGCACCGATCTTCGGCGGCTACGATGTGTACGCATCTCCCAGCCGTCCTGGACCGGGGGGAGGAGTTGCTGTGCTTTTTCGGAGAGGTTTGGATCTCGCCATACGGGCCATCTTCCTGGACCCAGAGGGTAAGTTGGTGGTGCTGGACGTGACCAGCGGAGACGGGCAAGCTTTCAGGCTAGTGGCCGTCTATGCCCCGACAGGAGCAGGGCGGCCTGATTTCTTCCGGCGTCTGGAGACCTTTCTTGGAACGTCCCGCTCTTTAGTGTTAGTGGGCGACTGGAACGGGATCTTAGATGCACGCTGGGACTGTGTGGGATTAGCGGATAGGGGTGGATGGTGCAAGAGCCTCACCAACCTGCTCAGGCGTTTTGAACTGTCTGACAGGTACCGATTGGATTTCCCGAATGTGCCAATGTGGACTTGGACAAATCGCATAGGGTCATCCAGATCATATCTAGATAGAGTATTTTGTAGGGAAATAGATAGGTCTAGCATAGGCTGTCCACAATTCAAGATAGTCAGCTACACGGACCACAAATTCGTGATCTGTGTGCTTGACTTAGATAGGCTTTATAGACGAGGACCCGGCTACTGGAAGCTAAACGCGTCCTTACCAGCGCGCAAGGCCTACAGAGACCGGATTAGCGAACTAATTAAGCGGGCGTTGACAGGGGCCATCGTCAACAACAAGTGGTGGTTTGCTCTAAAAGAGCGATTAGAATAGAACCGATTAGGTTTAGTAAGTTTTTAGCAATAGAGAAAAATAGAGCAGAGGGAGAACTAGTTAGAAAATTAGACGAGGCGCTTAGCAAAGGCATTGCGACCGACGTGCTTGCGGCGAAATTGGCCCTTGACCAATTCTTCAATGCAAAGCACGAAGGCTGCGTTGTCAGAGCAAGGGTGCGTGCTCTCAGACACGAGGGGACGAAAGCCGTTCAATGGGCTCGAGTGGCGGAGGCGCATCGTGGCAACAAAGCCACGATCCGGTCTTTGGTGGACCACGACGGGCGCATGCTACTCGATCCCGGGCAAATGTGTGAAGCTTTTCAGCGACACTTCGCTCAGCTGTTCGGGGGCAGCGGTGGGCCGGGTCGAGGGATGGACTTTAGTGTCTACCTCGACGGACTGCCGCGGCTCTCGGCCACTGAGGCGGAGTGTTGCGAAAAGCCGATAACAGCCGCTGAAGTAAGGGAGGCAATGACTGGCTGAACAGGGGGTAAATCGCCTGGTTTGGATGGTCTGCCCTATGAACTTTACGTACAGATGCCAGGCTTGTTCGGAGGCCTCTTGGCGGACGTCTACTGCAACTGGCAACAGAACGGGAGAATTCCCAGTTCTGTGAGCCGAGGAGCGGTGGCACTGCTGAGAAAGGATCCGAACAAGGGGGATAACATAGATAATTTCCGGCCCATAACTCTGCTAAACACAGAGTTCAAGATTTTGGCCAAGGTGCTAGCAAAGAGGTTGGCGCTTGTCGTTGGTGGTCTGGTGGGAGAGGCGCAGACATGCGCCATTCCCGACAGATCCATCCACGACAACCTCCACCTCATGCGATACATCGTAGAGAGGGTAGCTAGGGAACCTGGCACGGGTGGGTCCTTGATCAATTTAGATCAGTCGAAAGCTTTCGATAGGGTCGACCATCGTTACCTAGCGGCAGTCCTAAGGGCGGCTGGCTTTGGGCCCGTCTTCTGTGTTGAGAGTGAACGGTCACCTGTCGGAACCGTTCAACATCATGCGCTCGGTCCGCCAAGGATGTCCCCTCTCGTCCCTCTTGTACGTATTGACTCTCGAGCCATTACTGCACAAACTGGAGACGTTGAGGGGAGTCCCGCGCGAACTAGGATGCGGAAGATCTGTGTCAGCATATGCGGACGATGTCACCGTAGTGGTGTCGAACGCCAAACACACCAAGGCGATCGGCACTACACTAAGAGAATACGAAGCGGTGACAGGAGCAATGATCAACCAGGAAAAGTCAGTGGGCCTGCAGCTCGGCACCTGGAGAGGCAGGTCCATGCCGCCCAACAGCGTCGTCGGACGCTGGACGGACGGACCGGTTAAATTGTTAGGGGTCTGGTTCGGTCCGGACCTCCAGACGGACAAAAACTGGGACGAGGTGACGAGCAGGGTGGCTTCTCTCACCCAGAAATGGGCGGAGAGGAAGCTATCCTTGAAAGGTCGAGCGGAGGTGGCTAACGCGTACATCGCGTCCGTCATCTGCTACCGCCTGACCGTCGTACCTTGTCCTAAGCCTCGCCTGACTGCGCTGGAGCGTTTGCTCTTTCGCTTTTTGTGGAAGGGACGTGCTCCGATGGTCAGGCGGTCCATCTGTTGTCAACACCCGCTACGTGGAGGGCTGGGCATGCCGTGGCTGATGATGCGCAGGCACGCGCTCAGGCTACGACATCTCCACCTCTTCCTCGACGGTGATCAGGTGTGGTCGCCGTTTGCTAGACACGTATTTCCCCAGCTCGTTTCCTTGACGGAGCTGCAGTCCTGGGTCAAGCGAAGGCCGAGAGGGAGCGCCTGGAGACTGGAATGTCTTCAGGCGCTCACAGCCCTCGACCAATCGGGCAATGTGATCGGTGGAAACTCCACCTCGGCGTTCTATAGAGGATTAGTGGAGGGGAAGAGCGACGACGTACTTGGGGAAACTCTAGGCGTCGACGAAAATCAACTAGCCAATCTCTTCGGAAGAACTTTCGGGCCAGGGCCTATGGACAACTTCCAGAAATCTCTGGCCTGGCAGTGCTACCGAGGAGCCTTGCCAGTTCGGGATAAACTCTACAGGCATGGAGGTGCCGTCAGCCGGGCATGTCCGAGATGCGCGCAGGGCGACGAAACCGTCCTGCACGCACTCGTCCAGTGTCCGAAAATTGCTGACTTGTGGGTTTATGTCGAACACCTGCTGTCGCGTTTAGGACGGATCCGGCTATCATCTGAGTCCATCGTGAGGATTGCCCCGCCCTCCTCCTTTAGCCGGGAAGGGCAGGCAGTTTTTATCTGTCTGGTGGCCATGGCGAAAGAGATAGTATGGTGGACACGTTTGAAAGGGCTGAAGACGAGCACTTACCTCTTCGGTAATGCTCTGATTGACTTTTTCAAATTTCATTTGAAAAGGAAAATCAGAGTAGAGAGGGAAGTGCTCTCTTCCCAGCATTTTGTTGAAAGATGGGTGAGAGAAGCAAGAATGGCCCGAGTGAATGGGCCTACTCTGAGTATATATCTGTAAATTAAAGGTGGAAAACTGGGAGAGGGCACTTGCCTTGGTGGTCAGGGTCATTGTGGCTTTTTACTGGGCTTTCTCCACAAATGTCCCTCCGAAGTCTCCCCCCTATTGGGGAGTTTTTCATTGTTATTTTTTGTTACATCCTCTGTTTTTGTTTTTTACACGCAGAAATGCCCATTTGTACCGTCCTGCATTGTCCTGCACTGTCCTTAATGTCTACTTTATGTAAACCCTTGTGGTTAATAAAGAAATCATTATTATTATTATTATTATTATTATTATTATTATTATTGTTATTACTCTTTGAGTCTCAGTCATTGATGTTAGTTAACTGGAAAGTTTGTTGAAATGAATATCAAGCCACTACCTGCAGCCTCAGATATTCAGGACGTATCGGAGGGTTCTTGCTGTTCCCAGCAAGCATGCCTTTTGAAGCGTTCCAAAAAGCGTGAAGGGGCCAATTTTCTTTAACCATCCCTGGAAACTTTTTGAGATAGTCCCTAGTGCGCCTATGACAATCGGGATCACTTTGACTTCATGGCAGTTCCAAATCCTTTTTACCTCCCACTTTAAGTCCTGGTATCGGTTAATTTTCTTCCTCTCCTTCTCTTGCACTCTCGTGTCGAATGGGCAGGCCACATCCACAATCAGGCACGATCTTTTTTCTTTGTCCACAACCACCAGGTCAGGTATTCTTCTTCTTCTTCTTCTTCTTCTTCTTCTTCTTCTTCTTCTTCTTCTTCTTCTTCTTCTTCTTCTTCTTCTTCTTCTTCTTCTTCTTCTTCTTCTTCTTCTTCTTCTTCTTCTTCTTCATTTGGAGAAGCAGCAGCACTGTAGCAGGAGTTGCCTTCCTTGTTGTGACACTCACATCACCAATAGATTAACGCTCTCTAGACAGGAAGTAGCTGGAGTTACTTCCCGTTGGTGGCAGAACCCTTTCTGTCACTTCCGTTCCAACCCTATAAAGGGAATAACTTTAAGCTCCCTATCTCTCATTTGCCCTTTCGGCTCCTGGACTTCGGCCAGGCGTCTACGTCCAGGCGCGTTCTCCTGGCAACCAAACGTAACTAATAACTTTGCTTCATTCTTTCATCTATTCATTGACATGTCAACTATACTGTTCTATATATCCACAAATTGTTAATTAAATATTATACACACAAACCACGTCTCTTGTTATATTCATACACACCAGTATTTTGCTATAAGTGGTGACCCCGAAAAAAGAAGGACGTAAGGCTATGGTTCGCCCAACTCGAAGCATTTTTCAAGGCGAACAGAGTTGACGAGGAACTACAACGTCCTCTGGTCCTTAGTGCAATTCCGCCGGCAATTCTCCCAGCGATTAAGGACCTGGTGTTAGAGACACCCACAGACTCGACGTACACGTCTCTGAAGGCTGAAATACTCAGCCGGACAGAACAGTCTTCAGAAAAAAGATTTAGGGCTTTGGTCCATCTGGAGTATATAGGGGATGGCACCCCATCGAACCTCCTAAGGCGAATGAAGGACCTAACGGATGGGTCGGTAGCGGAAACTGCCCTGCTGAAGCAGTTGTTCTTATCGCGCCTGCCGACCAACGTACAGGTAATTTTGGCCCCCATGAGGGATACAAGCACGGTGGATCAGCTTGCCTCCTCTGCGGACAAAGTTTTCGAGGTGACGAATGCCGGAGGCAGCGACCCCCTTGCCGCTGTTCACCACCCAGCTCGGGCCACACTTGGCCATGCGATCTACGCGGCAGCGCCAATAGACAGCTCAACCATTATGGCGATGCAAAAGTCCATTCAGGAACTCACCATAGAGCTCCACAAGATGAAGGCTTTGTGTAGTGCCCGTTCGTGCCCCCGCAGTCGCGGGAGATCGCAAAGTTTTAGACGTCGTTCTAAATCACCAGCTTCATCTTTATGCTGGTACCACGAGCGATTTGCTGAGAACGCGAATCACTGCGTGCAACCTTGCTCCTTTCATAAGGCGGGAAACGCCTAAGAGGTCCGCTGATGGGGACAGTTGACCTCAACATAAAGCCACCAAACCGCCATTTCTTCATTAAGGACCTAATGTCGGGAAGAGGTTTCCTCGTGGATACAGGAGCCTCCTGTAGTATTCGGCCGGTCCACATTGCCTGAAAGATACCCCCATAGAGTCATCTGTTACGCTGCAGGCAGTTAACCACTCGTCTATAAAGACGTACGGGCAAATCTCGCTTCCTCTCAAATTCCTAAATCTTCGTAGGGATTTTAAGTGGATTTTTACGGTTGCCGATTTGCCATACCCCATCTTAGGAGCGGATTTCCTACACAACTTCTCTTTAACTGTGGACGTCCGTGGCCAACGCCTGGTGGATAACATCACCGGTTTTTCAATTCATGGCCAGGAAGCCAATGCTCCAATAGTCAGCTCCATATTTTTCATCGCTGCCGCTGGAGACGCCTACCATTCGTTGCTGGGTTCTTTCCCGGAGCTCATGGATGGAAATTTTCGAGTCACTGAGCCAACACACTCGACCGAACATTTCGTTTCCACCACCGGTGCTCCCGTGTTTTCGCGTCCACGCCGCTTACCGATGGAAAATTAAAGGCAGCACGGTCCGAGTTCGACCATATGCTGCAGCTGGGCATTATTCGTCCATCTACGAGTCCTTGGGCTTCACCGTTACACATGGTGCCTAAGACTTCCGGCGACTGGAGACCCACTGGGGATTATAGGAGGTTAAATGCCATGACCGTCCCGGATAAGTATCCCATTCCCCATCTCCAGGATTTTGCATCTTCACTGCAGGGGTGTAAGATTTTTTCAAAGTTAGATTTAGTGCGAGCCTACCACCAAATTCCGGTCAGGAAGGAGGATATTCCGAAAACGGCGATTACAACCCCTTTCGGATCCTTCGAATTTTTGACCATGCCTTTCGGACTCAGGAACGCCGCTAGCACTTTTCAGCGGTTCATAGACGAGGTCACTCGTGGTCTAGACTTCGTTTATGCTTACATAGACGATATTCTCGTCGCTAGTTCCTCTCCGGAAGAGCATATGCGCCACATGCTTCTCTTATTTCGGCGACTTCAGGATTACCGCGTTCGTGTGAATCCAGCAAAGTGTGTTTTCGGTTCCACTTCCCTAAATTTTTTAGGCCACCTCATCGACGCCGAAGGTATTAGGCCACTCCCTCAGCGAGTTCAAGCCATACAGGAGTTACCTTCGCCTACTACACTTCACCAGTTGCGTCACTTCTTAGGCCTAATCAATTTCTATAGGCGTTTCGTTCCTCATTGTGCTAATTTGCTATCTTCCCTTACTGACATTTAAAAAAATCGTCGTAAGAAGAATGAGGATATTTCCTTGACACAAGGACAGCTTCAAGACTTCCAGACTTCCAACACAGTACTCGCTAGTTCATCTTTGCTAGCCCACCCGGTACCAGAGGCCAAGCTTTCGCTTTGTGTTGATGCATCTGATACCGCTGTGGGAGCAGTTTTACAGCAGTCCTACGCTGAAAACCAACAACCTTTGGCATTTTTCTCGAGGAAGCTGAAACCAGCAGAAACGCGTTATAGCACGTTTGGGCGGGAATTATTAGCCATATATCTGTCGGTGAAACATTTCTCTCATATTCTTGAGGGGAGAAATTTTACAGTTTTTACAGACCACAAACCGTTGACCTTCGCTTTGAGGGCCAAAGCCGACAGATATTCGCCCAGAGAGACAAGGCACCTGGACTACGTTTCACAATTTACAAACGATATCCAGCACATTGCCGGCTCGCACAACATAGCTGCAGACGCATTGTTACGTTTGCCAATCAGCTCCATCTCGTCATCCCAGGAGATCGACTTAGGTCGTTTAGCTGCAGACCAACCTGCACTCCAATCGTTGGACACTCTTTCTGCTGAATTTGCGACTTGCATTTTCAAATATCTGCCCTTGTCCACCACCGACAGGCAGATTCTATGTGATGTATCTATGGATTCACCACGACCACTTGTTCCTGAGACTCACCGTCGAATTGTGTTCCTGGCTTTGCACAACATTTCTCACCCAGCATCTGCTGCCACAGTAAAGCTCATAACAGCCAGATTCTTCTGGCCAAATATGAGGCACGACATTGCTGCTTGGTGCCGTTCCTGCATCGCTTGCCAGAAATCGAAAATTCATAGACACATCCGGACTCCACTTGGTACTTTCAGTACTCCTGATGCTCGGTTTCAGCACATACATATTGACCTCGTTGGACCTTGGCCATTCAGCAGTGGATATTCATACATATTGACCTGTGTCGATCGTTTTTCGCGATGGCCTGAAGCCATCCCATTACAAGACATGACTGCTGAGACTGTAGCACGTGCCCTGGTATCAGGGTGGATTACCCGCTTTGAGGTACCAACTACAGTCACCACAGACCGTGGTAGACAATTCGAGTCCCATCTCTTCTCTGAGCTCACAAAGATAATTGGAGCTCAACGGATTCGGACCACAGCCTATGATCCTGCTTCAAATGGAATGGTGGAACGATTCCACCGCCAATTAAAGGCCGCTCTTCGCGCCTATCCAGACTCTCAACGTTGGAGCGAGTACCTTCCTATTGTGTTGTTAGGAATTCGGTCATCAATAAAGGAGGACCTTGGGTTCTCCCCGGCCGAATTACTTTACGGTGCTCCTCTAGCGTTGCCTGGGCAAATGCCTGCCCCTGTTGATCTTGCTTTCAAAGACCCGCTTTCCTACGTATCCCGTCTGCGTTCTTATTTTCAGGACCTGCCGCCGATGGATACGAGGAAACAAACTGTAAAACCTGCGGTCCCGAGGGATATTGCCTCGTGGACCCATGTGTTCGTAAGGAACAATGCTGTGAGATCACCCCTCACACAACCATACTCTGGACCCTACCGTGTGTTAGCACGTACTGACAAACATTTCACTGTAGACGTTAAGGGGTCCAGAGAGACAATTTCGGTGGATAGACTAAAAAGGGCACACAATGACGCTCATACACCCGAGCCACAAATACCCCAATCTTTCTCTCTTGTGCATACACCTGCTCCTTCTTCCCCACCTTCACCTACATACAAGACTACGACCCGTTCCGGTCGGAGAGTCCACTGGCCCAAAAAGTTCTGCCAAACTATTTTTATGTGAACTGGCCACTGGAGCCTTATTTTTTTTTTGCTGTTCTTGTTATTTATTCTTTATTGTAATACTATGTACCTCTCATTACCATTTCACTGGATGTATATATATGTTTTTCGTTTCTTCTTACAACGAACATTTTAAAAGAAAAAAAAAAAGAAATTTGATTTTTTTTTACACATGAACACTTATTTTCGCTGAATCTCAACTATTGCTTATTCTTTCCACCAAGCTATATTCTTCTATTTGACGGTTTAAAAATATACCACGTAAATTTGCCGTTGAAAATTGCGCATTTATTCAGAATGCTTATTTATTTGGTCGCTGGCCTCTTGACCCTTCCAGGTCAACGCATTCTCAACATCGACCATCAACTTCGGCTGTTATTTCTAGCACTTTGCGCAACTCATTTTTTCTGAAAAATTTTTTTTACTGTGAATTTAAACACCGAATACATCAACAGCAACACAGCTTCATCAACAACCAAAACCAGCAGAACAAGCCAGAGAATTTATTTTTGCAGCACTCTTCCTGTGAGAAAATCCATTCGGAGGTTGGAAATTTCACGTTATACCACAGAACAGAAACCACCTGCATTCATTCTCTGGAACACACTTTCTTTCCTGCTGTCATGTGATTGCACACCTGTGAACTGTATTTTGAACATTTGAACTTTGAGCTCTTCTCTTACTTTGATTACATTGTATCTTTGGGTGATGGATAGATAGATGTCCAGTCGTTCTCTGGCCAAGAGCGGTTGGCTACCTTGATATCTATCATTGATTTTTGCATGCATATATTTTGTTGTTTTCCTATTATTGCAAACATTATTTTTTCTCATAATTTTCATGCCACTTACATGCTCGCCATCTTACTCCATACATGTTTCATTCGATTTTTATGTTTTAAAAATCTGGCGGGAGATAATGTAGCAAGAGTTTCCTCCCTTGTCATGACAATCTCATCACCGCTCTCTAGACAGGAAGTAGCTGGAGTTACTTCCCTTTGGGGTGATAGAACCCTTTTGGTCACTTCCGGTCGGACCCTATAAAAGGAAGAGGTTAGGACGATCTCTCTTTCTCGCCTCCTGAATCCCAAAGTGGCAACAACACCTGCGACCTTATCATGAGATGACTCCTCTCTCATTTTCCTTCGCCACTCAAGAAGAATGCCACCGGCAGCCTAAGAACCTAAGAAGATGTTAACACCTCCAAGAGAAGATCTCTCCTTTTCTCCACACACTTCAGCCTAGGAGTTGTGATCCACGGGTAATGATTCATTTATATTAATCCCTTTGACTTCTATGAAGTAAAAACCTTGTCACAACACACACCGGCATTTATTGTCTTTTCTAATAATTTTATATGTACACCGATACTAATCTCCTAAAGCACAAATACCAAATTGAAGACAGCGAGTTTGGCTTTACACCTATTTCCCTTCTTCTGATTACTGAATGCTTGAGCTGCCACATTCCTGTGCCAGCTTTTGCAATTCTTGCACAGCCTCCTCCCACCCATCACTGGTACTTGAACTTCTCTACCTGTTTCAGTGAAACTCCATTCACATGTAGCGTGGATTGCGCATGTTTCCTTGAGAGGACGAGTGTCTCAGTTTTTGTAGCACTGTTTATCATTCCAGCCATGCAGCACTCGACATCAAACCTATCAAGTGCATGTCGAAGATCGTCTTCTGTCGAATTGAGTAACATCATGTCATCTGCAAATTCCAGCCGACTAATTTTACACCTCCCAGTCATGACACCACTTCCATCCCGGCTGCACATGTCAATCTTGTTCATGAAAATAATGAACAGGAGAGGTGATAGTATGCACACTTGGCGGAGTCTGAGTCCCAGATTGAATGGTTTCGATTTAGCACCATTTATCCAAACACAAATACTCGGGCATTCGTATTGAGACATCAGGGCAGGAAGAAGCTGACCATCTATCCCATACTCCTGCACAACCTTCCAGAGCAGGTCCCGAGGAACGCGGTCATATGCTTTCTCAAGGTTGACAAAACAAGAATATATTTCTTAGCAATACTCCTACGATTTCTAGATCTGCCGCAGTGTGAATATTTGGTCGGCTGTGCTGCATCTAGCGCGAAAACCACAATGTTCATCAACTAGCTTGAATTCGACAATCTTCCTGCATCTCTTTGACAGACACTTGGCATAGATTTTACCGGGGAGGCTTAACAAGGAGATCCCTCTATAATTGGAAAAATCTCTCTCGTCTCCCTTTTTGAAAATTGGGATATCACTCCCAATTACCATTGCTTAGGTGCCCTTCTAGAGATCCAAACCACCCGGCACACACGAGTTAGTCACAGAATATCTTCTCTATTTAAGGCTTTTAACATCTCGAGCTGGATTTGAGCTCTTTGACTGCTCTTGCAACCTCAGCCTCTGAGAGATTAGTCACCGCTCCAAGATGCTCCTCTTGTACATCCGGAGATGCTGTTGTGTTCGGGTTTAGGAGATCAGCAAAGTATTCTTTCCACCTCACGAGGATGCACCTCTCTGAAAAGAGGAGAACCCCAGACGCGTTCTTGATAGCAGGTGTGGAGGAGGGCTTCTTATTACGAAGTCGGCGGATGGTCTGCCAGAACACTTTATTTGCTGATCTGAAATCGGATTCCAGCTTAATCTCAAAGTCCTCCCATGTCTTAACTTTGGATGCCTCTACTGTCTCTGCTGCGATTTTTCGTGTCTGCTTGTACCGCAATTGCAAGAAGGAAGACTTATTCCCAAACAAGCTTTGTAAACCTCCTTCTTTGCTCGGATGGCATTTTGTACCTCTTGATTGAACCAAGGAGTCTTCCTGCCATTCGGTGCCAAACCAAGCCTCTTTTGCTCGCAGCAATTAACAGCTGAAACAGAAACTGCTGTGCTGAACAATCTCCACACCGTCTCAACGCCCTCAGTTCGTTCAGGGAGTTCTCTGAATTTGGATGCAATAGTATCTGCATACTTGGTACTGACTTCCTTATCCACCAATGCTTCCCACTTTATCCTGTAGGTTGCTCTGGACCTGCCAGCTTTGTGGGGTTTTTTGGCTTTAGGTAGTCTCAAGTTGCAGATAACTAGATGGCGCTCAGTCGACAGCTCAGCCCTTCTCTTAACACATACAGCCAGCCACAGAATCATTGAGATCAGAGACCATTATACCATGTATATTTATGGATGTCTCTGTGCTGGAAGGTGTTCATAATAGAGAGTATCCCCACTCCCACCTGTGCGGTCATTTCTGGCGCCTCACCTAAATAGTGGAGTTTCCATCCTCCATCCAAAACTAGTGTCAGAGCCACGGAACTTTGTTGAGGAAACCCCGACTACCCCTAGCTGATGGCGTCTAGCCTCCTGCACTAGTTTCTGTTCCCTACTTGTGAGGGTTGTGATGTTCCAGGTTCCATCTGTTATGGTTTACTCCCTTCCGGACCCCTTTTGGGGTCTCGGGATACGCAACTTTGTGCGTCCATCCCACGCCTCCCAGGCCCATCGCCAATTTTTGCGGCATGTAATGGAGACTGCAATATATTTGTCAAAGAGGCTCCTCTACCTAAGGCCTGGACACGTCCCTTGTTAACCCGCATGAAGGACGGTGGAGTATGGTTTTTCTTTGTTTTCCTCATCATATTGCAGTTTGAGTGATCTTATTCGCGCCAGTCACCAATCTGGTACTTTGTCAAACCCGCAAAGACGAGGCTTATTTAAAGGTGGTCTTTACTGACCTCGTCATAGCTACATCACTGGGTCGGAGAGTTTTCACCCATTGCTCTATCTCCCCTAGTAGTTTATCGCTGTTGGTCAGAGGTTGCTTATTCGTTTGGCAATTGCCTGCTTATGTCGCAACTAGCCACCAAATCTGGTGGCCGTATTGCTATCCATCACCTGCGACCCGTTCTCTAGCAGAACAGCTCTATCGAGAGCTCTATCAAGACTACACTCTATATTTGAATTTTGCTCTGAAAACAACTACCTGCGTTTATATACAATCCTCGCTGTCCTTTCCTTTTTCTCACTTGCATATCAGCATCTCTTTACCATATATCAGCATCTCTTTACCATACCTCTAAATTCATCTTCTATCTAAACTACTTAAACAGAATTTATTTTAAAGAAATTTTAGAACTGCACAAATTTTTGAGGCAGGTGACATCACCCAATGTTTAATATTCCCTGATTTTATGAAGCTTTTGTAATGTAATGGCTATTTTTGACATTTTCTGAGTGTTTTAAATCTTTCAAATATCATTTATCATGTAAACACATGTAGTATTTGATAGGAAATGTAAACTTACTGCACAAAATTAGATTTAGAATTGCACAAGCAGGGATAAACTGCACATTAAAATAATCACTGCCATGTGGGAAATATTAGAAATCGATATAACAACAATAAACAGACAAAAGACAAAAGACAAATATACCTTTATATCACGAATAATTTAGTAAGATAAATCAGAGAAGAATATTTTGAAATTTATTAAGATTTATATGTTTATTACTTTTTTTTTTTTACAATATAATCACTGAATTAAAAGGTGAAAAGAAACAAATAAATCTTACCCAAATGATACTATTAAAATTTTGATAATAGAAACACACGAACCTGTCATGGGTGAATGAATTTTTCAGAATTTAGAAAAGACGGAAATAAAATGAGCTTGAGAGGAAAAGAAAAGCATAGACAGACAATTATCTAGGTAGTTAGAGTGGTATATAAATGGATTATTATTAACACTATTATTATTGGCCTTGTTTGACTTTGCCTTTCATCCTTACGGGGTCGATAAAATAAAGTACCAGTAATGCACTGGGTAATTGCTGGCCTTGTGCCTAAAGTAGAAACAATTATTATTTTTATTGTTTCTTCGCTCAGCTTCTAACGCTGGAGATGTATTACAGTGTTAGCTGTTCACTACCAGTGAACTGAGGTAACACCCCTTATCTCAGCTTCTAACAGTGGAGATGTATTACAGTGTTAGCTGTTCACTACCAGTGAACTGAGGTAACACCCCTTATCTCAGCTTCTAACAGTGGAGATGTATTACAGTGTTAGCTGTTCACTACCAGTGAACTGAGGTAACGCCCCTTATCTCAGCTTCTAACAGTGGAGATGTATTACAGTGTTAGCTGTTCACTACCAGTGAACTGAGGTAACACCCCTTATCTCAGCTTCTAACGCTGGAGATGTATTACAGTGTTAGCTGTTCACTACCAGTGAACTGAGGTAACACCCCTTATCTCAGCTTCTAACAGTGGAGATGTATTACAGTGTTAGCTGTTCACTACCAGTGAACTGAGGTAACACCCCTTATCTCAGCTTCTAACAGTGGAGATGTATTACAGTGTTAGCTGTTCACTACCAGTGAACTGAGGTAACACCCCTTATCTCAGCTTCTAACAGTGGAGATGTATTACAGTGTTAGCTGTTCACTACCAGTGAACTGAGGTAACACCCCTTATCTCAGCTTCTAACAGTGGAGATGTATTACAGTGTTAGCTGTTCACTACCAGGGAACTGAGGTAACACCCCTTATCTCAGCTTCTAACAGTGGAGATGTATTACAGTGTTAGCTGTTCACTACCAGGGAACTGAAGTAATATCCTTTATTTTTCGAGTACACTCGGAATATTCGAGCTGTTCCAAGCAATGCTGTTTTTTGTAAGTGTTCCATTCGTATTGCAATCCCTATTTGTTCGATGTACTTCTCAAGGATGGATCCGGCTATCGACTAAGTCCATAATGACGATATCCCCCGCTGCTTTCTTGTGGCCGGGGAGGGCAGGCAGTTTTATTTTGTCTGGTGAAAGAGGTTGTGTGGTAGCCCAGGTTGAAAGGGCTGAAGACAGACACTTTTCTCTTTACCCAATCCCTCATCAACTTTTTCAAGTTTCACTTGGATAGGAAGGTGAGGGTGGAGAGAGAAGTGCTTCACCCCAGTATATTTGCTAAAAGGTGGGTGAATGTGGCAAGAATGGCCCGTGTGAATGGGCCTACTCTGAGCATGCGCTTATAGGCTGGTTAATTTGAGGAGGAGAGGGTGTCCTTTATGGGTGCCCTCGAAGCGTCAGGTGATTCAGGATTGGTGGGGTACCTGAGTGACCCCTGGGTGGTTCCCCCTATTGGGGAATGTAATTTGTTATAAATTTTATTGTTATTTTGTTATTGTTATTTATATTGTTTACACGTTGGTATATGTAAAAACCCCATTGTCCCCTATTTGTCGGCCCTTGTGGCCAATAAATAAAATAATAATAATACTCAAATAATAATAATAATAATAATAGTAATAATTGTTTATACTTTAGGCACAATGCCAGCAATTACTCAGTGCATTACTGGTACTTTATTTTATCGACCCCGTAAGGATGAAAGGCAAAGTTAACCTTGGCGGGATTTGAACTCAGATTGTAAAGGGACGTAACTATGCTGGAAAGCATGGCATCCGACCCTCCACCGATACTGCCAATCCACTGCACTAATAATAATAATAATAGTAATAATAATAATAATAATAATAATAATTGTGGATGTGGCCTGCCCATTCGACACGAGAGTGCAAGGGAAGGAGAGGGAGAAAATTAACCGATACCAGGACTTAAAGTGGGAGGTAAAAATGATTTGGAACTGCCATGAAGTCATAGATTGTCATAGGCGCACTAGGTACTACCTCAAAAGGTTTTCAGGGATGGTTAAAGAAAATTGACCCCGCTACTCTTTTTGGAACGCTTCAAAAGGCATGCTTGCTGGGAACAGCAAGAACCCTCCGATACGTCCTGAATATCTGAGGCTGCAGGTAGTCGCTTGATATTCATTTCAACAAACTTTCCAGTTAACTAACATCAATGACTGAGACTCAAAGAACAGTAATAATAATAATTATTATTATTTGAGTGTTGATTGAGGGTGCCTGATTGGCAGAATTGTTAGAGAGTGAGGGAGTGAGAGCGAGCGAGAAAAAGAATGACACAGTAACAAAAGTTCCAAAGCATAAGAAGAGTTGCATTATTTAAATTGAACCATGGTCATAGGTGAGCTCTTCATTGCTTTAAGTTGAGCCATGGTTGTAAATGCATTATTTTCTACGTTGGTCCATGTTGGTAAGTGAAACCTTCATTTTTTAAGCTGAGCCATGGTAGTAAATGAACTCTTTACTGTCGAAGTTGACCCATGGTTGTAAGTGAATTTTTCATTATTTTACGTTGAGCTATTGGCGTAATTGAACTCTATTTTCTAAATTGAATCGTCGAAAGTAAATTCTTCATTGTCTAATTTGAGCCACGGTCGTAAATGAACTCTTCTTGAGATTCAAAGTCATTTTGTTCAATTTTGTTAATACTCAATCAGGGACAAATTGAATTGAGACATCAGCTTCTTGTAGCCTTCAATGTCTGGTTTGTTAGAATTTTTTGGTAAGCCGAAATTGTTTAAATTAAATGTTTGCGCATCTCTGCCACATACCAATGGACGATATTCATGTTCGTACTTCTCTGATCTTCCAAACCACAAGCTGAAGTCACACATTTGATCTGAGTGTTGGAATCTAAAAAAACGAAAATTTAGAATAAAAGACAAATGTTCCAATTGTTCAATCAATGGAACAGTTTGCTCGTGAAATTAACGTGCAAGTTGCTGAGCATTCCACAGATACGTGAAGACACCTAATATATTTCTCAGGGAAATTCAGCATAACACACTGCGTAACAAAGTTGACTCTTTGAATTACAGTTACAGTCAATCTGACGGGCTTCCAAACTGTCTCCATCTACCCAATTTCTCTCACAAGTCTAGGGTCCATTGCCACACAATGGGATCCAGCTTGGGACCAAACGATTGTGAATAAAAAAACCATCCAGTCAGACTGCGCCCAACCTCTCCATGTAAATACATGTTAGATAATATTGAATGTTTCTATGGATTTCAGGGGTTCAACAAAACTAGTTTTAAGCTACAGATTCATACAGTATCATTATACCAGGCAGTGGGATCGAACCCGGGACGTAATGTTTGTGAAGTGAACTTCTTAAACATTCAGCCATGCTGCGTCCAATTCATACATGGATACTCTTAAATAGGAAAAAGAAATCCACCAATTGATCCGATCACCTTACAACAAAAAACAAAACAAAAAAAAACACAACAAAACAAAACCAAAGCCAAAAACAACAACAACTGCAACAAAGACAACAACAACGAGAAATACAATAAAAACAACTACAGCAACAACAAAAAACAACAACTACAACAAAGACAACAACAGCTACAACTAAACAACTACAACAAAGACAACTACAACTACAACAAAGTCAACAACTACAGCAAAACACAACTAAAACAAAGACAAATACAACTACAACAACTATATCAAATATAACAACAAAAAACAAAACAAAACAAAAAAACAACATCTACAACAACTACAACAACTACAACAAACACTTACCCAAAATTGACGTCGTGCTCTGTTGGGTTTGACAGTGTGCAACGCATCATCTGCAAAATAAGGTGACGTATATCTTAAAAGGCTTATACAATTCTTCTCTTTGCTGCTGAACATTCATCAGACACTAGTACTCTTAATGTAATTCTCAGGGAGATTCAGCATGACAGTGACATTGAATAACGCAAACATTTCCGTCTGATGCTCTACTGATTCTGCCAACTCGTTGCCCTACTTATACTGGTTTCTCGCACACACACACACACACACACACACACACACACACACACACACACACACACACACACACACACACACACACACACACACACACACACACACACACACACACACACACACACACACACACACTTTCTCTCTCTCTCAGACACTTAAACATATACTCTCAAGCATACGCACACACAAACACATTCACAAAACCTCTCAAACACCCCCCCCACACACACTCTCCCTCAGACTCTTAAACATACACAAACGCTCTCAAACACATACATATACAACGCTCTCAAGCACACATACACACACTCACACGCATACAGAAAGAGAAAAAATGTATTCAAATTGTTGATATACATACAACGATATCTGTTTTTTTCATAATGATTTTGCGGTGATCGATATTGAAAATTGGCTAAAAGTGAATTTAAAAAGTGATTAACAATCAATTATATACCTTTATGTATTACACACACACACACACACACACACACACACACACACACACACACACACACACACACACACACATCATCATCATCATCGATTAACGTCTATCTTCCACGCTAGCATGGGTTAGACGTTTTTCTCCCATTTAGAGGCAAGTTGGATCGGGTGACCGTGTCTCGCTCATATAGGAGAGTTTCTGGCTAGTTTTCTACGACTGGATGCCCTTCCTAACGTCAACCACATTTACAGTGTTTGCTGGGTGCTTTTTTCCGTGTCTTTTACCCGTCCACTTTACAGTGTGGGCTGGGTCTTTTTTGTCGTGACACCTATACGATCACTTTACAGTGTGAGCTGGATATTCTTTACAGTGTGGACTGGGCACGTTTGTCGT
This sequence comes from Eledone cirrhosa, assembly GCA_964016885.1. Classification (NCBI taxonomy): domain Eukaryota; kingdom Metazoa; phylum Mollusca; class Cephalopoda; order Octopoda; family Eledonidae; genus Eledone; species Eledone cirrhosa. Next base: position 133,599,399 of record OZ024741.1, read on the forward strand.
GTCACCAACACAACCACTTTACAGTGGGGCCTGGGCACTTTTGTCTTGGGACTAGGGAGTGTGGAAGAGCTTGGGGAAATGTGGACAGGGTAGTAGAGGAGGTATGGTTACCGCTAAGGGAGGTGAATGAGAGGGGATAGAAAGTTGAGGAAGGTGTTGCCTACTAGGTATAAGCCTCATCCCGAGAATAATAGAGGGTGGGTCTTCTGTAAAACTGCATAGCGCCAGAGGTCGCGGTTCTGAGTCATTGCCTTTGAGAGCTTTAATTGTGCAAGGTCAGCTTTTATTACCTCATCCCAAGTCTTCCTAGGCCTGCCCTGCCTGACTTCATATCTTTGATTGCCTTACTTACTATACTACCGCTAACTTGTACAGCCGGTCCCTCTATTGGGTCGACATATCACAGACTGTCTTTATCCCATGCATTCTCCTCAGTCAGTAATCTTTCATAGCGTCACTTCCATGCTACCTTCTTTTCAGCGTCAGTGAGGGTAAGTTCACCAAAATCATTTCGGACACACTTCTCTCCACCGACGTCACAATTTTCCCTGACACTGTCTAGCAATCCTGAACTCCTCACGTCTTTGATCCTCATGCTGCAAAACATGCTTAAATTTTTCGTTTTGTTTCCCTTCTAGCGAGGTAAACTTGTCGCCTAGCTTCTCTCCTAGCCTTTTGGTAAACTTCCCTGCTACTCCATTATACTAATCTTTCCAAGCCTGTCTTTTGGCCTTAATTTTATCATCTACTTTACTATTCCACCACTAAGTCACTCTCCGTCTTTCAAAGGACCTTCTCCAACCACAGATTTCGCCTGTCGCCTTCAGTAAGTTATCTTCCAGGAACTCCCACTGCTCCTCTATATCGTATGTCTCTATTTGCTCTTCTTTCGATGAAAATATGAGAAGGCCGAATTCCAATAATTTGCTTTATTTTGTATAATTACATAATACGTATTTTCTGTGGCCCATTTATGTTATCATGATATGGACATAATAGATTTAGTTACTGGGGCACAGCAAAATATAAACAAAGAATCAATGATACAGAGACTGTCTGGACTTGCCATGCTATCACTACCAGGAAGGATGTTTACCGCCTTTCCGGATCTCTTATTTGTTACCGTATTATCCGTCATCGAAGACGCTTCTTCCTTGAGGACGCACCACAATTTTGACAACCAAAAATTTGAAAAACAATAATAAACATAAAGATAATGTCCCGGTACTACAAGTCTTGTTACCTAATTTTTATGATATTTTGTTTATTTATTACTATAACTAGGTTTAATTTGGAGGTCATATATAGGCAGTTCAGATTACTTTCTAGCACAGATAATTTTCCTCTGAAAAATGCAACCTTCGGCCTCCAGGATGCATGGTAGATTTCCGAGTCCTATTTTAGGAAAAAAAATAGCCTCTTACAGTAGAATCTATCAATGCTTTCGGTCCCGATTAGAGGTCGATTATAAATTGACAACAACTCAGTTTGTGGCAACTTCCGATACAAAATACAAACCATATGTTATTGAAAGTAAATAATTTCCACTTGACAAAAACGACAAATTTGGTAAAAAAAAAAAAAAAGAAACTTAGCTGAAAAATATTGTTGCTTTCTATGTGGAGATGATAATGATGATGATAAGGATGATGATGATGATAATGATGATGACAATGATAATGATGATAATAGTGATGATGATGATGACAATAATGATGATAATAGTGATGATGATGATGACAATAATAATAATAATTGTTTCTACTTTTGACACAAGGCCTGCAATTATCCCAGTGCATTACTGGTACTTTATTTTATTGACCCCGTAAGGATGAAAGGCAAAGTCAACCTTGGATGGATTTGAACTCAGATCGTAAAGGGCCGTAACTCCATGCTGAAAAGCATGGCGTCCGACCCTTTACCAATACTGCCAATCCACCACCATGATAACAATAATAATAATAATAATATCAACAACAACAAAAACAACAATAATAATATTTATGCTTACCTCTGGATATCTTGGATCAGCTCGTAAAAGCTCAATGAATGTTTTATTTCGATAGATGTAGCCTGATATTGCAGTTGCTGTTAGGAAATATAGCCAGTATTAAACTCGTAAGACCATTATTCAACAGAGTACTCGATACTTGGTATAGTAGAGTGCGACTATATTAGAAAGCGTCGGAGCCCGACAGCTGAGCTCTTCCTGTTTCGACAGCAAATTACGGAATACGGAAGCAATTCCGGAATTAGCTGTTGAAACGGCAAGAGCTCAGCCTCAGCCGTCGGGCCTCGACTCTTTCTCTTTCTAATACACACACACACACACACACACACACACACACACACACACACACACACACACACACACACACACACACATATATATATATATATACACACACACACACATATATAAACATTATGTGGATTGGCAGTATCGGTAGAGGGTCGGACGCCATGCTTTGACGCATAGAGTTACAGCCCTTTCCAATCTGAGTTCAAATCCCGCCGAGGTTAACTTTGCCTTTCATCCTTACGGGGTCGATAAAATAAAGTACCAGTAATGCACTGGATAATTGCTGGCCTTTGCCAAAAGTAGAAACAATTATATATATATATATATATATATATATATCTGTATATACACTGTATATATATAGATGCACGTGTATACACACACACACACACACACACACGCATATATATATATATATAGTCCTTATATACTATGTGTTGTATGGACTGGGAATCGAACTCACAACCTCATTGTTGTATGGACTGTTAAATTCGTTTTATTCAATTTACACGTGCTCACACATTTGCATATGAATCACGTGACCTGGGCAGTCAGTCAGCGTTGGTATTGAAAACTCGGTCACAGACTGCTGCTGACTTACTTTATGTTATTCTGCTACTGTGAGGAGGGGCGTTTTGGTTGTTTCGTACAATACACAAATTATTTGATATAACTCGTTGTGTTTTCTCTGCGAGTACCGAGAGGAATACAACAGAGTTTATTGGCGTCGCCGATAGGATTTACCTACATTGCCGATAGGATTTACCTACATTGCCGATAGGATTTACCTACATTGCCGGGAAATTGTTTATCATAAAAACATGGCGGAACAACAAACAGCGGAGCTAATAAAGTTGTTTAGAGAACAGATGGAACAACAAATGCAACAACACAAGAAAGATATGGACACTCTGATAAAACTGTTTGGTGCTCGAGATTCTGAACAACAGAGTTTATTGGCGTCGCCAGTTGCTTCGACACCAACAGCATTCATCCCACCATTTGCTGCTTTTGATTCAACAACAGAACTATGGCCTGATTACTGGTCAAGATTCTGCACGTTTGTGGCTGCTAACGCTGTACCCGAGCAACGCATGGCACAAGTGTTCCTGACTAATCAGACGGTTGCTATCTACAAACAACTTGCAAATCTGGCTGCTCAACAAAATCCGCCTAAGGATATCAACAAGTTGACAATGGACGAAATTGTTGACTTCATGAAAGAACAGTTCGACCCAAAACTTTTCATTGTGAGAGAACGTTTCAAGTTCTGGAGTGACATGCAACGGAAGCCAGGCGAAACTCTCCAGGAGCTGGGAGCATGTATACGTCAGGATGCAGCTACCTGTGATTTTCCTTCGATCACAAATCCACAAGATGAAGCTCTAAGACAGAGATTTATATGTTCTGTCAATAATGAAGCTGTGTTGAAGGCTATTTTCAAGATCAAGGATACAGAACTAGATTTCGCCCGTGCTGTCCAAGTTGCCATCGGGACCGAAGACGCAGCAAAGGTTGCCAAGGAAACTGTTTACCGTTCCAAAACGAAGCAAGTCTACAAGGTCCAGCAGAACAAGAACAAGGGTCCTCGAAAGAACCATCAGCAGTCTTATTCAACAGACCAGGAGATGTGCTACCGATGTGGAAAGGCCCACAAAGCGACAGACTGCCCCTTCAAAGAAGCCAAATGTCATTTTTGTGACAAAAAGGGACATTTGCAAGCGGTGTGTAGAATGAAACAACATCAGCAACGTAATCATCGCTCACAGAATTACGTGAAAAGAATCACGAAAGCTGAGCTAGTCAAGGCGATCCTTCGTGAAGTTCCCCACGATACTCATAGTTTGAATGTGCCAATAACAATCCAGAACAGACTTTTCACAATGGAATTGGACACAGCTACTACAGGCAATTTTGTTTCCTTGTCAGTTTGGAAACAATTAGGAAAACCGAAGCTGCAAGATGTCAAACATCGGTTTGAATCTGCCAGCAAGCCCGACCTGCCCGTTCTGGGAACTTTCATGGGCCAAACCAAGGATCCAACGACCGGTAAACGGAATTCAATACCCTACATCGTCACCAAGATCCCTGATCTTAATTTGCTGGGACGAAACGCTATCCAGACTCTGGGAATTTCCGTGGACAATGCTCTAGGATTGAAAAGCATAGACAGCCAGGCCAAGAGTGAGGGTGCAGAAGTGATGCATCCAAAGACCTCAAATGAGCCCTATATTTCCATGCAACAAGATTGTCACAACATGTGTGATGAATTCCCAGATCTCTTCAAGCAAGAATTGGGATGTCTTAATGACTTCGAACTGGAAGTGAAGTTCAAGTCGGACGCGACACCGGTCTTTCACAAGGCACGCCCGGTCCCGTTTGCTCTTCGTGATGACCTGGCCAAAGGTTACGAAGAAGGCATCGCCAAAGGAATCTGGAAGCCAGTACAGTTCAACGAATACGGACCGCCAGTGGTACCGATTCGTAAAGCACATACCTCAGGCAACCTGAAGCCCAAACTACGGATTTGTGGTGACTACTCTGTGGGAATTAATGACCAACTTGCAGATCATCGTCATCCAATGCCACTCCCAGAGGAACTGATGCAGAAGCTCGGAGGTGGATTCGGATACACAAAGATTGATCTTGCTGATGCCTATAATCAGATCAAGCTGGCTCCAGAAAGTCAACGCAGGCTTGCACTCAGCACTCACCGTGGGGGGCTCCTGCAGGAACGACTCCATTTCTGAATCAAGTCAGCACCTGGTTACTTTCAGGAGATCATGGAAAACCTGACTCAAGATCTACCTGGTGTGGCCGTCTTCCAAGACGACATGCTCGTCAGTGGGAAAGATGCAAACGATCACCTGAACAACCTAAAGTGTCTGCTCACACGTCTGTGCGACAAAGGACTCAGATGTCGCCGTGACAAGTGCCAGTTTGCACTACCCAGTGTGGAATACATTGGACACACCTTGTCGGCTGAAGGGATCGCGAAGGGATCCAAGGTCGAAGCAGTTTTAAAGATGCCACCTCCAACGAACGTCTCGAGCTTGAAGTCTTTCCTGGGTTCAGTTCAGTTCTATGGAAAGTTTATCCCAAACCTGGCCAACATGGCAGAGCCACTCTATTGCCTTACGAAAAAACGACTACTTGGAAGTGGGGAGATGAAGAACGGTCAGCTTTCGATCAGTTGAAAAATGTGCTTTCATCGGATCGAGTTCTGATACACTTCGATCCAAACAAAACTTTGGGACTGGCTTGCGACGCGTCAAACGTTGGTATTGGAGCAGTCCTGTTTCATCGCTATCCTGATGGAAGCAAGCGCCCAATATCCAATGTGTCCAAGACTCTTACTTCTGCACAGCGTAACTACGGCCAAATTCAAAAGGAAGCCCTGGCCATCATATTTGTCTTGCAGAAGTTATATCAGTATCTGTACGGACATCAGTTTATACTCGTAACTGACCACAAGCCACTGAAATCACTGTTCAGTCCGAGGAAAGGGACGCCACTTCTCGCTGCTAACCGACTAGCACGGTGGACCCTGTGGCTGAACCAGTTTGACTACACCATCGAATATCGGAAAACAGCGGATCATGGCAATGCAGATGCCCTCAGTCGCTTGCCATTTGGTAATGACATCGACTTTGACAGGAAGGAAAATGGTGAAGACATGGACATGGTGTGCGCCATCAAAGCTCTCAGTCTTCAAGTCCAACCTATCGATGCTAACGTCCTCCGTCAAGAGTCAGGGAAAGATCCAGTGATATCTACAACGTGATAGGCTGGCCACCAAAGAATACTGAGATCAATGACGAAATCAATAAGTTCCGGAAGTTATCGGATTCACTCAGTATCTGCCACGGATGCCTTATCCATGGATCGAGAGTTGTGATTCCACATAGCTTACAGCCAAAGATCCTCAATCTTCTGCATCTTGGACACTTTGGCATGGAGCACATGAAACAATTGGAAAGAACTGCTGTTTATTGGCCTGGTATCGATGCTGCTATAGAGAAAACCAGTCGACAATGTGATTCGTGTGGTGAACATCAAAACCAGCCATCCAAGTCTCCAGTTCACCCATGGATGTTACATGAAAAGCCGTGGAGCCGCTTACACCTGGACCACGCAATAAATTTCATGGGCAGTAATTGGTTGGTGATCACGGATGCTTATTCCAAGTATCCATGCATTCATCCTACGTCATCCACATCCTCCAGAGCCACTTTAGATCTGCTTGAAGAAGACTTTGCGCACTTCGGATTTCCTCACACGCTAGTCACCGATAACGCACCAACTTTTATTTCTGAGGAGTTCCAGAGCTGGTACAACGAACGTGGGATCACGCACCTGACAGGGGCACCTTACCACCCAGCTATCAACGGAGCAGCGGAACGTTTGGTGCAGACCTTCAAACAAGCTCTGAGGAAGACTTCTCTTCCGCCGAAGCGAGCACTTCAAGAGTTCTTGATGCAGTACCGGAGAACACCGACATCCAGTGGATTCTCTCCGAGTGAACTTTTGAATCACCGGCAGATACGGACAAGGATTGATTCTCTGCTGCCCTCGCCAGCACACATGGCTCAAGACAAGCAGTCTAAGGAAGCATATAAGTCTCAGATGACTCCGGACTCGGCAGGTGTCGCTAAGGTTACCAGGCAGTACAAGGCTGGAGATCCTGTGTATGCACTGTACTACGGACCTCGCCGAGACAAAGATCCCCGATGGGTACCAGCAATCATTAAGAAGTCATTGGGTACTCGCTGCTTCAACGTTAAGGTCATACCTCATGGCCCGGTGTGGAGACGACACTGGGAACAGCTGCAACCGTGGTACACTACTGAGGAAGACAATGAACCTGTTGATGCAGTAGACACTGTTTTTGAATTTGCAACAGATCACCCGATGGAGATCTCGGAAATCGTGCCACTAACTCCACGACAGACCAGACCCAAAACCTTGTTGCCCGTTCCAGAGTATGGACCAGACAATCGAAGACGGTCCAAGAGAACTCGTAAACCCCCAGAGAGACTTTGCTGTTGATGCTTCTTTTGTCGCATCAATTTCGGTGGGGAGGTGTTGTATGGACTGGGAATCGAACTCACAACCTCATTGTTGTATGGACTGTTAAATTCGTTTTATTCAATTTACACGTGCTCACACATTTGCATATGAATCACGTGACCTGGGCAGTCAGTCAGCGTTGGTATTAAAAACTCGGTCACAGACTGCTGCTGACTTACTTTATGTTATTCTGCTACTGTGAGGAGGGGCGTTTTGGTTGTTTCGTACAATACACAAATTATTTGATATAACTCGTGTTTTCTCTGCGAGTACTGAGAGGAATACAACACTATGGAATGCTGTTCGCTTTTCGCTGCAGTGTTTTCTATACCTTTCATTTATATATATATATATATATATATATATATATATATATATATATATATATATATATATATATATATATATATACTAGCATTAAAGCCTGGCATTGCTCGGGGTCAGTAAGTTACCAAAGTTAGGTTACACCACCCATTTTATAGCAGCACTTTTTTGTCTGCCAGGCACTAGGTGAATGAATTGCAGACCTGGACTGCCGAAGCAGGAGCTGCGCCAGCAGTGACAATTGTAGTTTCGCCTATGGATATTATCTCTGTGCAAAGAAGTGTTGAAATTTATTGTTTCACAGTACTTGGGCAACACGCGCGTAAACGATGCCAGCCGAACAACAGAGCTGCGATGGAGTTGTTCTGCATGGTTGTCTAATGTGTGTTTTCTAAATTTAAGACAGTAGGGAGGGGTGTGATATGGGGGAGAGTTAGCTGCTGTTTCTAGCAGGTTTAGTGACCTTATAGAGGATATGTGTTTTCTAAATTTAAGACAGTAGGGAGGGGTGTGATATAGGGGAGAGTTAGCTGCTGTTTCTAGCAGGTTTAGTAACCTCATAGAGGATATTATTGTGTATAGTAAATAAACTGATACTTCTTTCTTCCACGTTCGTTGAGAGATGTTTTAAAAAAGATTTATCGCTATTTTTTTTTGTTGTTGAATAAATTTATCTGTTGCTTTTGAATAATTGTTGTTTCGTATGAAATGAAATCATTTCTCTTCGTTGTCATTGAAGTAAATAAATGTTTGACCGTTCAACACTAAAAAACAAACGTTCTCTCTCTCTCTCTCTCTCTCTCTCTCCCCCCCTTCATTTTTCTCTCTCTTCTTTCTTCGGCGTTCCTAAAGGAAGTTTGTAAGTTTAAGCGTATATAAGAGAAATTTGCAGCATGTATGTAGTTTTATCGAATTTTAAGGGGAGTAGAGAGAGATAATCAGATTGAATTAGAGGGATAAAGCGTCATGTATTTAGTTTTATCGGTTATTTCCGTAATTGTTGGTGAGTTTGAAATAAATAAATAGTCGTTGACCTATGTTAGACCATTTACAACATTCTTACAGACTTTGAGTCGAATCGGTTTGAAATTGTGCAAATGTATAAACATGGAACATGCACACACACACACACACACACACACACACACACACACACACACACACACACACACACACACACACAACAACAATCTGCCTTTTATAGATAATGATATATATATATATATATATATATATATATATATATATATATATATATATATACATACACTATTTCTCTCTCACACACTTTCTCATATACACATACATCCGTGTGGCTTGCAAAATTAGTGCAAAATGTATTTTAGCAGCACTTAATGCCTAAATTTTAAATTTTGCGTGGCGAAAATATACTTCTTAGAAATATACTATATACATACGATAGAAATATACTTATATACATATGATAGAAATATACTTATATACAAATGATAGAAATATACTTATATACAAATGATAGAAATATACTTATATACATGATAGAAAAGTACAATATACACGAGAGAAAAATACTATCGCAGAATGATTATATAGTTTTACAGACTCTTTATGATATTTCAAATTTTTTAAATCTTACCCATAGTATGAGAGTGGAGACTCATTGCAAAAAGTGGGGTGTCTGGATAAGGCCAATAACAAGCAGCGTCAGCGGTAAAATCTGTAATAATAATGATTTCTTATTTAGGCACAAGGCCAACAATTTGAGGAGAAGGGTAAGTCGATTAAATCGACCCCAGTGCATTACTAGTGCTTTATTTTATCAACCCCGTAAGGATGAATGGCAAAGCTAACCTCGACGGGATTTGAACTTAGAACATAAAGGGGTGTAATTCTATGCTGCAAAGCTCTACCGATACGATACTGCCAAAACCATCGCTCTTACTGTAGAACAAAATGACTGTAGAAAAACATCAATAAGAACAAAGAATGATCTTGTCCAGGACAACATGGCGATCAAAGACTTAAATCTTGGAAGACAAACTTGAATATGGCATAAATAGACTTTAAAAAAGCTTACGATATGATGTCCCATGCGTGGAATCTTCAACACATGAAGATGTTCAAGGTAGCAGATAATATAAGCAAATTGGTAGAATATAGCATGAAGGATTGGAGAATTAATTTGTACTCATATAATAGTTTCCTAGGCAGTGTGAACATAAACAGAGGTATTTTTCAGGGCAATTTTCTCCCATTGCTGTTTGTCATTGCTCATACCAATATCATTTGCACTGAGGAAGGTGAGGATGAGATATAAATTAGGGAAAGATGCTTCTAACCTATTTTAAAACTAACTGTAGTTTATGACCGAGTTGAAACTATTTAGTCGCGTACAGATAGTCGAGAGGTGCAACCAGAACACAAGCATGGTATTTGGTGACACAAAATATGCAGTGGTCAAGGGAAAAGTCCCATGTAACAAGCATCGAATTACCATCAAATGTACATAAAACATATCTACATAAACTAAAATCTCTCCTTAAGTCAAACCTGCACACAAGAAATTTGATAGAAATAGCATAGAACAGCAGCAATTTCTTTTGACAAATCACAAGAAATTACCATTTAGAAGATAACGTGGACTGAGATGTATTGTCTCAGGGGTATGGTTTTACGTATATTGTCTTAGAGGTATGGTCTCAGGGGTATTTGGAGTTGAATGGCTTCAAATAAGAAGTCGGAATTCACGAGAATAAACTCAGAGTTGGCAACAAAATATTATGTGTTGTGAACAACCCTCGTGTATTAATTCTAAAACCCCCACTCACATACACACACCCAATATTCCACTTTCTAAAAAAATAACGAAATCAAGGATTAAGAAGCAAAATATTTAAAAAAATATTTTTTATTTTATGCAGTATTAGCAGTGGTACCCGGCGTTGCACAGGATAAGGTATTTTGGAACGTGGGCCGCCAACAGACCTAATCGTGGAAAAACTGCATGCCTGGACAATATGTAAAGAAAATAAACCGAATACTCTGATGGCTGGATAATCTTTAAGATTTTCCTCAATGAAGCAGGAAAAATGCAGGTTTTCACCTAATGCGGGCCCTAGGGGATCAAGAAAATGAATTTTTTTATGTGCATAATATATCTTGAAATTTCTGGAAAATCGGCTAGACGTAACGCCTGAAAAAAGCCCTAAAAAGCTGAAAAACGCAGTTTTTCACCCAATGCGGGCCCTAGGGGATCAAGTGACCCTTATATATAAAGTACTAGCAGTGGTACCCAGCATTGCACGAGATAAGGTATTTTGGAACGCAGACCGCCAATAGACCTAATCGTGGAAAAACTGCATGCCTGGACAATATGTAAAGAATACTCTGATGGCTGGATAATCTATAAGATTTTCCTCGATGAAGCAGGAACAATGCAGGTTTTCACCTAATGCGGGCCCTAGGGGATCAAGAAAATGAATTTTTTTTATGTGCATAATATGCCTTGAAATTTTGGGAAAATCGGCTAGACGTAACGCCTCAAAAAAGCCCCCAAAAGCTGAAAAAATGAAGTTTTTCACCTAATGCGGGCCCTAGGCCATAAAAAAGTTGGATTTTCTTTGCTCACGATATGAAGAAGAGACTGACTAATACATAGTTGCAATTTCAAGGAAATCATGTCAAGTTGATTGAGTCCTGCTGGTGGGCCTCGCTTTTCGTGTCTCGCTGTTTATTATGTTGAATATCGTTTACATAAAAATCACAACAGTTAATTCTACTCTCTTTCTCTCTCTCTCTCTATATATATATCCTAAACGGACGGTAGTCCGTTTAGTAATATTGTTGTGGTCGTGCTTTCGTTGGCAATCGTCTGTTTACGTCAGTACAGCGCGGCTCTACTTTATTTAACTGAGATAAAACTTATATGAGCATGAACAGTAGATCATTACGCATCTTTTGGCTTAAAAATCTAGAAATTTGGTCCAGCGGGAAAAAGTTTATAATCAAAGTTTGCTGATAAATCTTGTGTTCAAGCGGGTGAGTAGTAAGCGTGACGCTAGGGGAGGTAATTACGAGGTAATTACAAGGGGAGGTGATCTAATATATTTCAAATTGTATTTTTAACTAAATTCATTTATCATAGTCTAATATTTTAAAAATAGGTGAGTGCTCCACGATGATGACCCATGTGGAGGGGATGCTTAGGAGCCATCCAGATATCATGTGACCATTTTTGGTTCGCCGTGTCCACATGATATCTGGATGGCCCTTTATACTAATTAGTCATTTATCTGCATAAAAATTATACCAGATCATTCTGATTATTGGCTTGAAATCTTTTACAAAATTAGTATGAGCAACTAAGAGGTCATCAATAGAAATAGAATTACTTTTTGGAGTTTTCATGCACAGCATTTTTTGGGATTTTAAATAAGAGTTAATATCATAATTCTTATTTTATATACCCACATTGCAGATACAGAGAAACATAACAATCCTATATAAAGGTCGTAGACAGCAGTATCAGTTTTTATCCGTAACACCATTGAAATGCACAAGTTTCACCAATTCACTATTATGCACTAATCATCTCAAATGCATTCATGATTTACTAGCTTTGTCATTAAGCCAGTTGCCTCAACTAGATTGCAATTATACTCAAAAGAACTTTAAAATGTCGATCACTTGTCAGTAATTCACTATGATCTTTTAATTATTAGATAGTTGTTGCTTGCATTGCCTTAAAAAATAGTAGACCAGATAGAAAAATGCGTACAGCAAAAAAAAGTAATATTGTTGGAATATAAACCTTTAAAAATACAGGACAAGAAACTAAAATAAAACTTTAAAAGAATAGGACAAGAAACTAAGATAAAACTTTAAAGAATTGGACGAGAAATAAAAAATTTTACAATAATATTAGTGGCAAAATTTTTTTATTCGTTTCCTGTGCTATGCCCCAGTATCTTCTTGATTAGTGCATAATAATTGTCATGCTCTCATTGTGCGTTGCTCCTGAGCGGTTGGTTCTGGTTGGAGTTGGTTGGCTGAGCAGTTCTGCTCCGTCAGAATGACCAGTGCAAGAAGAATTGGCCGATGCAGCTGCAGGTTTCCTCCAAGAATGCACTTCTGGTCCTGCAACACCAGACGAAGATGGAGAAGACGACCGGGACAAGATGTCGACTCTGACCACCGACTACGGCACCTCCCTCAACCACCGGTCCTCCCTCCCTCTGTCCCGTCATCCCTCCAGTCCTCCTGCTCCCCCTTCCTGTACCAGAAAGCTGTGGCACGCATTCATCTGGACTGCCGGACTTGAACTCAAGGACAAGATGCAAGGAGAAGATGGACGGGTTGGTCAAGATCAAGGATGAGCGGGACGACAAGACCGTCCGCTGCTGCTCAAGATCTGTGCTCATGGGCCCATGGGTCCATTCACATTATGCATGACACATGAGGCGTGTCGCCGAATGATGAAATAGGGGTATGGTTATGGCCCAATTGGTGTTCAAACCAGGATCAAATGATCCCCCCGGTCTGACGACGACCTCTGAATGTGGAACCCAAAGCCTATGAATGTGGAACTCGATTTTTTACCAATAAAAATTTTGCCACTAATATTATTGTAAATTTTTTTTATTTCTTGTCCAATTCTTTAAAGTTTTATCTTAGTTTCTTGTCCTATTCTTTTAAAGTTTTATTTTAGTTTCTTGTCCTGTATTTTTAAAGGTTTATATTCCAACAATATTACTTTTTTTTGCTGTACGCATTTTTCTATCTGGTATATATATATATGTCTCTTTGTCTGCCTATCTGTCTGTCTACTTCGATGACTAGCTATTTACATGCAACTTTATCTTATATATTTAGATACCATTTACCAATATATGTTCATGTATATATTTTCTTACGATAATCAATATTTGAAATTGTCTTACCTATTGCTTTAGCCGGAATGTACCCAATATTTCCAAAAAGAGCGAGAGCTGCTACATATTTCGGTCTGCAATAATAACAAACACTTTCATAGAAAAAGCTTACCCATTTATAGGAACCAATCATTTGAATTAACACAAGTGTATGACTGGTATTGTTTTTTTTTTTTATAAACCCAAAGTGATGAAGTGAAAAGTCAACAGCGGATGTGTTGTAACTCAACACAGGTCAGAATTAATTATTGGTTTTTAATTTAGGCACAAGGCCAGCAATTTGGAGGAGTAACACTGAACCGCTTGTGAGTCTTTCATTCATCTTGTTCAGTTCTTGCAATGATCAGTTCAACATGTCAAATTTTAGCATTAGAATTGGCACAGCCAAAGTGTTATTGGCAATATGCTTGTTGTACGCTGAGAGTGCTCACGATCACATTATTTTACTTTCCTGAGATATTCATTCTTGGTCTTCTGCTTATGTATGGGTCCATCATGTCTGACATTCTCCTCTCGTCCAAGATATCTATAATGGTCCCCTGAATGTAGAGGATGTATCGCCAAGCCGTTCAATTTTAGATTTTTTGGGGAGGGAACAACTTTTCCACATTTTATAACTCACAATGTGTATTTGGACTTACCAAATTTTCATTCCATTATATCTGTAGAAAATCGGATAATGAGGCCCAGTTGTTTTTGATGTGGTTGATATTTGGCCCATACAACTTCCAGTGGTTAATAAAGAAGTGTGTTATACTACCAAAAGGTTTCTGGCACGTCAGCGACTCAACAGCCAAGTTCGTGCAGATCCCGACTAATGAATATGGGGCAAGTTTGGGTTAACCACATCATACATGACTTTATTACCATCAGCAAAGTGTAAGCTGAACATTTTAGTAGGGCCTTAAAATAGGAAACATCAGGAATATTCGGATAAAAATCATTATCGTTTATGAATATACATTAATACTTAGAGAAGACAGAATCTATACATTAATACTTACAGAAGACACGATCTATACATTAATACTTTGAGAAGACACGATCTAGTGAACATTGAACGAAAATATTGACATACTCGAAAGACATAAAAACTTAGGAAGAAAGATAGAATAAAAATAATGGATAGAAAAATGAAAACTAAAGGATATGAATAGTAAATAGCATGTAGGATTAGATTAGTAGATAACATATATGATTGTATTAATAGGTAACATGTAGGATTGTATTAGTAAATAACATGTAGGATTGCATTAGTAGATAGTTTGTAGGATTGTATTAATAGATAACATGTAAGAGTGTATTAGTAAATAACATGTAGGATTGTGTTAATAGATAACTTGTAGGATTGTATTAGTAGATAACATGTAGGATTCTACTAGTAGCAGGGATATTATAGACCGATTACCATTTGGGTTCTATCAACTCAGCCAGAGTGAGTGGTTCTATTTCCATATTTCATATGAAAACACTTTTATATTTATTTACAATCAAGAGACATATATAAGCAACGGGAATACTTCATAATCAACGAATATTTTGTTAGCTTGTGATGGCTGCAACTTGGTAAGCATGAGCATCACGGACGAGGCTTTATTAGTCATGCTAGGGCCAGCAATACCATGCATCGCAAAAAATGGCATATATCAAGCGATGTCTGTGCTTGAAGTTTTTTCAAGTGAGGAAAGGCTTTGCACGGGGCCAATCCCACTCTCTGAACATCAAATGCATTTGCCCATAAAGAAGAACGGGTCTACATCATTGGATATAAATAGCCCCCTATAGATTAAGAGTAGGCTACATGAAAGTCATTCTAGGGTATTCTTTCCTTAAAGGATTCATGATCATGTATATATGATAAGTTGCTTCATTTTATTAGAAATGTGATATGAGATGGAACAGACTTAAACTAAAATAAAGTAACTTGCTTCTCAGTTGTGATTCCTAGTTTCACTCCTATATGGTTGAAGTCTTCTTGACCAGTATTCACTGTAATAAACAAAATTAGCAGAAAGATGAAAGACCAAAATCGACTTTGCAGGAGGGAATTGAACTTTTTGGAAAAATGATTCAAGACAGAAAATTAAATTCTCATTACGTAAGAGATCTTCTTCTTCTTCTTCTTCTTCTTCTTCTTCTTCTTCTTCTTCTTCTTCTTCTTCTTCTTCTTCTTCTTCTTCTTCTTCTTCTCAATTTGGAGAAGTAGCAGCTCTCTGATCTACACATTCTCTCGAGTAACGTTACTCCAAAGACACTTAGAAGAACCCCCTTTCGGTCACTTGTATTCGCGTTCATATTATTTTGGTCATTACCCAAGATTCATTAAGTAAGATGAGATGTATAATTTAAAAAGTGAAATTATTAATAAACAATTCAGGTTTGTACTTACGTGTCATATTCTCACGACCATGGACCTGAACTACAACATAGTTGTAATTCTTTTTAATATGAAAACCATAGTCTGAAAAGCAAGAGACAATCTATAGATAACAAAAATCACCATATGATGAAAGTCTAAAGTCTAAAGTCTGTCTTGAGCCTGGAGGTTTATCAGGCCGTGCTTATCCCGGTTTCCGTGACCGAGACTACAAGACACCTGGATAGGGTGCCACTCCATCGCACAGTTAAACCCCCAGCTATTACTGGTACTCATTTTCAGTTGAGTATACTGGAACAATGTGAAATGAGGTGTTTTGCTCCAGAACACAACACACAACCTAGTCTGGGAATCGAACCAGAACATGATGATTATAAGTCCAACGCCCTTTCCACTAGGCCACGCCCCTCCACATAAGATCAAAGACGGAATCTTTAAAGCGTAAACAATTTCAGAACTGAGGTGACGCAGATAATATAATCTAGTCATAGATATATAGCCTAAGACAAGTTGGAACGTCTCTGATCATAACTTTGCTCAATCATGGATGACCTGTGGGTAAAATACTTGCTTTAAAAAGAATTACAGACGTGGCACCATAAGTAGACCCTTCCTCATCCATAGTACTCTGTGAGGATTATTTGAACTCAGAACTTATGCTCTAGCATTTCTGACATTCCATCATCATACTAATATACGTGGCTATAACATACCTTTTGGTAAATTCCATGCAGGACCGTCTTTTGCTGCAGCCCACAATGCATCACTGTGTCCACCGAAACAAACTTCCTGCGGCGTTGTACATTCCCTGCCAAACAAAACAAAACAAACAAAATCATTACGTGATTTCTAACCAAGATTTAGTTAACTTAAAAAAATATTGGGAAATTTGTAATTTGAAAACATAGTCATTACAGTGCAGTAGATAACTATTATTATGGTTATCTGCATTGTGGTGACTATATTTTCAAATTATGTGAAGAGTAAACAAGAAACCATAATTGTTAAAGACTAAAGACTGTGACCATAATGTCGTAGGCTTGCTTCCTGGACTGGGTTGTGTTTTGTGTTCTTGAACCAACCATTTCATTTCACGTTGCACCAGTATACTCAACTGAAAATGACTATCAGTAAATGCTGGGGTCCTGTCCAGGGGGGAGTCATGTACTCTCAGTCGCTTAACTTTACGGAAACCGGGTTAACCACCAGCTTGATGAGCCTCCTGGCTTGAGACAGATTTTAGATTTAGACTTTGTTATATTATATTATTGGTATCTAATACTGGTACATGACCAGAAAATATATGGGCAGGGTATAGTCGATTGACTCGATACTAGTATATTGGTGGTAGTTATTTCATCGACCCAGAAAAAGATCAAAAGCAAAGCGAAACTCATCAGATTAGAACGTAAAGGGACGTAACTAAATGCTGTAAGGTATTTTTCCTCTGTCACTCTATCGACACTACCAAGTCAACGCCTTGTTATGCTATATTATCACAAACACAGGTGTTTGTTTTGAACAAGGTGTTACGTTTATATATAGTCTTCAAAAGAAAGACAGGTATGAGAAGCACAGAATTAACTAGTTTTATTAGAAGTTTAGTGGTTGAAAGTAGACACAGCATGACCGAATGGCTAATATGTTCACTATATAATCATTAAGTCCCGGGTTCGATCCCACAGCATAGTATCTTTGTTAAGTGTAATTTACCATATCCTTGAATAAATCCATGTTTTGTGAGATAATTTGCTTAGATGGAAACCGTTTAGAAACCGGTCAGATTGACTTCACCTGTAATTCAAAAGGTCTCCTTGTCATGTAGTGTGTCATGCTGAATCTCCCTGAGAATTACGTTATGGAATGTTCATCCACTTACACGTTAATTTTACGATCAGCTGTTCCATTGGTCGAACAAGTGGAACTCTCATCGTCGAAACCGATGGAAGTCCATTTGTAACAGCAGTACCATTGCAGAGTGAAGGCATACTGTATGTTGGTTCTTGCCTGATATTTGGAGAGATTCAGTAGCTGATAGACAGCTACTAATTAACTTGGCTAACATCTGGAATCCAAGGAATGTGGTTATGGTTTAGGCTGGCAACGATTAATCCATAAGAGGTTTAGTGGAAGAATCTGATAAGTTTAATTGCTGTAGATAATGAAAAAAACTAACGTTTCGGAATCTGCTCCTTCGTTTAAGTGGAGAAGAGAGAGAATTTCTGTTGTAACTTTAATTGTTGGTGCTTTGTATTTTATCTGCATATAACCAAAACAATAACCCTGCATCTACACCCTCTCTCTTTCAGATGAAGGTCAGCGTCCTGAAACGATAGTTCTGCCTTATTCACGTCAATTGAACTGTCCTCCAAACAACTTGATTTATGAATAAAGCAGATATTATACAAATGTCATTGGGTTTGACTATTTTAACACCATGGAACTTAAACGAAATCATACTCCTACACCTTTTTCTTTGTAGGAAGCAGTATTAGGAAAAAAACCCAATCAAACATAAAATATAATACAAATAAACTTGGAAATGTATTAATATTAAGCTAGCAGATCAAATATTGGAAATAAAAGAGATAACGTACCAAATGTCGGCTGTGTTTAGTTGAGAATTGCATGCAGCAACACTAATATGACGGATAGTCTTTGTCGGACGAATTGGAATGAATGATTCTGAATAATAATAATGATAATAATAATAACAATAATTTCTTTATTGGCCACGGGGGTTGAAACATAAAGGACAATACAAAAGAACAGGAACAGCGGGAATTTACATAAAATGTGTAAAAAAAAAAGAAAACAGAAAACAGTTAACAATAAATAAATAACAACAGAATTCCCCAATGGGTGGGTGGAGCATCACTCAGGAATAGTTTAGCAACTCCACAGATCCGAAACCACTCTAATTCTCTCTCTATATATATATAAAATATGTAGTTAAGAAAGCCACAACAATGCAGAGGGAAATCTCGAGGTAGGAAGTGAATGATAGATAGGAGAAACAGGAGAAAGTGAAAATTGAGAGAGACAAAGATGAAAACAAAACAAAGGTAGAAGGGTTACCGTAGTGGAGATTTAATCCCAATATTTCGGGCTCACGCCCATCAACGGGGGAAAGTTCCAAAAGGGGGGGGGGGGAACAGGCCAAGCGGAGAAAGTTGTGATGTCGTTAAGACAGGAATGCCGTCTTAACATTCCTGTCTTAACGACATCACAACTTTCTCCGCTTGGCCTGTTCCCCCCCCCCTTTTGGAACTTTCCCCCGTTGATGGGCGTGAGCCCGAAATATTGGGATTAAATCTCCACTACGGTAACCCTTCTACCTTTGTTTTGTTTTCATCTTTGTCTCTCTCAATTTTCACTTTCTCCTGTTTCTCCTATCTATCATTCACTTCCTACCTCGAGATTTCCCTCTGCATTGTTGTGGCTTTCTTAACTACATATTTTACACATTTCACAATGCTTCAAGCAAACTTTAACACCCTCATATATATTTATATAATATACAGAGCATTTGTAGTTGTCCCAAATTGAAGGATGAGTATTTTAAATTTTATTTTATCATGAGTTAATGCTCTATTAATTTTTCCCTGGATTTCACTAAATTCTGTTGGATAAATCTATATCCTGATTCTTTTTTAATTGAGTTTGAATTATTTTTCCGACATCTTACGTTAACTATTTTCCCATTTTGACGCTATAGTCACTTATATATTATGGAATACTGTTGGCTTCTTGCTACAATACATTTATATATATATATATATAAATTTTATATATATGTATATATATATATATATATATATATATATATATATATATATATATATATATTTATATATATATATATATATATATATATATATATATATATATATATATATATATATATATATATATATATATATATATATATATCAAATTTAATATAGAAATGGCTTCTACAGGATTAGAACGTAATACGGTGACTGTTGGTTTTCCCGATGAAGCAGTATTCCCTATAGAAGCCAATTCTCTTTCTCTCTCTCTCTCTCTCTCTCTCTCTCTCTCTCTCTCTCTCTCTCTCTATATATATATATATATATATATATATATATATATATATATATATATATATATATATATATATAAATAAAATGGTGAGCTGTGTGGTTGCAATCAAGTATAATGGAAATAAAAGTTACGGACGAAAGAGGGTAATATATGTGGTCAGCTGTCTGCCAGGAATCATAGGTATTTCTTCGCTATAGAGACAAGATACCTCAGCCTAGGGCGAACAATAACTAAAATAAGCCATTGGGACAAAAAAGGGGGGGAAAGAGAGAAAAAATATAAACAGACACGAAGGGTGAAGCAACTCAAAGAGAGGAGAAATATCAAGTCAACAACTCATTTCGAACAAGATCTAGCGAGTTTGATGAGAGAAACAAGACACGTCTTCACTGTAGCCGTGTGAGCGAGAGAAGAGACTGCTTACAGTGGCGGACGAGGGAGGAAGCGAGCGGAGAGAGGACGAACAGCAGAGAGGCAGCGAGTGAAAGCAAGGGGAAGCGAGAAAGATATATATTTCTATTTATTTGCCACTAGGGCATCAAAGATTGGGACAAATACAAAGGGGGGAGTTTACATACATTTAAAAAGACGTGTAAAAAACATATAACAAATTAAATTTAACAATCGATGTCCTCAATAGGGAGGGGCGTTGACATGGATCGCACACACCCCCGAAAAAATGTGCAACCCTCCTCTTCAGGAGCACAAAGAGCGGGTGCTTCCTTCCTCTTCTCATTCTTCTCCTCTCTCACCTACAGACTGATATAGAGAGAAGGCCCATTCACTCGGGCCATTCTCGCTACTTTCACCCATCTTTCATAAAACTTGCTGGGGTAGAGCACCTCTCTCTCCATTCTGATCCTTTTTCTAAAGTGGTACTTGAAAAAAAAGACCAGTTGTTGGCCGGAGAGATAGGTGTCTGACCTCAGCCCTTTCAACCTTGTCCACCATACAACTTCTTTCGCCATGGCTATCACACAGAGGAAAACTGCCTCTCCTTCGTTTTTGAAAGGGAGAGGCGGTTTGATTGTGACAATGTTCTCGGTGGTCAACCGGATTGGTCCCACCCGCGACAGTAGTCGTTCTACATAGTCCCACAGGTCAGCAACGCCCGGGCAGTGTACGAATGCGTGTGCGACGGTTTCCTCGTCACGCACGCATCTTGGACAGATCTTCTTCGAGGGGTCCCTACCCGGGCGCCCGTGTCTGTAGAGCTTGTCCCGAACGGGTAGAGCTCCTCGGTAACATTGCCAAGCCAGGGACTTTTGGAAGTTGTCCATCGGTCCCGGGCCAAACGTCCTACCGAACAGACTGGCCAGCTCGTCCTCCTCCATGCCCAGAGCCTCTCCGAGAGCGTCGTCGCACTTACTGCGCACCAACCCTCTATAGAATGTTGAGGTTGAGTCTCCACTGATTGCCGGATCCGCTTGCCAGAGGGCCGTGAGCGCCTGGGCACATTCAATGTGCCAGTCGCCCACTTTTCTCGGTCTTTGCTTGACCCAGGATTGCAGCTCGGTGAGTGAGACGAGTCTCGGAAAGGCTCGCCTCACAAACAGGGCCCACACCGGTTGACCGGTGAGGAATACCTGGAGGTGCCGTAGCCTTAATGCGTGTCTACGCATCGTCAGCCACGGCATCCCCAGCCCTCCGTTCGAAGGGCGTTGACAGCAGATGGATCTTCTCACCAAAGGAGCCCGCTTCTTCCAAAGAAATCGGAAGAGCGCGCGCTCCATTTTGGCGAGTGTTTTCTCTGGGCAAGGCACGACGGTCAAGCGGTAGTAGATGACGGACGCTATATAAGCGTTCGCCACCTCCGTTCGACCTTTCAGGGATAGTTTGCACTCGGCCCATTTCTGGGCGAGTGCAAACACCTTGCCCGTTACCTCGTCCCAGTTTTTCTCCACCTGGAGGTCCGGTTCGAACCAGACCCCGAGCAGCTTCACCGGTCCCTCCGTCCAGCGTCCGACGATGCCGTCGGAGGGCATCGTTTTGCCCCTCCACGTCCCGAGTTGCAAACCGACGGACTTGTCCCGGTTCAGCTTGGCTCCTGTGAACCTTTCATATTCCTCCAGTAAGGTGCCGATCTGCCCGATTTCTGAGGCGCACGACACTATTACTGTCACGTCATCGGCGTAGGCCGACACCGCTTTCCGCAATCCCGGTTCCAAGGGGATGCCCTGCAACAGCTCCAGCTTCCTCAGTAGTGGCTCGAGAGCCAGCACATACAGGAGGGAGGAGAGAGGGCATCCCTGTCGAATGGATCGCGTGATTTGGAACGGCTCCGAGAGGTAGCCGTTCACCTTGACCCTCGAGCAGGTGTTGCTGCTGTGCATTGCAGCAATCCAGCCCCTGAAAACGGGTTCGAAGCCTGCCGCCGCGAGCACCGCATCCAGGTACCGATGGTCAACCCTATCGAACGCTTTAGATTGATCCAAGTTGATCAGGGCCCCACCAAAGCCGGGTTCGTTCCCTACCCTCTCTACGATGTATCGCATGAGGTGGAGGTTGTCGTGTATGGACCTGGACGGGATTGCGCATGTCTGCGCTTTTCCCACCAGGTTCCCGATGACAAGCGCCAACCTCTTCGCTAACACCTTGGCCAAAATCTTTAACTCTGTGTTTAGCAGAGTTATGGGCCTGAAGTTATCTATGTCATCCCCCTTGTTCTCGTCCTTCCTCACCAGCGTGACTACGCCCTTGGTCACAGAACTGGGAATTCTCCCGTTCTGTTGCCAGTTGCAGTAGACCGCCTCGAGGAAACCGGAGAACAAGCCCGGCATCGCTACATAAAGTTCGTATGGTAGACCATCGAGACCCGGAGATTTGCGTTTGCCGCATTGGCTCAGCGCTTCCCCTATTTCAGCGGCTGAAATCGGCCTCTCGCAGGACTTCGCCTCCCCGTCCGAGAGCCGCGCCAGACCGTCGAGGTATGGACCGAAATCCATGGCCCAGCCGTCCTCTCTCCGCTGGTTCGTCCACCACTGTAAGCAGTCTTTTCTCTCGCTCACACGGCTACAGTGAAGACGTGTTTTTTCTCTCGTCAAACTCGCGAGATCTTATGTTCGAAATGTATACAGACGTACAGTAGTATATATATATATATATATATATATATATATATATATATATATATATATATACATACATGCACACATACATATATGTATGTACGTATACATACTTATATTTAAGTAACAGCCGTACTAAGAGTGAGAAATGAAATTTCGTTTCATTTTTTCCGTTTATCGTTTTCGGTACCCCGGCCGATTAACTCACTCGATATGCAAATTAGGCTACTCAGCCGTTAATATGCATAAGGAAAGTATATACTTTCAGACGTTCAACCATCTGGCAGGAAGGTATACGTTGCTGACGATAGCTAATAAGCTTGAAACTAGTACGGCGTTCCTTTGTCAGTGTTGAACAAATGAGCAACGATGGTTGCTAGACACTGTACGGCTTAATACGGGATGTTTGTTTACAAACACACCGAGCATTATAATAAATGTTCGGTGAATCCATACGTACATATATATATGTGTGCATGTATGTATATATATATATACATACTACTGTACGTCTGTATACATATATGTATGTACGTATACATACTTATATATATATATATATATATACTCTTTAACTCTTTTACCTGTTCCAGCCATCCGGCTGAGGCCATGCTGGGGCACCGCCCTTGTTGCTACACATTTTATCTCCAACCTGTATTGGTTGGCCACTGGTGCAAGAGGGAGTTCGTTGCTGCAGCCCTTAGGTTTCCTTCGTACCTTGCTGTGGGCTCATCCGGGATCCTGGATAGCAAGGTGTCGAGATGTTTCTTGAGGACATCCACCTCCACACCATGCAGATCCCTTAGATCCCTCGGCAGCTTGTTGAAGAGTTGAGGGCCCACGAACCCCCGGCTATTGCAATATCTGCTCCTTATTCTAAATGTGGAAGACGGAACCTTTGGTACCACACAGTGACGTCCTGTTCGACGGTTGGTCCAGCTCCCAATGCCAAAGTTTGGTGCTAGTCCCTCCAGGATTTTCCGCATGTAGATCACTGCGTATCTCTCCCGTCTTCGTTCCAAGGAGTAAAGGTTCAGTTCTGTTAGCCTCTCCCAGTAGCTTATCTCCTTCATCGCCGCAATCCTCTTGGTGTAGCTTCGCTTGATTGCCTCAAGCTCCGTTGTTAATTTGACACTATGGGGTGACCACAACTGGGAGCAATAGTCCAGGCGGCTTAGGACAAATGTCCTCCATAGTGTCAACATGGTGTCTCGATCTCTTGTCCGGAAAGTCCCCAAGATCATGTTTATCATTGATTGACCAACGGTAAAAAATACAGATATAAATACATATATATAGTCTAACAAAGTTCTTTCGTTGCACATCTGCAACATCATCAGTGGTACTATTATGTTTCCTCCTGTTGTATTGTATGTCTACGCCATTTTTATTTTATCTGTTTATTTATTTATTTTTGTCTTCTTCTCTGCGCATGCGTTTGCGTGTGTGTATCGTGTTTGGTGTGTGTATTCGAGATTGGGTGACTGTGTTTTGGTTATTGTATTCTATCTAGTTTATTAGTATATATGTTTGTTGTTATTGTGCTTGTGTATATATTTATTTATTTATTTATTTATTTATTTATATTTCTCTTAAGTCAGTATTGTTTGTTTGGGTGTTGTTATTCCATTCATTTTTCTGTTTAGCTTTGGCTTTCTGAGCTCTATTTCAGTTGCCTATCTGATTTGCTTAACTGCTGGGTCATTTCTATGTTTAGATATTATTTTAATATCTATGTTGTTTATGTTACCGTCATGTTGTTGTCTGGCGTGTTCGTATAGTACTGAACCGTTTTTTGTCCTTTTAATTTCCCCCAGTGTTGGTCTATTCTTTCTTCTATGCTTCGAGCTGTCTCGCCTATGTATGTTGTCATGTTTCTGCAAGTACCCTCTGTACATCTTATGCTATAGACTACATTTCTAGTTTTACAGTTTATCTGGGGGTTTACTTTACATATAACACATTTCTTACTAGTACAGTGGGTTTTCTTAGAAGGGTATGTTTTGCTGATCAGGGATTTTATTGTAGTTCCTGGCTTTTCTACCACTTTAATCTTTAAGTGGGTCTTTCTCAGGGCCTTTCTACATTGGTTAGCTAATTTCCCTCCAGGAGAAGTGTCTACGAACATGACACTCTGGCATCTCTGGTTGTCGTACTATGAGGTGGCTTTCCCTATCTTATATTTAGTCCTCTCTAAGCTATTCCATGATTTGCTCCTGTATAATGGGAAAATTCCTTTAATGTCCAGTTCTATGAGGGTCTTATACTTCTATGTGGCTCCTGTGTATACTTTGATTCTGTCTCTTTGGTTGTAGCCAGAGAACTGTATGCGGTTGATGAAGTGTTGGATGTGTCTTTCCATTTCTGTTGGGTCGCACATGCGGGACAGGTTCTTCATCACTCGTACCAAGTCTACGATCAGAAAATTAAACTTAGCACTATTGGACATTGCTGAGTTTTTGAGTATCAGGTATTTGGAGGCCATGAGTTTAGCGTAGTGTGAGTGAAGAATTTGGGCCCTCTCGTCTATAGTGTTAATCCAGATTTCCGTGTCTAATACAGGTAGTCTATTGTTAGGGTGTTTGGAAGGGTAGTCAATAGTTACAGTTATACTCTGGTGTATGGAATTAGCTATCTGCTGGATGCTTTCCATTGTGCTATATTCTAAATCATATTCGTTAGTGCTCTCTTGTGGGGGGTGTCCTTATTACTATATTAATATCGACTACGCAACGAGAGTACACGATGAGGTCTATGGAGCTCTCTTCAAGGAGATCTTTGAGTCTCCTTTCCCATCATACCATAAAAAGGTTGGCAACATCACCAGCTATGCTGACGCCAATGGCTGCTCCCTCATTTTGGGTGCAGATCTTTTCGTTGAATTTGAATATATGGCCCTTTAGGGTAGTTTTAATACTAGCTCCTATTGCATGCGCGACCATTTTTCTTACCCGATCATTGTTTTGGGTGTCCGTATGGCTTTGGTCCACCAAATCCACCTTCCCATGGGAGTCTTCTTTGCCATTGAGGTTATTGTGGGGGGTCTACCTCTTATGGGTCTACTAGGGCAGAAACGGCTAAGGTCATGGCTGTCTAGGTACTCGGTGTCATAGGTAAGTAGGAGGCTCAGTTCATCTGTGTTGACGTCGCAGAACTCCACCTCACTCTCACTGATTATCTCCACACATTTTCCCACAGCAAAATCAATGTTAATGGATGGGTATAGTGATACCATGTCCATACTACCTATTATGCAGTTAGATAGGTTTTTGTTTTTGTTGCACTCATTGATTCTGCTGAGGAGGTCCTCTGTACTGTCACATACATCTGGGAACATCTTGATTATGGGGTGTATAACCATTGAGAGGAAGTAGGAGAATCTGCAGTTGCTAGCGATATTGGCTCCGCATACAAGTTGTTGGTGGTCCTGTTGACGAGTCGTCGACTATCTTATGGTCTTTGCGGAGCCCATACAAGGGTGGTATGTCATTGTTAGACGCCTGGAAGTTGTTGGCAGTGCGTCTGCTTGGATTTAGGATGTCGGTCCACATCATCATGTGAGCGTTGAGGATCTTCTCTCCCCTCATGTGTTTGTTGTGTAATCGCCCGTGTTGCTGATGTGGGGTTGCATAGCCTTGATGTAGTTCGGCATGCTATTTATCGACATCCTACCAGATTTATCTGTGGGTAGACACACTACCTCACCATCCCTTGTGCGTTGCTTGAGGCTAACTAAGCCTTCTACAGGTTTCATTCCAAGTTGTTGGACCTCTGGTCTGCTTTGTCTTTTAGTATATCGGTCTACTTTTTGTCTAATTTTATTTCTAGCTATGGTGAACTGTGCCTCTGTCTCGTCATCTATTTGTTGTGGTATACAAACCTTTTATTAAAAGGTAACTTAGTAGGTTAAATCTTACTCATCTTATAAGATTTATCAGCTGGGTTGAAGAATAATTTCTCTTATGGGTTATCATTATATCTATCGTCATAGTTGTGTGTGTTGCTATTATTGTTATTATGGTTGTTGTTGTTCCCACCATTAACATTATTATTATTGTTATGATTGTTAGATGCATTGTTGTTGTTTTTTCTATTGTTATTGTTGCTGTTACTGTTATTGCTACCATTCTGGTTGTTACTTTTATTAATGGTAAATATTGAGGACCGAATAAATTAACTGATATAAAAGATACAGAAGCGAAAACCAACCAAACAGTGAGTGTGTTCTGTTATTAATTCTGGCAATATTATTACAACAATATGACCCTCCCCAAGTATAACAATATATATATATATATATATATATATATATATATATGCATAGATATATATAAATGCATATATATATATATATATATATATATATATATATATATATATATATATATATATATATATATATATATATATATATATATATATATAACGAAGGAAATGTGGTAAGGAACCAGGTGGACCATAACGCACCAAAGTACTCAATACTTAGGGTAGTAGAGTGGGTAATAGGAACAAGTAAGACCCCGACGGCTGAGCTCAAGCCGTTTCGACGGCTAATTCTGTACTGAATGAAAATTTATTCTGGTATTTAAATAGCCGAGCTTATCAAGGGGTAATTCCATATATGGTCAAAGAGATAATCACCAGGATTGGTCACATCACAAGTTAGTAGTAAATCTGTGATGGCAAATTGGTGGGGGAAGGGGTAGCTAAACCTGCCGGTAGGAGAAAAAGGGAGGGGGTGGAGTAGACCCATTCATGCGTTGGTAGTGCCAGCTACAGCTGGGCGTGAGGTCAAAGAGGATACTGGGGAGGGGGAGGGGGAGGAGGTCGAAACGGTAAGTAGAACAATGAAGGGTAAAACTATAAAAGGTACTGAGAGAGAAAAAAAAATATAAGCAAAGTCTGGTTACTAAGACTTAAGTCTCTTGCTATTGCTAGGTTAAAGAAATACATAAATAAATAAATAAACAAATAAGTGAATAAAAGAATAGATAAATAAATTAAAAAAAAAAAAATATATATATATATATATGTAATGAAGAATAAAAAAATAAATAGTAATAATAAAAATAAACTAGGTGGGACGGAAATAAAGGGACCCTTATACGAGGTATAAGTGCGTGTATCGTACGGTGACGGGTCAACAAAGGGGGAGCAAAAATACTAAAGAGACTACCACGAAATAATAAAGGTTTCTACCCCAATCACAGGGCCAGCAACCACCCAGTGCAAGAAAGTAAACTAGTACGAGAATATAATTCAGGGTCCCGCAAAAAAATACTAGTGCTAACTCTAAGGGTACCGCCACGAAACAAAAAGTCTTATACAAGCTACATGAAAGATCGTACGAAGTAAAAGTAAAGAACGGAAAATTAATACAGGAACACCCCCCCCCCCCCCCCAAAAAAAAGGGAAAAAGAAGAAAGAAATACTGGATAAACGAGAAATTAAAGCAAAGATGCCACTAAGAAATATAGAAGGCACGGAAAAAAGGGACAGCGGTCGGAGAAGGGGGCGAGTATCCGAAGTCTAACACCTCTGCTATAAAAAGCGGAGTCAGCCAAATCTATCATAGAATAGGGGAGGGGGTGGGGTGCTGAAGCTACAAGGGACCGATGGGCTACCTCGGGTGGGCGAGAAAAAGACGACGACAAAGAAAAGGAACTGGGGTAGAAGGACTAGGGAGGGATGGGGGGAAGGAGGAAATATAGAGGAAGCGATAAAAGAATGTAAAAGAAGATCTTACGTCTCCATTGGCAAGCAGGGGTTACCCATTACAATATAGGCAAGTGGGGTGTTATAGCCCTAGTCTACCCCCCCCCCCCGGGTCATTATGGGGTTTGAGGGCGAGGTAAGTCCTACGTAATCGGTGTTTACATGCAGTAACCAGTTCATCTTTCTTGTTTAGGAGTTGGTCCGTCGAAAACAGCATTTGTAATGTTTCCTCCGAGCATAAATTGCACGGACGGCGTCCTCCCGTGTAAGAGTTGGCTCTGGACAGTAATTTCCAAGTGAGATCATAGTTGATGTTGTTGTCCTTGAGGTCCCATATGTGGCCCGAAAGTGTAGTGGCGTGACGCCGGGCCGGGTTTCGGAAGGTATGTCTGTGTTGGTATAGCCGGGTCTTGAAGTCGCATGCGGTTAATCCTATATAAGCTTTGTTGGAGGTGTCCGTGCTCACGATATACAAATTGGGCTACTCAGCCGTTAATATGCATAAGGTAAGTATATACGTTCAACAATCTTTCAGGAAGGTATACGTTGCTGACGATAGCTAATAAGCTTGAAACTAGTACAGCGTTCCCTTGTCAGTGTTGAACAAACGAGCAACGATGGTTTCTGGACACTACGGCTTAATACGGGATGTTTGTTTACAAACACACCGAGTATTATAATAAATGTTCGGTGAATCTGACGATAGCTAATAAGCTTGAAACTAGTACAGCGTTCCTTTGTCAGTGTTGAACAAACGAGCAACGATGGTTGCTGGATACTACGGCTTAATATGGGATGTTTGTTTACAAACACACCGAAAATTATAATAAATGTTCGGTGAATCTATACGTACATATATATATGTGTGCATGTATGTATATATATTTACATACTACTGTACGTCTGTATACATATATGTATGTGCGTGTACATACTTATATTTAAGTAACAGCCGTACTAAGAGTGGGAAATGAAATTTCGTTTCATTTTTTCCGTTTATATATATATAACTCATGAGTTAAGGCTCTATTGATTTTTCCCTGATTTTCACTAAATTCTGTTGGATAAATCTTTATCCTAATTCTTTTTGAATTGAGTTTGAATTATTTTTCCGACATCTTACGTTAACTATTTTCCCATTTTGACGCTATAGTCACTTATATATTATGGAATATTGTTGGCTTCTTGCTACAATACTTTCTATACCTTTCATTTATATATTTATACTCGGATTTCTTTCCTAGAGTGCTTAAATTATTTGTGACTAATCCCGGTATTTAAAAAAAACCCCACAAAAAACCGCGATAATATTGCTTATTGTAGAGTTTTTTCGGAATGTTTTTGACTGTTGTTTCATGCAAACAAACATTCGTCTCATTCTGACGTCACCAGCCCTGTTTTTCCACATGTGCGTTTTATTTTCATAATCAAGCATAATGTTAAACTAGCCTGCTTTTAAATTCCCTTTTTGGCATATTAATCAGTGAGAATTTGGCTATCGTGTTGAGCTCTGCTGATGATCGTATTCCAACCGTGACCATCTCCACTGAAAGTTTTCGTGAAATAGTCTTTTTCAAGACTATACAGAGCATTTGTAGTTGTCCCAAATTGAAGGATGAGTATTTTAAACTTTATTTTATCATGAGTTAAGGCTCTATTGATTTTTCCCTGGATTTCACTAAATTCTGTTGGATAAATCTATATCCTGATTCTTTTTTAATTGAGTTTGAATTATTTTTCCGACATCTTACGTTAACTATTTCCCCATTTTGACGCTATAGTCACTTATATATTATGGAATACTGTTGGCTTCTTGCTACAATACTTTCTATACCTTTCATGAGGTTAGCTGGACATGCTCACCGACATCCAGAGTTGACATTGCACTCAGTGCTCCTTTGGGAGCCCCTACATGGACACACTAGAAGAGGAGGACCAAGGTTAACGTATGTTGATGCCCTAAGGACAGACACTGGTCTGTTGGAGACGCAGGACATGGCAGCGATAATGAGGGACAGAGACCGCTGGAGAGAACTCGTCCATGGATCTCGGGAATTTTACCCGCCTTAGATAGATATATATAAATATATGTATGTATATATATATATATATATATATATATATATATATATATATATATATATATATATATATATATATATATATATATATATATATATATATATGTATATATACATACGTGTATTTATATATGAGTATGTGTATATATATACACGTATGTATATATGTATACTGCTCGATGTGCTGAACGGCGTGCAAGAACCCATGACTAAGACTAATATATATATATAAATATATATATATATATATATATATATATATATATATATATATATATATATATATATATATATATATATATATATTTATATTAGTCTTAGTCATGGGTTCTTGCACGCCGTTCAGCACATCGAGCAGTATACATATATATACACATACGTGTATATATATACATACACATATATAAATACACGTATGTATATATATATATATATATATAAATGAAAGGTATAGAAAGTATTGTAGCAAGAAGCCAACAGTATTCCATAATATATAAGTGACTATAGCGTCAAAATGGGAAAATAGTTAACATAAGATGTCGGAAAAATAATTCAAACTCAATTAAAAAAGAATCAGGATATAGATTTATCCAACAGAATTTAGTGAAATCCAGGGAAAAATCAATAGAGCCTTAACTCATGATAAAATAAAGTTTAAAATACTCATCCTTCAATTTGGGACAACTACAAATGCTCTGTATAGTCTTGAAAAAGACTATTTCACGAAAACTTTCAGTGGAGATGGTCACGGTTGGAATACGATCATCATATATATATATATATATATATATATATATATGAATAACAAAAGTAGCGAAGATCGTATATATACACGCATACGCTCACTCACACGCATACACACACACATACACACACACACACACACACACATATATATACATTATATACATTTCTCTCTTAATATCTTTCGATCTATCTAATTCAGCTATCTAGCCTCCTCTCTCTACACCTATCTAAATGAATAAAAAAAGCTAAAAATTAAAAACTTCTACTTACGGATAAAAGAATCGGGTGTGACTTCAATAGCAGCACAGAGGACAGAATGCGTCTGAAAATAAGAAGGGAACAGATAATTGCATTGAAATAGGAGAATATACGAGGTGTGTCAGAAAATAAAATGGACTGGGCTCGCAAAAAATATTTCAAATCCAAACTACAAACTACAAGTTTTTCCCTTCAAAATAGTTCGCCTCGAGTCTAAAGCACTTTCCCATTCTTCTCCACCACGCCTCCATGCATTTTCAGAAGAATGCTCCTGGGATACTTCGCAGCTTTGTCGTGACGGCCTTCTTGATATCTTCCACGCCCGGAAAACAAGTGCTCTTGATGACTCTATTGAGCTTGGGGAAAAGGAAAAATAAATCACACAAAGCAGCCAGGTCGGATGAGTAGGGAGGTTGCTCCAGCACGCCGATGTTCTTGACAAGGAATTGCCGGACGCTGAAAGGGTAGTGAGCCGGTGGGTTGTCGTGGTGAAGCAGCTACGAATTGTCATGCCACAATTCTCGCCTCCTCTTGCGCACTGAACGAAGTAAACGCCACAGGATCTCTTTGTAGACATGTTGGTTCTTGTCAAGCCCTGTGGCAAGAACTCTATGTGGATGATGCCTCTCACATCGAAGAACGCGATCAACATGTGTTTGACTTTAGAATTCAGCTGTCTTACTTTTTTCGGCCATGACGACTCCAGACTCATCCACTGAAGGCTCGGACGCTTGGTCTCCGCATCGTACCCGAAGATCCATGACTCATCACCAGTGATGGTTCTCTCCAGAAAGTCAGGTTCGGTTTCAAGACTCTCGAGGATGTCCTGGCACCTGCCTGTGCCGTGTTTTCTGGTCATCGTTCAGTAGCTTCAGCACAATCTTTGGGCAGAACCTTTGCATACCGAAATCTTCGGTGATAATCTTCCAAACGCTGTTGCAGTTCATGCCCAGCTTACTTGCGACCAGTCGAACAGTCAGCCGACGATCGCCATGCACAACCTGACTCACGTGCTCAACGTTAGCCTTAGTCCAGCTCGTTGAAAGTCTTTCGCTCCTGAGGTCGTTTTCCACATTCTCGCGTCTCTCGAACCTTTTGTGCCACTCGAAAACCCAAGTGTGTGACATCGTCTCATCTTTGTACACTTACTGCAGTATTCCGAGTGCTTCTGACGGAGTTTTTTTCCAGCCGACCCAGAAACTTCAGGCTGGTTTGTCGCTCTGTGCCCATCGCTCTATGGCCTAAAATTGAGGAGCTGTTAACAAAATCACGTGAAAAAACATACAATGACTGCAGAGAGCTTGGATCGCAGTTATAGACTCCCTGGATACTACATAACACCGTGACGAAACCCGCTAATCCTTACCCCACAAATAGCTCACACAGCACACTACGCTCTGTTACTTTTCTGTCACACCTCGTATATTATCTCTCTCTCTATAAAATTCTTTGTCTCTCTGTCTGTCTGTCTTTTCCTTATGTATTCCCAAACAGCTCGACCGAATCAAATCAAATTTTACAAGGTAATAGAATTAGACCCCGGGATTAACAACATGTAATTTTTATTTTCATTTGGATTAAAACAATATAACATTTTATCTAAAATAATCTACTATAGACTATAAGTAAATGGACTATAATAATACGACGACGACGACGTCACATTTTGTATATGAGTGTGTATGTGTCTGTGAGTGTGTGTGTTTGTGCGTTCGTTGCATACGTTAGGCCTTAGTAAGTAACATACACACATCTTCACGTAAATATTTAATCAGATACACAGAGAATTAAACACACACACACACACACACACACACACACACACACACACACACACACACACACACACACACACACACACACACATCTACACATACATATGTGATGACTGACAAATATATGTGTGTGAGTGTATGTGAGAGTATATGTGTGTGTGAGTATACATACATTTCTGTGACGACTGACATAATTAAACGCTGGAGGTGAAACTGTGTGTGTTTGTATGAATGTATGTCTGTGTGTGCGTTTTTTATAAATGTATGTTTGTGTGAGTGTATATGTGTCTGTTGGTGGGTGAAACTCTATGTGTGTGTTTGTATAAATGAATGTCTGTGTGTTTTTTGTAAGTGTATGTTTGTGTGAGAGCATGTGTCTGTTCGTTTATATTTATATTCTCATACCGTTAAATTAGCAGTTAATACATCTGCTTATAATTGGTTAATTTACACTGCATACAAAAATAAAGTTTAATATATATTTCCTTTGGATGTTAATACTTATTTGTTGACAATATTGAACAAAAAAATGTCTTTATTCTAAAAATTCCTCTCATATCTACAGTTGTTCCATTTGAATTTAAGAGGCTTTAGTTTTCAGTCAAACTAAGTTTTGTTATTCCAATTAACAAATCTCAGGGTCAATCTCTCAATGTAGTTGGACTTGATCTCTCTACTACATGTTTCTCCCACGACCAACTCTATATTGATTGCTTACAAGTTGGAAGCAGCAACAATTTATTTGATCAGCTCTTCAATATCACTGGAATTCTATAAGAATCTAGCTTCTATGAATATTGTTTCTCGAAGGTGCTTCAAGATTGACAGATCTTTCATTTCTAAATCCTATTATCATTAGAATTTTGATATTTAAAAAAATAAAATATAGATATTTTGAAATAATTATGAGAAAAAAAATGTATCTTCATATTCATTGTTTACTAATCTGAATAAGAACAGCAGTAAACCGGGCAACGGGTCATTCAGCTAGTTTATAATTTTTTTGTTTGAACATTTTCACGGACAGATTAAAAGGCATATATACTGACAGGCAGAGCACACACACTCAGACACAAATACAGACACACTGATATGCATACACATGTATACAAACACATACACACAAGCTCACGCACACACACACAGACGCACATACAGACGCACAAGCACACGCATACACACACACACACACACACACACACACACACACACACACACACACACACACACACACACACACACACACAGACGGACACGCACATACACACACACACACGAGCATTTACACAGATACAGAGACACACACACACAGTCACATCACACACAGATACAGACTGACACACATACAGACACACATACAGACACACACACACAGAACAAAACAATGAGTATGTTGTAACATGGTGTAATGTATTGCTGGAATTTTAGCTTCCATTTATACATCTTCCTCCGTTTCTTCAAACTTACTATAACAAATAAATATATCAACCCAACCCCACACAAATATATAGATTTTCACAGTATCTTTACCCCCAGCTTATTACCTGTACCCTTAGACAATTCGTCAGTTTTATAATTTCACTTATGAGGGTGGGGTGAAAAGTTCATAGGCTGACTATGAAGGAATGATGCTAGGGCTGTAAAATCTTGAATGCATTAAATTCAACTTCTTATTAATAACTGTATCGTTTCTTTCCAGGGACTATGCTAAAAACAAACCTCATTTGGTCATTCAATGAGACTATTTTGGTCAGCCTATGAACATTTCAGTAGAACTCATATTAAATAGGAAAAGAGAAAAAAATATTAAATAATGAAATGAGGAGCAGACTCTACATTCCCGGTTAGGTATACATCAGCTGCATCCAGTAGACGATATGGTGAAAACATTGCCGCAAAGAACAACCAATGACACCCGCTGCATCAACCACTCCACCTCACGGAGATCCATTCCTAAGCCAGATGAACTCCCAATTTATAAATACTGCTTTAAGCAAATCGATACAAATAAATAAATTAATAAATAATAAAAACTTACGCCATCCCATTTCTGGTTTGGGATTAAAATTTCTTTAAACTCAGATGTCACCGCTGAAGCTGAAGACAGCAACACACAGAACGAAATAAGTAAAGCACACATGCTTAGCGTTCTCTCGACTCAACATAAATTTTGGCCTTTATATATATAAAAATACTCACACACATACACCACACGCATCAACTAATCTCTGTATAACTTTCTATTTATGTATTTTCAATTGTTTGTGTACAAACATCAACACATACACGCACACATAAAGGCACGCGCACATACACACACACACACACCCACATACATATATACTGTATATATATATATCATATACATATATTTACACACCCACCCGTATGATTATTTATGGATATTTACACACCCGTTTGCTTATTTATGAATAATAACAAGATTAAAACTGAATAACTCAGGCAGAAATAAATAAA
Organism: Eledone cirrhosa; assembly: GCA_964016885.1. Taxonomy (NCBI): domain Eukaryota; kingdom Metazoa; phylum Mollusca; class Cephalopoda; order Octopoda; family Eledonidae; genus Eledone; species Eledone cirrhosa. Next base: position 133,635,571 of record OZ024741.1, read on the forward strand.
TAAAAAAAAACACGTGAAGAAAGAAATAGATTCCGTACCAATAAGTAATGAATAAATGAATAAAATGTTAAAGATAAAAAGAGAGGAAAAAATAGAGAAATAGAGGGGTACTGAAATAAAGAAAAAGGAAACAGAAATATATATATATGGTAATAGGGTTGGTGCTCTGAAATAGCGATGTATATATGAATGTATGTATAGTATATTTGGCAATATACCGTATGATTAATTAAAAAAATTTAGAAGACCATACGCTATAAGTTTTAAAGTAGTGACTATGTCATTTACTTCTTTTTTTCGGTAAAAGAATGGAGAGAAGCTAACAGAGTCTGTTTCACACTGTTGGTGATCATCAGAGCAACGTACTTTGCCGAAAATCATAGAAGCTGGATTCTTATAGAATTCCAGTAATAATCAGGAGATGATTATACAAAGCGAATGCCGGTCCAGAAAAAATTAGGTATTAGGATTGGTGCTGTCGGTGTCGAGTTTCTGACTCTTTCCATATTACCCAGTATACTACCCTAAGTATTGAGTACTCTGGTGCGTTATGGTCCACCTGGTATCTTACCACACCCTATTTGTTATATATATATATATATATATGTATATATTACAAAGGAATTGTGGTAAGGAACCAGATAGACCATAACGCACCTGAGTACTCAATACTTGGGTTAGTAGAGTGGGAAATAGGAAAAAGTAGGAGTCCAGAAATAGTCGCCGAAACGGCTTGAGCTCTGCCGTCAGGGTCATACTTTTTCCTATATATATATATATATATATATATATATATATATATATATATATATATATGTATATATATATAAACGGAAAAAATGAAACGAAATTTCATTTCCCACTCTTAGGACGGCTCTTACTTAAATATAAGTATGTACACGTACATACATATATGTATACAGACGTACAGTAGTATGTATATATATATATATACATACATGCACACATATATATATATGTACGTCTGGATTCACGAACATTTATTATAATGCTCGGTGTGTTTGTAAACAAATATCCAGTATTAAGCCGCAGTGTCCAGCAACCATCGTTGCTCGTTTGTTCAACACTGACAAAGGAACGCTGTACTAGTTTCAAGCTTATCAGCTATCGTCAGCAACGTATACCTTCCTGCCAGATTGTCGAACGTATATACTTACCTTATGCATATTAACAGCTGAGAAGCCCAATTTGCATATCGAGTGGGTTATATGCAAATTGGGCTTCTCAGCTGTTAATATGCATAAGGTAAGTATATACGTTCAACAATCTGGCAGGAAGGTATACGTTGCTGACGATAGCTAATAAGCTTGAAACTAGTACACATATACAGACGCACACACATATACAGACGCACATACACATACACACACACACACACGAGCATTTACACAGATACAGAGACACACACACACAGTCACATCACACACAGATACAGACTGACACAAATACAGACACACACACACAGAACAAAACAATAAGTATGTTGTAACATGGTGTAATGTATTGCTGGAATTTTAGCTTCCATTTATACATCTTCCTCCGTTTCTTCAAACTTACTATAACAAATAAATATATCAACCCAACCCCACACAAATATATAGATTTTCACAGTATCTTTACCCCCAGCTTATTACCTGTACCCTTAGACAATTCGTCAGTTTTATAATTTCACTTATGAGGGTGGGGTGAAAAGTTCATAGGCTGACTATGAAGGAATGATGCTAGGGCTGTAAAATCTTGAATGCATTAAATTCAACTTCTTATTAATAACTGTATCGTTTCTTTCCAGGGACTATGCTAAAAACAAACCTCATTTGGTCATTCAATGAGACTATTTTGGTCAGCCTATGAACATTTCAGTAGAACTCATATTAAATAGGAAAAGAGAAAAAAATATTAAATAATGAAATGAGGAGCAGACTCTACATTCCCGGTTAGGTATACATCAGCTGCATCCAGTAGACGATATGGTGAAAACATTGCCGCAAAGAACAACCAATGACACCCGCTGCATCAACCACTCCACCTCACGGAGATCCATTCCTAAGCCAGATGAACTCCCAATTTATAAATACTGCTTTAAGCAAATCGATACAAATAAATAAATTAATAAATAATAAAAACTTACGCCATCCCATTTCTGGTTTGGGATTAAAATTTCTTTAAACTCAGATGTCACCGCTGAAGCTGAAGACAGCAACACACAGAACGAAATAAGTAAAGCACACATGCTTAGCGTTCTCTCGACTCAACATAAATTTTGGCCTTTATATATATAAAAATATTCACACACATACACCACACGCATCAACTAATCTCTGTATAACTTTCTATGTATGTATTTTCAATTGTTTGTGTACAAACATCAACACATACACGCACACATAAAGGCACGCGCACATACACACACACACACACACACACCCACATACATATATATATATATATACTGTATATATATATATCATATACATATATTTACACACCCACCCGTATGATTATTTATGTATATTTACACACCCGTTTGCTTATTTATGAATAACAACAAGATTAAAACTGAATAACTCAGACAGAAATAAATAAATAAAAAAAAACACGTGAAGAAAGAAATAGATTCCGTACCAATAAGTAATGAATAAATGAATAAAATGTTAAAGATAAAAAGAGAGGAAAAAATAGAGAAATAGAGGGGTACTGAAATAAAGAAAAAGGAAACAGAAATATATATATATGGTAATAGGGTTGGTGCTCTGAAATAGCGATGTATATATGAATGTATGTATAGTATATTTGGCAATATACCGTATGATTAATTAAAAAAATTTAGAAGACCATACGCTATAAGTTTTAAAGTAGTGACTATGTCATTTACTTCTTTTTTTCGGTAAAAGAATGGAGAGAAGCTAACAGAGTCTGTTTCACACTGTTGGTGATCATCAGAGCAACGTACTTTGCCGAAAATCATAGAAGCTGGATTCTTATAGAATTCCAGTAATAATCAGGAGATGATTATACAAAGCGAATGCCGGTCCAGAAAAAATTAGGTATTAGGATTGGTGCTGTCGGTGTCGAGTTTCTGACTCTTTCCATATTACCCAGTATACTACCCTAAGTATTGAGTACTCTGGTGCGTTATGGTCCACCTGGTATCTTACCACACCCTATTTGTTATATATATATATATATATATATATATATATATATATATATATATATATATATATATATATATATATATGTATATATTACAAAGGAATTGTGGTAAGGAACCAGATAGACCATAACGCACCTGAGTACTCAATACTTGGGTTAGTAGAGTGGGAAATAGGAAAAAGTAGGAGTCCAGAAATAGTCGCCGAAACGGCTTGAGCTCTGCCGTCAGGGTCATACTTTTTCCTATATATATATATATATATATATATATATATATATATATATATATATATATATATATATATATATATGTATATATATATAAACGGAAAAAATGAAACGAAATTTCATTTCCCACTCTTAGGACGGCTCTTACTTAAATATAAGTATGTACACGTACATACATATATGTATACAGACGTACAGTAGTATGTATATATATATATATACATACATGCACACATATATATATATGTACGTCTGGATTCACGAACATTTATTATAATGCTCGGTGTGTTTGTAAACAAATATCCAGTATTAAGCCGCAGTGTCCAGCAACCATCGTTGCTCGTTTGTTCAACACTGACAAAGGAACGCTGTACTAGTTTCAAGCTTATCAGCTATCGTCAGCAACGTATACCTTCCTGCCAGATTGTCGAACGTATATACTTACCTTATGCATATTAACAGCTGAGAAGCCCAATTTGCATATCGAGTGGGTTATATGCAAATTGGGCTTCTCAGCTGTTAATATGCATAAGGTAAGTATATACGTTCAACAATCTGGCAGGAAGGTATACGTTGCTGACGATAGCTAATAAGCTTGAAACTAGTACACATATACAGACGCACACACATATACAGACGCACATACACATACACACACACACACGAGCATTTACACAGATACAGAGACACACACACACAGTCACATCACACACAGATACAGACTGACACAAATACAGACACACACACACAGAACAAAACAATAAGTATGTTGTAACATGGTGTAATGTATTGCTGGAATTTTAGCTTCCATTTATACATCTTCCTCCGTTTCTTCAAACTTACTATAACAAATAAATATATCAACCCAACCCCACACAAATATATAGATTTTCACAGTATCTTTACCCCCAGCTTATTACCTGTACCCTTAGACAATTCGTCAGTTTTATAATTTCACTTATGAGGGTGGGGTGAAAAGTTCATAGGCTGACTATGAAGGAATGATGCTAGGGCTGTAAAATCTTGAATGCATTAAATTCAACTTCTTATTAATAACTGTATCGTTTCTTTCCAGGGACTATGCTAAAAACAAACCTCATTTGGTCATTCAATGAGACTATTTTGGTCAGCCTATGAACATTTCAGTAGAACTCATATTAAATAGGAAAAGAGAAAAAAATATTAAATAATGAAATGAGGAGCAGACTCTACATTCCCGGTTAGGTATACATCAGCTGCATCCAGTAGACGATATGGTGAAAACATTGCCGCAAAGAACAACCAATGACACCCGCTGCATCAACCACTCCACCTCACGGAGATCCATTCCTAAGCCAGATGAACTCCCAATTTATAAATACTGCTTTAAGCAAATCGATACAAATAAATAAATTAATAAATAATAAAAACTTACGCCATCCCATTTCTGGTTTGGGATTAAAATTTCTTTAAACTCAGATGTCACCGCTGAAGCTGAAGACAGCAACACACAGAACGAAATAAGTAAAGCACACATGCTTAGCGTTCTCTCGACTCAACATAAATTTTGGCCTTTATATATATAAAAATATTCACACACATACACCACACGCATCAACTAATCTCTGTATAACTTTCTATGTATGTATTTTCAATTGTTTGTGTACAAACATCAACACATACACGCACACATAAAGGCACGCGCACATACACACACACACACACACACACCCACATACATATATATATATATATACTGTATATATATATATCATATACATATATTTACACACCCACCCGTATGATTATTTATGTATATTTACACACCCGTTTGCTTATTTATGAATAACAACAAGATTAAAACTGAATAACTCAGACAGAAATAAATAAATAAAAAAAAACACGTGAAGAAAGAAATAGATTCCGTACCAATAAGTAATGAATAAATGAATAAAATGTTAAAGATAAAAAGAGAGGAAAAAATAGAGAAATAGAGGGGTACTGAAATAAAGAAAAAGGAAACAGAAATATATATATATGGTAATAGGGTTGGTGCTCTGAAATAGCGATGTATATATGAATGTATGTATAGTATATTTGGCAATATACCGTATGATTAATTAAAAACATTTAGAAGACCATACGCTATAAGTTTTAAAGTAGTGACTATGTCATTTACTTCTTTTTTTCGGTAAAAGAATGGAGAGAAGCTAACAGAGTCTGTTTCACACTGTTGGTGATCATCAGAGCAACGTACTTTGCCGAAAATCATAGAAGCTGGATTCTTATAGAATTCCAGTAATAATCAGGAGATGATTATACAAAGCGAATGCCGGTCCAGAAAAAATTAGGTATTAGGATTGGTGCTGTCGGTGTCGAGTTTCTGACTCTTTCCATATTACCCAGTATACTACCCTAAGTATTGAGTACTCTGGTGCGTTATGGTCCACCTGGTATCTTACCACACCCTATTTGTTATATATATATATATATATATATATATATATATATATATATATATATATATATATATATATATATGTATATATTACAAAGGAATTGTGGTAAGGAACCAGATAGACCATAACGCACCTGAGTACTCAATACTTGGGTTAGTAGAGTGGGAAATAGGAAAAAGTAGGAGTCCAGAAATAGTCGCCGAAACGGCTTGAGCTCTGCCGTCAGGGTCATACTTTTTCCTATATATATATATATATATATATATATATATATATATATATATATATATATATATATATATATATATGTATATATATATAAACGGAAAAAATGAAACGAAATTTCATTTCCCACTCTTAGGACGGCTCTTACTTAAATATAAGTATGTACACGTACATACATATATGTATACAGACGTACAGTAGTATGTATATATATATATATACATACATGCACACATATATATATATGTACGTCTGGATTCACGAACATTTATTATAATGCTCGGTGTGTTTGTAAACAAATATCCAGTATTAAGCCGCAGTGTCCAGCAACCATCGTTGCTCGTTTGTTCAACACTGACAAAGGAACGCTGTACTAGTTTCAAGCTTATCAGCTATCGTCAGCAACGTATACCTTCCTGCCAGATTGTCGAACGTATATACTTACCTTATGCATATTAACAGCTGAGAAGCCCAATTTGCATATCGAGTGGGTTATATGCAAATTGGGCTTCTCAGCTGTTAATATGCATAAGGTAAGTATATACGTTCAACAATCTGGCAGGAAGGTATACGTTGCTGACGATAGCTAATAAGCTTGAAACTAGTACACATATACAGACGCACACACATATACAGACGCACATACACATACACACACACACACGAGCATTTACACAGATACAGAGACACACACACACAGTCACATCACACACAGATACAGACTGACACAAATACAGACACACACACACAGAACAAAACAATAAGTATGTTGTAACATGGTGTAATGTATTGCTGGAATTTTAGCTTCCATTTATACATCTTCCTCCGTTTCTTCAAACTTACTATAACAAATAAATATATCAACCCAACCCCACACAAATATATAGATTTTCACAGTATCTTTACCCCCAGCTTATTACCTGTACCCTTAGACAATTCGTCAGTTTTATAATTTCACTTATGAGGGTGGGGTGAAAAGTTCATAGGCTGACTATGAAGGAATGATGCTAGGGCTGTAAAATCTTGAATGCATTAAATTCAACTTCTTATTAATAACTGTATCGTTTCTTTCCAGGGACTATGCTAAAAACAAACCTCATTTGGTCATTCAATGAGACTATTTTGGTCAGCCTATGAACATTTCAGTAGAACTCATATTAAATAGGAAAAGAGAAAAAAATATTAAATAATGAAATGAGGAGCAGACTCTACATTCCCGGTTAGGTATACATCAGCTGCATCCAGTAGACGATATGGTGAAAACATTGCCGCAAAGAACAACCAATGACACCCGCTGCATCAACCACTCCACCTCACGGAGATCCATTCCTAAGCCAGATGAACTCCCAATTTATAAATACTGCTTTAAGCAAATCGATACAAATAAATAAATTAATAAATAATAAAAACTTACGCCATCCCATTTCTGGTTTGGGATTAAAATTTCTTTAAACTCAGATGTCACCGCTGAAGCTGAAGACAGCAACACACAGAACGAAATAAGTAAAGCACACATGCTTAGCGTTCTCTCGACTCAACATAAATTTTGGCCTTTATATATATAAAAATATTCACACACATACACCACACGCATCAACTAATCTCTGTATAACTTTCTATGTATGTATTTTCAATTGTTTGTGTACAAACATCAACACATACACGCACACATAAAGGCACGCGCACATACACACACACACACACACACCCACATACATATATATATATATATACTGTATATATATATATCATATACATATATTTACACACCCACCCGTATGATTATTTATGTATATTTACACACCCGTTTGCTTATTTATGAATAACAACAAGATTAAAACTGAATAACTCAGACAGAAATAAATAAATAAAAAAAAACACGTGAAGAAAGAAATAGATTCCGTACCAATAAGTAATGAATAAATGAATAAAATGTTAAAGATAAAAAGAGAGGAAAAAAATAGAGAAATAGAGGGGTACTGAAATAAAGAAAAAGGTAACAGAAATATATATATATATATGGTAATAGGATTGGTGCTCTGAAATAGCGATGTATATATGAATGTATGTATAGTATATTTGGCAATATACCGTATGATTAATTAAAAACATTTAGAAGACCATACGCTATAAGTTTTAAAGTAGTGACTATGTCATTTACTTCTTTTTTTCGGTAAAAGAATGGAGAGAAGCTAACAGAGTCTGTTTCACACAGTTGGTGATCATCAGAGCAACGTACTTTGCCGAAAATCATAGAAGCTGGATTCTTATAGAATTCCAGTAATAATCAGGAAATGATTATACAAAGCGATTGCCGGTCCATCAAAAATTATGTATTAGGATTGGTGCTGTCAGCAGTCGAGTTTCTGACTCTTTCGATATTACCCACTATACTACCCTCTAAGTATTGAGTACTCTGGTGCGTTATGGTCCACCTGGTATCTTACCACACCCTATCTGTTATATATATATATATATATATATATATATATATATATATATATATATATATATATATATATATATATATATATATATATATATATATATATATATATATAACAAAGGAATTGTGGTAAGGAACCAGATGGACCATAACGCACCAGAGTACTCAATACTTAGGGTAGTAGAGTGGGAAATAGGAAAAAGTAGGAGTCCAGAAATAGTCGCCGAAACGGCTTGAGCTCTGCCGTCAGGGTCATACTTTTTCCTATATATATATATATATATATATATATATATGAATGTATGTATCCGAACAGCTAGATCCGAAACAGTTCAGATCTAGCTGTCGAAACGGCTGGAGCTCAGCCGTCGGGGTCCTGACTCTTTTCATATATATATATATATATATATATATATATATATATATATATATATATATATATATATATTATAGATGAGATTCTACAGGACTAGAACTGTTTCATTCATTAGAAATCATCAGGAGATTCCTGATGATTTCTAATGAATGAAACAGTTCTAGTCCTGTAGAATCTCATCTATATTAAAACTTTTATACTCTGTTATGTATTGAGTACCTTACTTACTGTGGTTACCTCCGATTCAACCCGGAATAACGTATATATATATATATATATATATATATATATATATATATATATATATATATATATATATATATATATATATATATATATATATATATATATGGGAGAGAGAGAGAGAAAGAGCGAATAGAACACTTTTCTTTATTGTTCTGACTGTGCTGACGTGGCTTTCACAGCTCTTTGTATCTTAACGGGTACATTGTCTACAGTGTCCTTAATTTATGACAATAAAGTAGGCTTTATTGGATGAAGGACACTGTAGACCAAAGGTTCTCAACCCATTTCGGCCAAACGCCCCCTTATAAAATACTTAGTAGCAACGAATGAATTGAGAAGCTTGGAGACAGTGAGAAAGTCATATCTGTATCCCTTATATATATACATAGACACACACACGCACACACACATATACGCGCACGCACGCAAACACATACATACATACACACACACAATCTTGTGTGGTTTTGGTACAGAAATAATTTGTCGCCAATTTTTATTGCCAGGTCAAAGGCCACTGCTCTTTTCAACAACGCCATATATATATAAGATACGATTAGCAGCTTGTAGCAGCAACATATAATTTATCACTCCGATCCTAGGAAGAGCAATAAAACCTGTTCATAAACTGAATCCTACGTTCGATCACCAATACCATGAGCTTGTCTTTCAAGTAAGTCTGATATTTGATTTCGGATTCAAAGAAACACCTTAAACGATTGTTCGTTTAATTTGTCCAGGTGTACTTTTCTCAACCTGATTAGTTCTATCGTTACTTTGGTACATATTGTGTGTTAGTTTAGCCTACCACAATGTTCGATTTGTTAAGCTATTTAAACGTATGTTATTACTCTAAGGCCCTACCTTATCGAGTGCTATGCTAACTCATCACTTCATATAAGTAGGCCGAATTTACTTGCAAACCGCGAGAGATTCGATTTTACTGATTTCCAATTATATTATTCTCCTAGATTTAATAATTAACTAATTAATTTAATTAGACAACTCTGTTGATTGGTTAATTATTAGTGTTTGTTTTATAACATCTAGTCGAGAGCTTATCATGATGATTAGCGGAAATTTAAACTATTTCCTTTTTCGCTAACATTTTGAATGAACCGCCTGGGACCGGGGGTTATTTCCCTTGCCGGAATTAACACGTGATAATTATAGATACGATTAGCAGCTTGTAGCAGCAACATATAATTTATCACTCCGATCCTAGGAAGAGCGATAAAACCTGTTGATAAACTGAATCCTATATTCGATCACCAATAACATGAGCTTGCTTTTCAAGTAAGTCTGATATTTGATTTCAGATTCAAAGAAACACTTTAAACGATTGTTCGTTTAATTTGTCCAGGTGTACTTTTCTCAACCTGATTAGTTCTATCGTTACTTTGGTACATATTGTGTGTTAGTTTAGCCTACCACAATGTTCGATTTGTCAAGCTATTTAAACGTATGTTATTACTCTAAGGCACTACCTTATCGAGTGCTTTTCTAACTCACCACTTCATATAAGTAGGCCGAATTTACTTGCAAACCGCCAGAGATTCGATTTTATTGATTTCCAATTATATTATTCTCCTAGATTTAATAATTAACTAATTAATTTAATTAGACAATTCTGTTGATTGGTTAATTATTAGTGTTTGTTTTATAACATCTAGTCGAGAGCTTATTTCGAATTCAAAGAAACACTTTAAACGATTGTTCGTTTAATTTGTCCAAGTATACTTTTCTCAACCTGATTAGTTCTATCGTTACTTTGGTACATATTGTGTGTTAGTTTAGCCTACCACAATGTTCGATTTGTCAAGCTATTTCATATATATATATATATATATATAAATGGAAAAAAATGAAACGAAATTTCATTTCTCACTCTTAGTACGGCTGTTACTTAAATATAAGTATGTATACGTACATACATATATGTATACAGACGTACAGTAGTATGTATATATATACATACATGCACACATATATATATGTACGTATGGATTTACCGAACATTTATTATAATGCTCGGTTTGTTTGGAAACAAACATCCCGAATTAAGCCGTACAGTGTTTACAAACCATCGTTGCCCTTTTGTTCAACACTGACAAAGGAACGATGTACTAGTTTCAAGCTTATTAGCTATCGTCAGCGTCGCATACCTTCCTGCCAGATGATTGAACGTCTGAAAGTATATACTTTCCTTATGCATATTAACGGCTGAGCAGCCTAATTTGCATATCGAGTGAGTTAATCGCCCGGGCGCACCGAAAACGATAAATGTAAAAAATGAAACGAAATTTCATTTCTCACTCTTAGTACGGCTGTTACTTAAATATAAGTATGTATACGTACATACATATATGTATACAGACGTACAGTAGTATGTATATATATACATACATGCACACATATATATATGTACGTATGGATTTACCGAACATTTATTATAATGTATGTATGTATGTATGCATGTGTGTATATGGCTGTATGTATGTATATGTATACACCCACACCTTTTATCACCATTGTTTGTTTTTGTTGTCATTTCTGTTGAAGTTGTTCTTGTAACTGTTGTCAAAGTTGACATCCTTATTTTCATCTTCTTTGATTTCTTTTGTTTTTCTTTTATCTCCCTTGGGAATTCATTGACAAGCTTCTTTTATTTATTTTCTTCGTTTTCTTCATTCTAATGCAATCACACTGGCTGTCTAAGAGACGTACACATATGACTTATAAAACTTACCAAACTAAAGGAGCTTCCAGCGCCCCCCAAAGCTTCAAACGCCTATAACGCCCCCTTGCTGCAAAACGCTACCCTGGAGCTCCGAAACGCCCTACGGGGGGCATATGCCCCCCGTTGAGAACCTTTGCTGTAGACAATGTAGCCGTTAAGATACAAAGAGCTGTGAAAGCCACGCCAGCACAGTCACGGAACAGGGAATGGTTGGGACGATTTATCCCTTTCAGTCGGCAGTTGAGGTTTTGAAGCACACACACACACACACACACACACATAAACACTAACATGAATCGTCCCCCATATATATGTATAAAATACCAGTAAAGTACTAGGGTCTGTATAATCGACTTTCTAATCGCCCCTCCTCAAATTTTGGCGTTATGCCTAAATTAGAAGCCATTATTTACTTTATCTCATTGACATTTTATTAAGCTAAAAAGTATGAAATATGGTCAACTCAGCATTCTGAGAAAACTGGGGCTAGTGAAGATTTACACCGGCCACAATTATTAATAGGAAAGTTCGATATGTTCGTTTACTGTAAGACGAACAGAAAGTAACTTTTCACGATTTTGCCTTTCATCTTTAACTTACTGCAAGCTCTAGCGACAGCGCCACCCTTTTTCTTCTTCTTTTACAACTATTTGACGCAAGTTAATGGCTCTCACATCTCATGAAGATATCGTACTTTTCTATAGTATGAGATAGTTATGATACCTTTACTTCATATTTCTATCACCCGCCTCACTCAATAAAATATATTTAATCCTTACATTAAGGGCTAAATATATGTGGTGTGAGTGTGTGAGGAGGTAGAACCATATTAGGATTTCTAATCTTTCTTCTAACAAGGCTATCTATGACAGAGCGGCACCTTTCTATAACACTGTGTCAGCCAACAGCGTTTTCTCCGATAAAACTTCTTACTCCACTCTACCAGTAGAAAGAAAAGTAGAAATAAAAACAATAATTTCTTCTGCCCACCCTTCTCCCTTAGAGTTAGAACTAATATAGGTAAGATATTCTTAGCGCTCATAGACAAGCACTTCCCTATAGGACATATCTTTAATAGGCACAGGGTGAAACTCGGATATTCACGTGCTAAAAATATGAAATCCCTCATCACCACCAACCTCAAGAGTTCTTCCCCACCCGGAACGTGGGACTCATGTCCTATAAAACAACAGTGTAACACACCCGCAGTCGTCTATGAGGCTGAAGTTACATCCACTCGGTCGAATAAACAACAGGAGGTCAAAACATATGAAGAGATGTCGGGGGGGGGGGGGCAGTTTAAAGAAAAATATGCATAATCAGTTATGAAAAAAGTAGGCTTCGCACAATAGTTGAAAAGCTGAATGAAACTTGTATATTCGTATAATCTGACATCAGAGGCAGTGAAATGGTAAGATACAATACCTTCCTGTATTCATCCCGACCTTCTGCGCTCTGAGTTCAAATCCTGCCAGGGATAACATTTTTTTTTCTTCTTTTTGAGGTCGATAATAAAGAACTATTCAAGTACTGGGGGATCAATTATTCCTCTAAATCTCTTTCCTATTTTCATTCTCCTCACCCTCTCGCTTTCTCTGTGAGGAATCGGAATTGTTTTGACCTAGAGAGGGGATGGGCTCCGTGAGGTTTAAAAAGTGCTCCTGCGACTCCCTCCATCAGGAGTTACACGCTCATATATCTTAGCCCCATAGAGCTTTTCATTTTTTTGGTGGTGGTGGAGTATAGACCATTGATTTTATAATAATTATATGGGAATGCAGCATGGCCGAATGGTTGAGAGGTTCGCTTCACAACCATAATCACCCGGGTTTGATCCCATTACGGGACACAATGAGAAAGTGTCATTTATCATAGACTCGGTTTGAGCTATGCTTGTGAGGGAAATTGGGTAGACGGATACGCTTTGGAAGGCTGTCTGATGGACTGCACCTGTAATTCGAACATGGTGTTTCGCTGAATCTCATTGAGAATTACGTTAAGGGTACACTTGTATGTGGAGTACTCAGCCCCTTTAATTTCACGAGCAGACTGTTTCGTTGATCAGACAACTGGAATACTCATCGTCGAAACTGACAAATGTCCATCGTAATAATGGTTTCAGATTTTCACAGAAGACCTACAATTTTGGGGAAGGGGAAAGTCGATTAAATCGACACAGTGCGTTACTGGTACTTTATTTTATCGACCCCGTAAAGATGAGAGGCAAAGCTAAACTCGTCGGGATTTGAACTCAGCATATTGTGCGACGCTCTAAAGATCCTGCTAATCCACCGCTCTAAACAAGAACAAATAATTACAAAATATAGTTTTAATCCTTACAAAATAAAACTCCAGGTTTGAACGTCGGGTGGTCAAATCTATATTAAGTAGTTTCGGGTGTTATGAAAACTTATTGTAATGGAAAAGACGAATACAATCAATACTTATTTAAAAGAATAAAGTTCATTATTCTTGAAAATATCTTAGAATTACAACAATGGGGGTTATATTTACTGATTTGATATATTATTTACAATCTGTTGACTATATAGTAAAGTATACAATATGACCCGCTTAACTTCAACTCTGACATGAAAGCTATTTTCTCACTTATATAAATACCGACCAGTTGATTTCTTCGTTCAGTGAAAAACACACCAAGGTACTACATTCAACAGGTCATTATAGATTTATAGTGAATTATCAGGTAAATCTAAACTATAATAAAGGAAGGTCTGCGGGACTGCGTACGGTTTATTTTGTTTATATCCCGTTAGTAAAATAAGTTGGATTACTTTGAACTCATAATGAATGAATATTACATAGTTTATCTACTAAATTTCGTAAACAAAAATAATTTCGTAAAAATAAATAATTTAAAATTGACTTCTTTTCAAAGTTGCACTTCCTGTATATCGTTGCCACCGCCACCACCACCACTTCAACTACCATATATATAGAAAGAGAGAGTGTGTGATGTCAACACTTCCGGTGGCGATCACTTAAATAAACATACTAATTTTCTCCTAATGCAGTTTATATATAATATCGTCTTTTTTAAATGTATCATGGATTACGTTACTGATTACATAAGACAGTGTAACAACGTCTTCGTTCAATTTCTGTTTATATTGTCAATTACGATTTTATTTGATGTATCATATCTACATGTATATATACTTGCGTATAATATCAATATACACACTACACATGCTAGCAGAAAACCACCCGAAGGGGGATTTTCTGCTAGTTTTATTTAATAACTTTCGAATATTTCAACTTTTTACTAATTTATTTATCAGTGATAATTGCTTTATGTCCACAACGTTAGACTAAATACTTGATTGTTTTAGTTCATCTTAAAATTTGAGTCCATATTCTGTAGCAGGGTACATTTTACCATTAATTTCTCAATAATCGATAAAATAAGCACCAGTAATACATTAATACCCCCCCCCCCCCCACACACGCGCAATAACACACACACAAACGCCAACACACACACATCAATACAAACAAATTATTCCCTATTTATACATATCATAGGTCACAAGAATGACCTGCGACTACATGACACCAATAGCCCCCCCCCCCCCCCCAAAAAAAAACCCCACAACAACAACAACAACAACAACAACAAAACAACGAAGAACAATCAAACAAAGAAAATAAAAGCAGCACGCGTTAACAAAGATTCAGCTATCGCTTCATTATCTCTATTTATGATATTGATGAAGTTGCAATATCCAAAATCTGTAATAAACGTTGTTCGGTTGGACAAACAGCGAGAGTAGGCTATGAAGAGATATCCATTCAACTTTGAAGAGATAACAGTTAAAACTCCCTCAAAAGATGAACAAGCCAACGATAGGAGGCTATAAAGTGATAGTCATTCAACCTTCAAGAAATAGCAGTTAAAACTCCCTCAAAAGACAGTTATTGTCTCTGAAACAGAAGGAGATATTGGAAATTGTAGTCCTACATACAAAATATTTGGGATAAAAAGATGAGTTTATTGCGGGAATACCTTCCATTATTGGTCTGCTAAGCGGGGTAGATTGGCAGTATCGGTAGGGTGTCGGACAACATGCTTTGTGGCATATACTTACGGCCCTTTACGTTCTGAGTTAAAAAACCACCGAGGTTAGCTTTACCTTTCATCCTTACGGGGTCGATAAAATAAAGTACGAGTAACGCACCGGGGTCGATTTAATCGATTTTCCCTCTCCAAAATTGTTGGCCTTGTACATAAATCAGTAACCATCATTAGAAATAGCAGCCAAAATTTTCCCTCATATTACAACCTACACACTTTGAAAAAGTATACAAGAATATTATAGCCTTGGACATAAAATGCTTGAAAATACGACGAGATAGTTTGGTTGAGCGAACTTAATTATAGTTCTGAAAGATAAAGGTTAATTCTGACAGGAAGAGCTGATGCAGCAGCAACAGCAACAACAATAACAACTAAATTATATTGATTCAGGACGGAACATTGCGCCGACGGTTGGGTATGAAGTGTTCAACCACAATTTTGAATGTTCGATAACCTATTAACTTAGTATGACAATGTGATAACAACCCACACACATATTTTACTGAAAGGATTATTTTTTTCTATTCATTCTAAAATAGGATTCCTCACTTGGGTAATTAGTTAAAACTTTTCTTTCAAAATTCATAGATCATGGAGTTTCTTTTATGATTGATTATCGAGGTGTTTCAGAAAAGTCACGTATCTTGATTCGTAATCAAACAGGCAGTCATGTCTGAAGATGGAAATAAATCTGCGTATTACATCGTGTGAATTAGAACACGTATATCAAAGCACCCTATTTTAGTGTTTGCCTATCCTTTTTTTTCTTTTGTTACATTTATTTTTTCAATCAAGCAAAATGAATAAAACCTTTCCAGTGTACCACTTTTTTGTTTATTTATTTTTTAAGAATAAATAACATGAAAACGAATAAATAAACAAAGAAATTAGTTGCTTACAAAGGATTGTATTTATGGCAAATTCTGCCTATAAAATCTTGAGAGTAACCCTAAAAAAAATCAGTCAGTGTTTTCGGTTCTTCGCCATAAAACTACACTAACTCGATTTACATCACCTTAGTATCTTTCACGTTAATCTGCCAGTTCATAAACAGGTAAGTGTTTACTATTGTAATTTAATGAAAGAATGGGTATAGCAGAATTGGTAGAATGCAAGACAATATGCTTTGCAGTATAAAAGCATATGTAATATGTCTATGTATAATACACATTTATATGTTTCGCTGTTAGGACTTTAGGCTATGATCATGTCACAGTCACTCCAGTAGCTATGTTAGAAGGCCAAACACTAGTATTTCAGGATCTTTATCACTCTTCAGTGACATTTACTCACTCGGTAGTGAGGCAAAAAAGATGATAGCTTACATATCGATTTTTACAAATTTTATACATATAGTGATGTAGCTGTTACATGATCACAGTTTAAAATGCCTACAGCGAATCTTATGTATGATTATTATACATAAATATCTTTATATGCTTTCATATACACCTCTTTATTAATTATTTTGAAGTTCGTCTTTGATAACTGTCAAATCTTTGTCGGTAGCCTTATTAATACATGTACTATTAATGTTGTTGTTGATGGTGATGATGGAATATCTAGCTAATGTTGTTGTTGATGGTGATGATGGAATATCTAGCTAATGTTGTTGCTGTTTGGACGCAGGCAAAACTTGATCGAGCAAACCCATGAGATTACAGACAATCTATTCATAAAAATCCCATCTTTTAATATATCAGACACTACATATTCTAAATGTGCAATTAATGATTCACGTGTCGTTGAGGGAGATTTGGTTATTATATCTAGCAAATCAAACGCAAATCAAAAGCAGTGTTTCCCAAACTTTTTCAGACTACCACCCATTTTAGATAATATATTTCATCTGACCACACACTCTCGGGAAAGTAATTGAAAATTGAATATCTTCCAATGTCCTCAATAGGGTAAAGTGCTCAATTTGAGAACCACTATTTGTGGTTCTGATGATTCTATATGAATGCCGTGGTATTTGTGTTCGGATAAATGGTGCTAAGTAGAAACTATTCAATGTGGATGTCAGACACAGCCAAGAGTGCGTACTGTCAGCCTCCTGTTCATAATCTTAATTTTCATGGACAGAATTCACAGGCGCAGCGAGTTCGAAGTGGGACCTCATTTTACAATTTATCCCCTGTCAATGTTTGATATATTTATATGTATGTCTATATATATATATATATATATATATATATATATATATATATATATATATATATATATATATATATATATTTATATGTATGTCTATATATATATATATATATATATATATATATATATATATATATATATATATATATATATATATTTATATGTATGTCTATATATATATATATGTATGTATATATATATGTATATATATGTATGTATGTATATATATATATATATATATATATATATATATATATATATATATATATATATATATATATATATATATTTATATGTATGTCTATATATATATATATGTATGTATATATATATGTATATATATGTATGTATATATATATATATATATATATATATATATATATATATATATATATATATATATATATATATATATATATATCAAAAGGAAAATCCGAAGGCAAGGTAAAATTCCAATCATTTAATCACGACACATGTTTCAATAAGAGATAGATCAATTGTAAACCCATGATCGATTATCACTGATCTCATCAGGTGAAAATGAATTGTCTTCAAATTCTTGATATGAGGGAGAAAAAAATAACGATGTTCTCTCACAGAATTCATTCCCTCATATGATAATCGATCGATCGATCTATCTCTTATTGAAACATGCGTCGTGATTAAATGATTGGAATTTTACCTTGCCTTCGGATTTTCATTTTGATACTTATACTCCGTTTTACATCATCTAGCTGTTCCCTCGAATGGAATTGGAGATATACAAAAGCGTGGAGAACTTAATATTGCTAACATAAAGTTATTGGACCATTTTAGACAACCAATAATGCACCTTACTTTATAACAACTATATATATATATATGTATATATTTATATGCACACACACACACATATGTATATATATATATATATATATATATATATATATATATATATATATATATATATATATATATATACACACACACAAACCCACACATATATATATATACATACATATGTGTGTGTGTGTGTATATGTATATATATATATATGTGTGTGTATGTGTATACATATACTATATATGTATACACTGGGGTCGATTCAATCGACTTTCCCCCCTTCCCTTCAAATTGCTGGCCTTGTGCCTAAAGTAGAAACAATTATTAGTCATGTAACTAATCCATTTATCGGTTGGTTTTAGCAACCAAATGGTTATTTAATTGTCAAATCTCTTTCATCACACTTTCTGTGACCTTTTCAACGACATTTTTGGCCCTTCATGTCGTTTCCCTATTTCGACTTTACTCCATTTTTTTGCTCATCTCCAAACTAACAGAACAGTCTGATCATGAAATTAACGTTTGAGCCGTTGAGCAATCTAGAAACATGTGCCCCTAACGTAATTCTCAGGGAGATTCAGAGGAACAATCTATGACAAATCTGGCTCTTCGAATTACTGGTACAATCTATCCGACAGGCATGAGTAGACCCGAGTAATATTTATATATATAATCGTACACACACACACACACACACACACACACACACACACACACACACACATATATATATTGCTGAGCGCATTATGATATAACCGATATATATGAAGAAGAGGAGGCACCAGCTATCAACTACACCCGGAAATTCCCTCTACTGTGGGATTGATTACACATATTGAATATCCCTACTACTGGACGGACATAAGATTATGAACAAACTTTCGACCGGATAGAGAAGCGGACCAATAAGCAACGTAAAACCACTTATTTTCCTGCAGCAACCCGCATTTCGCCTAAAGGCCTAGAACTAAAGGCCATCCCTCCGTCACTTCATCCGATAACGGACGGACAAGGAATTTTATATGCACATTACATTGACAAAATTGACAAATATTCCCACTGTATCGTGAACGTAATTGAAATCACTAATATATATACGAGGTGTGTCAGAAAAGTTCCAGGACTGATGCCACAAAAGATTTATTTCAAACCCAAACTTCACACTAAGAGTTTTATCCTTCAAAGTAATCCCCCTGGAGTATGTAACTGTAATCTTAGCTCTGTGCAGCGATCAAACTTTTTTCTTCATAATTTCATATACATGTCCTCTGTTTCAGGTCGTCAAGCAATGAGCACAGAGCAATGAACAAACTTGAAGTTTCTAGTACGGTTGGGGAAAACCCTGTCAGAAGCACTGGGATTGCTGCAGCAAGTGTATGGAGATGAGACGATGTCACGCTCAAGTGTTTTTGAGTGGTGCAAGATGACCCCATGGGCGGAAGGCCCTCAACAACCAGGACTGAGGTCAACGTTGAGCGCGTCAGGCAGATGGTGCGTAGCGATCGTCGGCTGACTGTTCGACTGATGGCAAATGAGCTGGGCATGAATCGGGACAGCGTCTGGAAGATTCTCACTGAAGATTTGGACATGCGGAAAGTCTGCGCGAAGATGGTGCCAAAAACTGCTGAACGATGACCAGAAGGGTCGACGCATGCAAGTGTGTCAGGACATCCTCGAGCGTCATGGATCTTCGAGTACGACTCGGAGGGGACCCGTTTTGAAGACGTGAACGACATCAAAAACGCCGTGACGACGGAACTGCGGAGGATCCCGGAAGAATCCTTCCAGGAGTGCATGCAAGCGTGGCAGAAAAGGATGGAAAAGTGCATTAGACTCCAGCGGGATTACTTTGAAGGAGAAAACTCTTAGTGTGAAGTTTGGGTTTGAAATAAATCTTTTGTGACATTAGTCCTGGAACTTTTCTGACAAACCTCGTATATATAAAGGTAAAAAAGTACAAAAGAATTATAGAGAGAATAAATGAGAGGAAATGCAGGAAAAATCCGTGATAAATGTCTGAGTGGGGGCGAGTTATAGAGAGTCAGCTATATTCACATTGCTTCGGGTGTTTTGGTCCGTGCAGTTGCAGCCGGGTGCACCTTACAGGCTGTCCGTGGCTATATGAGGTAAGGTAGGGTGTTGCATGTAGAATAAGAGGTAATTGTTGCTTTTAATTCCCTCATTATTCTACATCCAACACTGTGGAAGAAATCACGATCATTGAAATATGTATAACGGCTCAATTAATAAAGGACCCTAACATCTTCAACTTCGCATTTTCCTTTTGGAGTACCGCCATCCTTGTTTTAGGAAGTAATATGACGTTGAGTGCTAGAAGTGAATTGCATCCTTGTATAACGAATATATATATATATATATATATATATGCATGTATATATGTATAGAAATATATATATATAATTGTTTCTACTCTTTGGCACAAGGTCAGCAATTTCCCACTACATTACTGGTACTTTATTTTATCGACCCCTGAAAGGCAAAGGCAAAGTTAACCTCGGCGGGATGAAAGGCAAAGTTAATCTCGGCGGGATTTGAACTCAGACCATAAAGTGACGTAACTATGCTAGAAAGCATGGCGTCCAACCCTCTACCGATATATATATATAATATATAGAAATATATATACATATATATATATATATATATATATATATATATATATATATATATATATATATATGGTCTTCTAAATGTTTTAAATTAAACATACAGTATATTGCCAAATATACTATACATACATTCATGTATACATCGCTATTTCAGAGCACCAATACTAATACCTATTTTTTGCTGGACCGGCAATCGCTCTGTATAATCAGCTCCTGATTTTTATTGGAATTCTATAAGAATCCAGCTTCTATAATTCTCGGCAAAGGCAACTGAGTGTGTCGTCTTGATAAACGCTTACACACGAGAAACAGACTGTCTGTCGACCGCTCTCTGTTGTTTTTGCCGAGAAGTAAGTGACATAGTGACTACTTTAAAACTCATAGCGAATGGTCTTCTAAATGTTTTTATTTTATCATACAGTATATTGCCAAATATACTATACATACATATATATATATATATAGTGTATAGAAATATAAATGGCTGTTTTTATCGTTCTTCTCTGCAGATAACCAAAAATGAACTTCAAGATGTTTATATTGGTTGCCATTCTCTGCACAATTTCACTTGGTAAGTAATTGGACATTATTTGTAGATTTTCTACTAAAAAATGGAAGAAGGTGGTAGTGATGCTAGACACACACATACACACCTACTTCCGGTTATGTTTTATAGATCAACATTCTCTGTTACACCACACTAAATATAGTGTAATTTTTGTCCCATAATTGCCGTGTTATTCTGACTAATTTTTAGTTGATTTGTTTCTCTTGCAAATCCGATTTACTTTATAGATTGTATTTTTATGTTCAAAATGTTCCTTAAATGAACAAGAAAAAGAGAAAAAAACTGAAAAAATTGTTTACCTTATTTTAAACTAGCTGGCCCCGTGCCGTAAAAAATGACAGCTAATTATAATATTTATATATAATATAAAAAAGAGATGTTTGTTGGTTGGTTGGTTCCTTCGTGCTCACTCACACAAATGACACTAACACACAAACACACAGCTGTGACGAATCATAGAACGCTGGTCTTCTATAGTTTCTCACCCCACTCTTCCTCAGTCATCGCATAGATGTGTAGGTATGTAATAATAATTTTTTCTAAGTGTGTTTGTTCATATATATGTATGTGTAGATTCGTGTGTGTTTTAATTCTATTGTCTATATATCTTTCTAAATAAAGACACACAAACACATATACACTGACACAAATATGCGTGGAAGGAAGGGGACTGTGATAAAGTATAACGAAGAGCGAACAGCGTTCGCTACACCTGTGTTACTCATACACATAAATGTATACATATGCACACACATACACATACTCACACACATATATGGGTGTGCATGTAATAATTATTTTTAACCAGCGTTCTTTCAGTAACTAAAATCAAATGCATTCAGATACGATGATCGATGTTACATCTCAAAATACGACCATTAGATAACATTGAGAAGTGTATTAATTTGAATTGCCATCCATATTCTATTTATGTTTTGTTAGAAATAATTATTACATACACACACATCTACACAAACATATACATAAACAGACTCATTGGAGAAAATAATTATTGTCTGAGTCTATATGTGTATGTGTTGTCCAAGGGGCCATGTCCCTAGCAATATCGAAATAAGTTAGAATTATCAAGAATATAAAACGATCGCAGTTGAAAGGTATATTACAAATGCACATCTACTCTTAATTTAACAGTTAATGTATGTGTCTAATTTATTTATATTAAGAAATGTATGTAATAAATTTTAAATAGGGAGTTTTTACAACATCAACTATAAATCACGGCCCGCTTTATGTGGCTTTAAGTTGTACGTATTTAGGTTGGTTTCAGTAATGGAGAGCGCAATTGAAAGGAAAGGTCGTTTAGCGAGAGAAAGACAGAGGAATAGAAGAGCAAGCCTTTCAGCTGAAAGATCTGCTGTCATCAGAAACCAAGATAGAATTCGACAAGCACGCCGCCGTGAAAATGAAACAGATATACCCTTCAATATGAGCAGACGGCAGTTCCCTGTTATACCAGCTTTTGTTATGACCATAATCAAATCGCAAGGACAGAGCTTCGAAAAAGTAGGTATTTATTTGCCAGCTCCCGTATTTAGTCACGACCAGCTTTATGTGGCCTTGAGTCGTACGAGAAGTAAGGAAAATTAAAAAATTCTTTTGAAGGAAACAAGCAGTCAAGGCATGTTAGTCGCAGATAGATTTTTCATAAACATTTTGTAAGAAAAGAATTATCAAACTAAAAACTTGGTTTTATACCATTTCTATATATAAAATATTGCAATTAGCCGTCATTTTTGACGGCACGGGACCCGCTCGTATGAATATGATTTATACAAACACAGCCAATGTGTGTAGCCAATTCGTTATACATATGCACACACAGGTGTAGCGAATGTTAAACGCTGATTTCTGTAGTTTGTCATCATCCCTTCCTTCCTCAGTCATCTCTAGTGCGTGAGAGACAAATACACATTAGCTTTTGTGGATTGGCAATATCGGTAGAGAGTCGGACACCATGCTTTGAAGCATAGAGTTACGTCCCTTTATGATCTGAGTTCAAATCCCGCCGAGGTTAACTTTGCCTTTCATCCTTACGGGGTCGATAAAATAAAGTACCAGTAATGCACTGGGTAATTGCTGGCCTTATGCCAAAAGTAGAAACAATTATATTACTCGTGGATTGGCAGTATCGGTAGAGGGTCGGACGCCATGCTTTGACGCATAGAGTTACTGCCCTTGTCATTCTGAGTTCAAATCCCGCCGAGGTTAACTTTACCTTTCATCCTTACGGGGTCGATAAAATAAAGTACCAGTAATACACTGGGTAATTGCTGGCCTTGTGCCTAAAGTAGAAACAAGTATATTACTAGCTGGCCCCGTGCCGTCAAAAATATATAGCTTTCAACTAATTTATTTCGATATTGCTAGGGACACACATACACTCACAAAAGTGTAGCCAATCTAAGAACGCTAGTTAAAAATAATTATTACATACACACACATCTACACAAACATACACTTCAACAGACCCAGAGAAAATAATTATTACATGCACACACATATGTGTGTGAGTATGTGTGTGTGTGTGTGTGTGTGTGTGTGTGTGTGTGTGTGTGTGTGTGTGTGTGTGTGTGTGTGTGTGTGTGTGCATATGTATACATTTATATGTATGAGTAACATAGGTATAGCGAACCCTATTCTCTGTTTTATATAGTTTGTCACAGCCCCCTTCCTTCCACACTCATTATATAGATGTGTATGTATGTGGTGGATTGGCAGTATCGGTAGAGGGTCGGACGCCATGCTTTGCAGCAAAGAGTTACGGCCTTTATGGTCTGAGTTCAAATCCCGCCGAGGTTAACTTTGCCTTTCATCCTTACGAGGCCGATAAAATAAAGTACCAGTAATACACTGGGATCATTGCTGGCCTTGTGCCAAAAGTAGAAACAATTATTTTGAATAATGTATACGTATGTATTTATATTTACATACTGAAACATAGATGAGTTACCTCCCTTCGCGTTATATATTAGTAGATTATATATTAGTAGATGATTACACGGTGTTTATCATGCATTCATTTTAAAGTATATGCTGTTTATTATATACCAACATACCACTTAGACTATTTATCTAATTGTATCTCTTGTTAATCTTGCAGGTAACAAAAAAGCATCAGCAAAACCACCACCTGCCGCTCTACCAGCTGCCAATCTAGCAGCTGACGCCCCCGCTGCCAATCTAGCAGCTCACGCCCTCGCTGCCAATCTAGCAGCTGACGACCCCGCTGCCGCTCTACCAGCTGCCGCCCCCGCTGCCAATCTAGCAGCTGACGACCCCGCTGCCAATCTACCAGCTGACGCCCTCGCTGCCAAGTAAGCAGCTGTCGCTCGATAAATCTGTAACGAGACCAACATATACTTCAATATCACCATATTTTGAGTTCTATTGGTAAAATATTAAAGAACTGATTTGGTGATTTTTTAAAGTCATATTTACTTTCATAGTTGTTTTGTGTCGATGAAATAAATACTTTCTCATAAAGATGAATTATTTTTCCATATTTTTCTTTCAACTTTTCAATATTAAAAACAATAAAAAATATCGTCTAGAAAATTTCACTAATTCGTTGTGAAAAATAGTCTCTGAGTGTATGTACGTGTATATATATATGTAGAAGTATTTGCATATGTGTCTGATGTCTGTGTGTTTATATGTGGGATGTTGGTATGTGTGTATATATGTACGTGTATGTTTGTGGAAGTATCTACGTGAGTATCTGTGATGTGTGTGTGTGTGTGTGTGTGTGTGTGTGTGTGTGTGTGTGTGTGTGTGTGTGTGTGTGTGTGTGTGTGTGTGTGTGGAATGTGGGCATGTATGTTTGTGTGCCTGTATATATGTATATTTACGCTCGTGTGTGTGTAGGTGTGTTCATCTCCTGTTACAATAAGTTACTGAACAATTGACCACTGCTTACAGAGGGATACTAGGTGTGCGTCCACTGGTGTGGTACCTTCCAGTTCACTAAGGAAGCGTTCATCGAACGAGAAGAACTTCCAGCTAATGTCAATGCCACCAGATACGTGGCAGCATCCCAGTAAACGAGTGGAACATTCAGGCAACGAAAGGAACCTCCAGACAACGTGAGAGGTCTAAACAACAAGCATAGCTTTTAAGCAAACGAGGGGAGCTTCCAGTTAATGTAAGAGCTACTAATTAATGAACGGTGCCTCTACATAGTCATTCAACCAGTTAGTGTCAACAATAAATTTATGTATTTATGCATGTATGTATGCGTGCGTATGTATGCGTGCGTATGTATGCATGCGTGTATGTATGTATGTATGTATGTATGTATGTATGTATGTATGTATGTATGTATGTATGTATGTATGTATGTATGTATG
This sequence comes from Eledone cirrhosa, assembly GCA_964016885.1. Taxonomy (NCBI): domain Eukaryota; kingdom Metazoa; phylum Mollusca; class Cephalopoda; order Octopoda; family Eledonidae; genus Eledone; species Eledone cirrhosa. The sequence goes on from OZ024741.1 coordinate 133,662,087, forward strand.
TCAGGTCACCAGTTGATGCTACTGGTAACATGTATTCCAGTACAACCTGTCCCATGGTCGCGTCGTTGGCGACTAAACTGGCAACCCCACCAAGGTTTCTTGGTGAGGAGGGTGGCTTTGGACATCCTGCAGGAATAAAAACAAAACCTGTCAAAGGGCAAAGGAGCTCTTAAGAGTCAATGGCCATCCAAAATCACCGGGAGAGATGACCCCTTAGCCTTTGTCAAGGCAAAATTCTAGGAGAAGGAAAACTCTGATATAACACCTGCAACCCTGATGGTATCCAATGATGTTGACTTGTTCTTCTTTTTGGTAAATATCATCTTGGTTAAGAGAGTGGGACTGGCTTTGTGCAGTGCCTTTGCTCACTATAAAAGCTTCACGGCACAGGCATTGCTTTATATCTGGAGATCCCTTTGCACTTGTCGTCACATGGTACCATGGGCCCAGCACTATGTGTCAATAATTGTCACAGGTGTAGTGTTTGTACCAGAGTTTTCAAGTCGTTGGCTGGACTAAAAAGTCACACTCGTTCAGCGCATCGGTAGGGCTTCTCCTACATGGATATAAAGTAGTGGCCGTACTCGACAACGAGTTGGCAGCCACCATGTATGTATGTATGTATGTATGTATGTATGTATGTATGTATGTATGTATGTATGTATGTATGTATGTTTGCATCTATGTATGCGCGTATGTGTGTAGGTATACATGTATGTATGTGTGTGCGTATCTATGTATGCATGCATGTATGTATTTATGTATGTCTGGAACTCCTCAACTAAAGAAGGAAACACCAGTGAGAAAACCGAAGAAAAAAAATAACAAAGAAACAAAAAAACAAATAGCAAAACAACAAAACCGCGTTCGAAAAGAAGAAAATAAAGAAAAGAAAATGACGTATGGTGTTTATTTGGTTAGAGATGCTCAGACACCTTCCTTGCCGCTCTTGGCGCTATAAATGCAGCGAACCAGTAACTAGTGCAGCGAAAGCTTATAGTGAATGATGCTATTATTCACAAAATGTGACACAAAACAAACAAATTATAATGGTTTGCAGTTGAAAAATATACTTTACTGATTTTGTCTATCTCAAATAATTTTGATCCCGAAAGATTACTGCTTATTTACACTTATGCAATTCATCAATCAATTACCACGCGATTTTCTTTTTTATAGTTTCGAAGTAAATAGTGAATAATTCGCTTTGGGAGTTGGTAAAAGTGTTAATGAGCTAAGAAAGTTTAAAGAAAGTACATTTATTTTCCGCAACAAATATTTAAAATGTTCAACGTAACATTGCATGCTATTCATAAAATTCAATGTAGAATCAAAACTTCACATATGCCATTAATTAAGATTGATAACTTCTGTATACAGATTATATACTAAGATGTGAAGAATCGAGGGCTTCGCGGTTAGTGTGTTCGACTCACAATTGTAGGTTTGTGAGTTTCATTTCTTACGAGGCGTTGTGTCCTTGGGTAAGACACTATATTTCATGTCGCTCTGGTCCACCCAACTGGTATAAAATGAGTTGCACCTGTAATTTAAAAGGCAGCCTTTAGATTACACATTGTGCACCACTGCATTTCCCCTGGTACACATATTTGTGGAATGCTCGGCCATTTACAAAGGGAAATCCAGCGTGACACATGTGTGACAAGGCTGGCCCCTTCTTAAATTACAGGTACAACTCATTTTTGCCAGCTGAGTTGACTGGAGTAACATGAAATAAAGCGTCTTATTCAAGAACACAACGCGCCATCTGGTCCAGAAATCCAACTTCTTACGTTCTTGCGATGGCGAGATGAACGCTTTAACCACTAAGTCACGCGCTTTCACACATACACACGCGCGCGCGCGCACATGTATGTGTGCGTGTGTGTGTGTTCGTGTGCTATAAACTTTTATTGACTAAATCGAAGATCATTATTATTATTGAGTTTTCCGTCGGTCAACAAGCTTTGCAGCATATTTTACGTCCAAGTTCCTCCGCGGTTAGCTTTGCTTTTCATCCTTACGGAGTCAATAAAATAAAATACCAGTAACACACTGGGGTCGATTTAATCGCCTTTCCCTTTCCATTTCCTCGTGCCCAAAGTGGAAATAATTATTATTGAGTTTTAATGTGAACAGGCATATTTTCTTTTACCTTTGTGGCTTTTGAATTTGCTTTCTTTTTCAATCAACGGAATGGTATGTCGATGTTTTAGTGCTGTATCGATTAAGCTTATTTACAAGGCAAAGTGATAATTCATCTAATAACTTGTTCACCCCATTCAGAGAAAAACAAAACTTTTTATTTGGACATTTTTTCTTCGATTTATTTCACACACGTCGCTGACGACGAAACACGCATGAGAAACAAAACAATAATAAAAAAAGGGAAACAAAAATCATATACTTACAAAGTTGAGAAAATACTCATAGTTGAGAAAATATAGAAGAAAAAGGGAATTTAAGAGGAAATACATCAGGCATCAAAATACATACAAACAATGGTAGCCGAAGCTATGTTTTGTGTGGTTTTGTTCGCAACGGTGACAAAATTTTCAGTGCGGACTGGTTACGCTCCGAAAAATGTTTTCGCTTTCTGCTTGACTTATAATTAAGGAGTATCTTACTATTCAACATCTCACACACATTTCCTCGTTTCGGATACATCTCTCAAAATTCCGTTTTTCAGTTTCAACTTCCACTCTTCAATCGTTTAGTGTCCTACTGTTTTATTTTTGCACTGAGGAAGTAGGGAGAAAATATTTTTTTCTTTGTGGGTTTTTAAAAAATATCTACGGTCAAATTATATTAAATCTATATGTTTCACATGTTGCCGGGTTTAAAGATCTACCACTGAACTATATTAAATCCATTTGTTATACATTTTGCCTTGTTTAAAGATCTACCACTGAACTATATTAAATCTATATGTTATACATTTTGCCGGGTTTAAAGAGGTTTAAACTATATTAAATCTATGTTTTACATGTTGCCAAGTTTAAAGATCTATCGTTAAACTATATTAAATATGTATGTGAATTTTGTATATCTAAAGATATACGGTACGTATATAAATAAACATTTTGAAAGCTACACAGCTATGAATCGAACACTGGCGATCAGCGCCGCCGAGCGGTGTCCAGCAGAAGCAAGGGGGATAACCGTCGATGCATTTCGAACTTAATGGTTCTCATCAAGACGATGCTTCCCCTTCGCTACTGCTGGATTTGAAACAGCCAAAACATAGTTTTTTCGTCTGTGCAAGTGGGGTGATTAGCCTCCTTTACACACGACGCTGTATACGTTGGCTCAACTTAAAATAGAATTAGTATGTAGCTTCGACATAGCTGTATACAAATATGTATGTGAATTTCGTATATCTAAAGATATACGAAATTTTAATTATATTAAATATATTTTTTTTACATGTCGCCAGTTTTAAAGGGATCTACCGTTAAACTATATTGAATCTGTTTTACATGTTGTCAGGTTTAAAGATCTACCGTTAAACTATATTAAATTTGTTTCATGTGTTGCCAGGTATATAGATCTACCGTTAAACTATATCAAATCTGTTTTACATGTTGCCAGTTTTTCTCTCATTCACTATAAATGCCACCCCTCTTCTTATTTTTCCGTACCCTTCTTGATGACGAGTGCATCCGCATAGGACTGGCCCAATGTCTCGGCATCCGCGTGTGTGAGCCACACAAAATGCCGTTATGGGGCTGTCGTTGACAAGTTTGGCCTGCACCTACTGTCATGCCACCAGAGCGCAGATCGGTTCCACCGACAAGCCACCCTGAAAGACATATTCAGAAAGAGCCTGGATGCATCTGGCTTCCCATTACAATTGGAGCCTGCAGGCCTCGACCGCGGAGACGGCAAGCACTCCGACGGAATTACCCCTTCCCATTCGAAGGAGGTAAATCCTTCATCTGGGAAGCCACCAGTTGTGACAAGTTCTCCGCCTCCAACTTAGTCGCCTCAGCCACAAACCCCAGTACTGCGGCCCGCAATATAGAGGAAAGGAAGATAAACAAATACCGGAGATTGTTCGGCCGCTCCCTCTTCGCACTGGTCGCCGTCGAGACGGAATGTCGGTAGCCCGTCTGAGGAAGGAACACCGCGAAGTGGGGTGGCTGTTGCACCGGGTATCGCTGGCCATTGTCCGTGGAAATACTTTTGCGGTCTTGTCGGGGCGCAGCCCTATCACTGCCGCGCCCTAGAGTCAGAGCCCATCACCCTTCCCATCTCTTTCTTCTGTGGCCCTAGGGTCCTTGCTTTCCCCCTCCATTTCCTCTCATTTATGGCATTTATAGCCCTTTCTTCTACTTTCCCATACAGTCAGATCTGCCCTTCTTTATCCTTCCCCTCATTACTTAATTTTGTTTTTATCTTTCTTTTTCATATTTATGTAATTATCAATGGTTTTTAAGCCAACTTTGTGAATGTATTGAGAATAAATATTTATTTTATGTTAAAACATGAAAAACAAAATACAAAGTATAACTTTTCTGAAATGTGTAAATTTAAGTTATATATGTAATTCAACAACAGTACAACTCAACATCGCTACCCCTGTGAGGCGAACCAGCAGAGTGTTCTCTGGCGTGTGGGAGCCTATGTGTAGACCACCTCGTGGTCACAGCAGGCAGAACGCAAAAAACGTGACACCGGAGGATGGTGAGGGATACTCGTTGTAATAGCTATTCCAACTCGCGGGGTTCACTCCTGTGGATAACCAAGTTGGTCCAAAGGCCAATAACGAAGGAAGTTTCCTCCGATACAGGTTCGACTACAAACCTATCGGAAAGTGACCGATATTTCAACTCATTGCGAACTTCGGCTTGACGAGCAGCGAAGCTTGGGTCAGTCGTCGAATGTACTAGGTTGCCACTGGAGAAAGTATCATTGCATGTAGTATCCCAGATGAAGGGCTTACCACCGCGGAACGGGAAGATCGTTATGTCGTATAGCCTTTTGCCGTCGCTTCGGTCTGGCCGCGCCGGCTCGAGCTGGGAAGAGAAGACTCCAGTGTCAAAGCCATGTTTTATGATCTCTTTGAGAGTGGCATGATGTGGGAGGCGGCAGGCACTGTAATAGCATGACAGTGTGTGGAGGATTTATGGCAAAATTCTGTCACTAAGGATTTTCTCTCCTAGTTGCAAGTTTGGAGAAAGAAAATTTAATGTTCTACAGCGGTTTCTAATCAAGTTGTTTTTAATAAATCTGTTTGAATTTCGTTCCTATTTTTCTCCAAGCATGATTTCATTTTCTTCTTTCTTGTACCAAATGTGCCCCGTATGACTGGTTGTATTTCAATTTCTTTTCATATTCCACATTCTTGCAATTTCTCTTTCCAGATCTTGGTATTTCTCAATATTTTCTTGTTCTTTCTTCCACTCTCTGTAGTCACCTGGAGACGGGATGTCTAGTATTGTCTCGTGACTTGACTCTTTTTAGGAGCCCGTAAATTAGTTCTTTGTTCCTCTTTTTGAGACATAACGGAGATACAGTCAACAGAAGTGCTTTTATCAGCAACCGGAATAGTGGGAATTGAATTCAAATTGTAACCAAACGACACTAAATACTGCTGAGAATTTAGTACGCTATACTAAAATTTCTGTCAGCTTTCTGGCTGAAATATTGCCCCCCCCCCGTCTCTTCCGATGACCAGTGTTGAAGTTGTTTGATCAATCGAACATCCTGCTTGCGAAATTAACGTGCAAGTGGCTGAGCATTTCACAGACACGCGTGCCCATAACTTAATTCTCAAGGAGATTCCACGCGACACTGTGCATCAAGGTTGGCCCTTTGAACTTCAGGTATAATTACTTTTTGACAGCTGAGCAGACTGGAGCGACGTCAAATAAAATGTTTTACTCAAGGGAACAACGCGCCAGCGGGAATCGATCGCACGACAACATGATCGTGTGCCGAATACCCTAAGCGCTAAACCACTGTCTGAAAAAAGAACAATAAGATCTCAATCGCTGTCTTTAGTTACATTGTGGTATTGAAAAGGAACATAATAAAATTTGACGCAACAATTGGCTTATGAGATAAATATTTATTCGTTGAAGCAAAATCTTACAATAGTTGAAAATAGACATGGAATTTTATCTAAAAAAAAGAGGGGAAAACCCAAGTAGTAAAAAGGTTATTAGAGAGGTTGGCAACTGTGTAAAGTGCTTGATAGATGCGTATATGAAGGTATAAGAGGTGTGCCAGAAAAGTTCAAGGACTGATGTCACAAAGGATTTATTTCAAACCCAAACTTCACACTAAGAGTTTTATCCCCTCTGGAGTATGTAACTGTAATCTTAGCTCTCTGCAGCGATCAAACGTTTTTCTTCATCATTTTATATACATGTCCTCTGTTTCAGGTCGTCAAGCAATGAGCACAGAGCAACGAACAAACTTGAAGTTTCTGGTACGGTTGGGGAAAACTCCGTCAGAAGCACTAGGATTGCTGCAACAAGTGTATGGAGATGAGACGATGTCACGCTCACGTGTTTTTGAGTGGTGCAAGAGGTTTAAAGAAGGACGCGAGGACGTGGAAGATGACCCCAGGAGTGGAAGGCCCTCAACAACCAGGACTGAGGTCAATGTTGAGCGCATCAGGCAGATTGTGCGTAGCCATCGTCGGCTGACTGTTCGACTGATGGCAAATGAGCTGGGCATGAATCGGGACAGCGTCTGGAAGATTCTCACTGAAGATTTGGACATGCGGAAAGTCTGCGCGAAGATGGTGCCAAAAACTGCTGAACGATGACCAGAAGGGTCGACGCATGTAAGTGTGCCAGGACATCCTCAAGCGTCTTGAAACCGAACCAGACTTGCTAGGGACAGTCATCACCGGTGATGAGTTATGGATCTTCGAGTACAACCCGGAAACCAAACGCCAGAGCCTTCAGTGGAAAAGTCCGTCGTCGCCAAGGCCGAAGAAAGCACGATAGTCGAAGTCCAAAGTCAAGGTCATGTTGATCACATTCTTCGATGTGAGGGGGATCGTTCACTGCGAGTTCTTGCCACATGGCCAGACGATCAACCAACATGTCTACAAAGAGATACTGCAGCGTTTGCTTCGTTCAGTGCGTGAGAAGAGGCGAGAGTTGTGGCAGGACAACTCGTGGCTGCTTCACCATGATAACGCGCCTGCTCACAATGCCCTGAGCACCCGACAGTTCCTGACCGAGAAGAACATTGCAGTGCTGGAGCAACCTCCCTACTCCCCCGACCTGGCTCCGTGTGATTTTTTTCTATTCCCCAAGCTCAAGGGAGTCATCAAGGGGACCCGTTTTGAAGACGTGGACGACATCAAAAAGACCGTGACGACGGAACTGCGAAGGATCCCGGAAGAAACCTTCCAGGAGTGCATGCAAGCGTGGCAGAAACGCATGGAAAAGTGCATTAGACTCCAGGGGGATTACTTTGAAGGAGAAAACTCTTAGGTTTGAAATAAATCTTTTGTGACATCAGTCCTGGAACTTTTCTGACACACCTTGTATATATTATGTTTTTGTATAATGGTTTCCGATTTAGGCACAAGGCCAACGATGTTTTGGGAGGTGGGGAAGGAAAGTCGATTAAATCACCCCCAGTGCGTTACTGGTGCTTTATTTTATCGATCTCTGCAAGGGTGAAAGGCAAAACTAACCTCGACGGGATTTGAACTCTGAACATAAAGAGCCGTAACTATATGCTGTAAAGCATCTTGTCCGACGCTCTACCGATACTACCAACCTACCGTCTTATATGTTTATGTATAATGCTTTCTGATTTAAGCACAAGACCAACAATTTTGGGGAGGAGAAAATGGATTAAGTCGACTCCAGTGCGTCACTGGTACTTTATTTTAACGACCTTGTAAGAATGAAGAGTAAAGCTAACATCGACGGGATTTGAACTCAGAACATAAAGAGTCATAGCTATATGCCACAAAGCATGCTGTCTGACGCTCTACCGATTCTGCTAATTCTGCCTTATATGTTTATGTATAATAATTGTTTTTACTTTTGGCACAAGGCCAGCAATTACCCAGTACATTACTGGAACTTTATTTTATCGGCTCCGTAAGGATGAAAGGCAAAGTTAACCTCGACGGGATATGAATTCCCTTTACTGTCTGAGTTCAAATCCCGTCAAGGTTAACTTTGCCTTTCACCCTTACAAGGTCGTTAAAATAAAGTTTATGCATAATAATAAATTGCGATTATGTCACAGTTACCTCAGTAATTCAATTAATAAGAGTGGCTATATTTTCAATTGAGTTGAATGGGAATAATATTGAAAGAATGATGCAATATCAATCACGTTAACCAACTAACAATAATATAGCGAGCAAACCAACCACACTATACTACACCAACCACACTATACTACACCAACCACACTATACTACACTAATCACACTATACTACACCAACCACACTATACTACACCAACCACACTATACTACACTAATCACACTATACTACACCAACCACACTATACTACACCAACCACACTATACTACACCAACCACACTATACTACACCAACCATACTATACTACACCAATCACACTAATATATATTACACCAACCTCACTAATTATGCTACACCAACAACATTACAAAAGGAATCCAAACTATACACTTCAACAGTATCTAGCACATCGTCACATATTTAGCACCAGATGGACCCTAATCGAATAGTTCTATGATCATAGACAACCCTACCATGGCTAACTCGTCAAATTTTAAAGTAGAGCTCATCTAGAATCATATAATTCCAATGTCCTTACTAATTTTTAAAGGCGGCAGGTGTTGTTTTTCGGTTGACTTGACTGTTATTTGCCGCAGGTTGAGCAACAAATGTGTACAGACTGTCTTGTTGGCTACAAGTACATCCTTATTAACATCTTGAAGCCGATCATTAAAAAAACTACCAGGATTGGAGATACAATATATTGTCAAAGATCTACCAACTATAAACAAACTCATTGAGTACATGGAGGTTACGAAAAGATTCAAGAACAGAAACCTTTAGCTGCTTTACAGCTTTCCTTGCTTCCCATTTTGACTGTATCTTATTTCCTTATTTTGCCTTCAGTTGGCCTTCCCTATTTAATTAAAAAAATATATTTTTATTTTTATATTCACTTATCTCTGTCTAGTTGTTTTTGTTTGTTTTTCAACTGTAAGAAGTACCAGATATTTCCCCCAGTTTGTCATGGCCTCGTAGCTCTATACGACCGTTTAAATTGATTAAATAAATATATAACAGTAATTGCAGCTTTCCCTATATTTACCACATGATATAACGATGTTTTATATTTCATATGTGTTACATTAATACAAAGCATCGACCAATAAGATGAAGACAAACAACAACATTAGCAAACAATATACAAATGCCATTTATTCCATACACTTGTGCGTGCGCGCGCGCACACACACACACACACACAAACACACACACACATATATATATTAATATGAGTATGTGTTAGTTAATCACCGACACTTTACTATTAGTAAGGTTAGGAACGTACGTTTTGTTAGCTTGGCGAGCCAATTTATTCAACTTGTGCCGATGGAATTGATCCGGAAAATGTTAACTTAAAAGAAGAGAAGTAGAAGAGTGCTCAAAAGGGGAGCTAACAAGGTGGAACATTATGAGAAAGTTATTTGGCCTAAGGGAGACACCTTCACCAAGTAGCTGTTATTTTGATCATCTCAAGCGGAACAACCGCTAAATTACTAAGATATTAAAGAGGGAACTCTAAGAAATAAAGGTATTTCGGAAAAAATAAATACTAAAGAGGACAGTTCTTTAAAAGGTGTTTCGCTGCGTAGGAGCATTGCGAGAAAAAACCCCATTCGTGTACTCAACGTTGAAAACTTGCCCCCCCCCCCGCCCCTTGAGCACTATTCTACTTTTCTTTTAAGTAAACATTTTCTGGCTCAATTCCATCGGCACAGGTTGAATAAGTTGGCCCCGAAGTTAACAAAACGTACGTTCCTGGTATGGGACTGTTGTAATACCTGGCCTTAATTATTATAGCAAAAGTCGTTCTGCAAACTTGAGTTGCTCTATACCTTGTATACCTTGCTTGGATGTCTCTACCAATATATATATATATATATATATACCGGATTTCACATGGACACACACATACACATATATATCCTCACACACAATTATATATATATATATAATTGTGTGTGAGGATATATATGTGTCTGTGTGTGTCCATGTGAAATCCGGTTGACTTAAGACATATTGGGAAAATTCCAAATTTGAAATTTAGTCGTTCTAAAGTAAATGACTACAATAATAGTAGATAACTATAATTAATAGTTAAGAAAATCGGATAAATTAACTCTGTCTACTTTTCCCGTCCTCAGGGGTGCTTACCTGATTTTCTCAAATATAGTTTATGGTGATCGACCGTTATTTTAGTCATTTATTTTGAGGTGACTACGATTCAAATGCCCCCCCCCCCACCCCTCTCTCTCTCTATATATATATATATATTATTCAAGATAATGTGGCGTCAGATCCTTTCGGTATTGTAAACAGTGTGGCCTGTGAATGGCAAACAGACGTAGAGATGTACTATCTCTAAGAGAAAGATAAGTATGAAACCAAACATTAGCCGGTATAATTTCATGTAATAACGTTATTATGTAAATGTATAGCTTCTCTGGTGATTTAAAGTTATCGTGATAATAATAAAGGCGGAAATAATAAAGGCGGAAGTACGTTTTAAATATTAAACAATTCTCAAGTAGGGTTGAATTTTTCAAATATTTTTCAAAAAATTCTCTTCTACTTGATCCAAATATAGAAATACTTATTTTATCTGATTTAAAAAAAAGGAGATTTTTAATTACAGGCCTGGGAATTTTTGCCCATATATATATATATATATATATATAGAAATTACATGAATCAAAGTTCTGTTTAAATCATTTATTTGCTTACAATTGTTTCTTCCAAACCGAGGTTTGAAGTCTTCGGAGCAATTATTCAGTGATTTTTTACATACTTGACCTCCTTTTCAACACAAGAGTTTAAAATATATATAACTATAAAAGGTTTTAGTATATACTTAACCATAAATAGTATCCTTAATACTATATATATATATATATATATATATATATATATATATATATATATATATATATATATATATATGTGTGTGTGTATGTGTGTGTGTGTTTATATATATTTATACACACACATACACACATATATATATATAAACATATAGACACACACACACACACATATACATGCGGTCGTTAATGTAGTATAATTAGCTTCGTTGTTATTCTTGACTGTTTGTCTGGAGCTTGTAACCGGACGAGATTGACCGTACATGCAGTTGAATGTCTGAGTATTGATTGCCGGAAACTTGTTTGTTGCTATATGTGCAGAAGAACAGTCAGCTGGTCGACACGACCTATTATTGGTGCGTTTTACCGCGCTCCGAATATCAGTGTGTAACTTGAGAAGAGGAGATTTAGCACCTGTAAATTATCAATAAATATATGAAAGATGACAAAGACAGTTACATATATTCACACAAGTACAGACACAAACACAAACACGCATATTTATTTATATATCACTCTCTCTTTCTCCTCCCCCTTTCTCTCTCCCTTCTCTCTCTCCTCTCTCTCCCCCTGAAAAAAAATCAGCTTTGAGCAAAAAATAAAACAACTTCCTTGAAGAAAAGACGTTCTGAAATACATACACCCATATATATATATATATATATATATATATATATATATATATATATATATATATATATATATATATATATATATATATATATATATATAATATATATATATATATATATATATGAGATATTTAATTTGTTGGAAATCCAACAAATTAAGATGTTTACAACTGATTCAAATCACTCGACAGATTTCTGAAGTAAGTATTCAATTGATATTAAATAAATGGAAATTATATTTATAAAACCATATTTATTCCATTATATATATTTCAAGGGTACCAAAAATTTTGGTACGCTATCATCAGATAAAATACAAAATGTTTTATAAATATTTGACATGACCATATAAATATAGATAAATGTCTGAATATATTTTCCCTAAATTAACGTTCAAGTGGTCTTCCTTTTCCTTTTTCTTTCTGCTTTAACAATTTAAGTTTGATAATTTATAAAGCTTCGTTAAATTAACAATATTCTGAAAACATTCTCAATATTAAAAATGTTTGAATCCACAAATTATTCTAATCTCACAACTTGAAATAAAATTTTCAACATCCTTCGTAACTCAATGATGCATACGCAAATTATTAATATACATAGAGATATTTATATAGATATAACCTATCCTAATGTAATAAGATAAAAATACTTACAACCATAATTCTTCATATCATTATATAACTCATAATATAGGTAACAAAATCCTTTCCTTCAAATTAACGTTATTCTTTTCTCTCTCTTCTTTCCTTATAAATATTTAAATTTTCCATAGCGTCTAAAATAACTCTTTTTTTTTCAGCCCTTTAATATACACATCATTTGCATAATCATATTAATAATTTTAAATATCTGACTTTTCTCCTCTCTTCCCTTCATTTTCCAGGGATAACTTGAAGCGTTAATGTATATCATCCTTGGTCATGTCAAATATTTATAAAACATTTTGTATTTTATCTGATGATAGCGTACCAAAATTTTTGGTACCCTTGAAATATATATAATGGAATAAATATGGTTTTATAAATATAGTTTCCATTTATTTAATATCAATTGAATACTTACTCCAGAAATCTGTCGAGTGCTTTGAATCAGTTGTAAACATCTATATTTGTTGGATTTCCAACAAATTAAATATCTCTTATACATATAAATAGCTCCTTTAATGTTGAGCACTTTAAATTATAACTGATTGATAAATAATGGAATTCTTTAGGATTTCTTCCTCTCTAAAAGATGTACCTTTAGCTAAGAATAATGACTATCTAAAACAACACATTGAGAAATCCGACTCCTTTATACGAAGACTTAGATGGCGTGCCTTCCATTTCGATAGAAAATCGGAAAAAATAAATAAATCCAGTTGCAACTTCGATATGATCTTCAAATCTAAGAAGAATCCACATTGCAACAAACTATTAATGGAATTTGAAAAGGATGTAATATCGATTATACAAAACATCAAATTAAAAAAAAACCAATTTGTAGGCCAGGAATACCTTAAAACCCTCAAGAATAATATAGACAATCTTGAAAAAACTGAGATCCTAATTAAATCTGATAAAACTAACAATCTATACGGAATGCAAAGGGACGAATACAATAATCTTATATTGAAAGAACTCAGAAAAAATTACAGAATAAGCTTCCGAAATAATTCATAAATTAGGCATCCAAAATAGGACTGAACCCTTTATACCTAGAAGACCAAAAATTAACCTGAAAGACCACAAAAGAAACTTTGAAATAGAACTACCAGTCAGACTTATAGCACCATCTAAATCATATTTAGGGATAATTAGTAAACATATATTAGATAGAATCATACCACAACTTAAAGAAAAGTCACACCTAAAACTATGGAACAGTACTAATGAGGTTATAGATTGATCAATAACATACAATTTAAACATAACAAAAAATTCATTCAAATGGATATTGCAAATTACTAATCCTCTATTACTCCTAGTTTACTTAATGGGGCTCTTATCTATGCATCTAAACATACAGATTTATCTAGTGAAGAAATGCATATCATTTTAACTGCACGGAAAATTTTAATAGAACTCAACAATCATCTCTGGACAAGAGCCGATAGGAAAAATAATTTTGATATCACCATGGGATCATCCGACTCGGCGCAAATAACGGATCTTGTGGGCTTATTTATTAATAATACACTGCATAGAAAAATGCCAGACATGACCGGTGGTTTATATCATGATGATATGCCACTTTTAATTGAAAACCATAGTAATTGTGAAATTAATAGGAAAAAAAAATCCATTCTTCATTAATTATAACCTTAAGTTAGATATAGAGAATAACTATAAAATCGTTAACTTTTTAGACGTAACATTAAACCTTAGCACAGGGCTCTACTATCCATTCTATAAAATCAAATGAGAATCTAAATTACGTAAGTTTTAACTCTAATCATCCTAGATCTATTAAGAACACTATCGTCAATAGTGTCCAGCACCAAATTTCACGCATCTCTGCTAATAAAAATATTTTTGAGGAAAAGGCTGAATATTATAATGAAGCTTTAAATAGAGCAGGCTATACGAATAAAATTAAATACATTGACAACAATAATAAGGCAAATCACCCTACTATTAATTATAATAAGAATAAACAATTTAACTTAAACTCTAAAACAAACAAAAGAACTAGAACTAGAAATATTATTTGGTACTCACCCCCATTCACATTAAGCGTTAAAACACCTTCAGCAAAGTTATTCTTTAAAGCACTAGACACATGTTTTCCTAAAACCCACAGATACCACTCAATCTTTAACAGACATACTATAAAACTATCCTACTCTACTACTATGAACATAGCACAAAATATAAATAGAATTAATAATAGAAACTTAAATTTAAGCCCTAACCAAAATAACCATAATAATAATAATAATATTTCTAGCAATATCCAGTATAATAGAACCGTTCTGAGTAACAACAACTCCGTAAAATGTAACTGTAGAATTAAATCAAACTGCCCTTTACAAAATAAGTGTTTAGATAAAAACATAGTCTATAAATGTACAGTTAAAACTAGTGATAATATATTCAACTATATCGGTGCCACTTCTACAGAATTTAAATTTCGCTGGAATAATCACAATTGTTCTTTTAGAAGATCTGACAAAAAATATTCTACTACCCTTTCACATCTTGTATGGAATTTAAAAAGCAGGAATATAGACTATTCATTATCTTGGAAAACGATTTCGAAAGCACCTGCTTACCGAAACACGACCTTATCAAGATTCTGTAAATTAAGACATTTTTTATATAATTAATTGTAAAAACTCTATTAATCCTAGAACAGAAATATTTAGTTGTTGGAAACATCGCCAAAATTCTACATTCAGAACTATATGTAAATTATAATATACTTATAATATTCCTATTAATCTCCAAAATGATCTTATCTGCCCTAACATTTTATATTTTTAATACTTTAATATATTAATATCTCTAAATCATAATATCTTTAACATTTCTTATAATATATATATATATGTGTGTATGTATATTTATTTATATATATTTATGTACTTCTACATTATGTACTTCTATATAATTCTAATTTTAATTTTAATTTTAATTCTCTTAAATTTTTTAATTCTTTTTTCTTAATTTTTTTATTTTTCTAATGACACCCTCTAAAGCTTTATTTTTCTGACACCCTCTAAAGCTAATTTTTAAATGTAGATTAATAACCATTAACTGCTTTTAGTAAAATAAATTCAGGATGGTGTTTAATTATTCATATTTCTTTAGAATAAATAATTAATCCCACACTAGCGATTAATAAAAAATTGGAGTTATCTTTCCTTCTTTCAATCATAAACACTTTTTATACACAACTCCGTTAATTTAACATTATAAATTGTAACTACCTATTTATTTACATAAAATCAACATCCATAGGAACCTATATTAGGAACAAACGCCTATTTATTTTACTTATTTATAAATCAACATCCCTCGTAATTCATATTATAAACAAACTATCCTTTAAAAAAAACACATATGCTATTATTAAAATACATATATACATATTTATATATTATTATAATAAGATAAATAATTCTCCATATAAATATAGATAAATGTCTGAATATATTTTCCCTAAATTAACGTTCAAGTGGTCTTCTTTTTCCTTTTTCTTTCTGCTTTAACAATTTTAGTTTGATAATTTATATAGATTGGTTAAATTAACAATATTCTGAAAACATTCTCAATATTAAAAGTGTTTGAATCCACAAATTATTCTAATCTCACAACTTGAAATAAAATTTTCAACATCCTTCGTAACTCAATGATGCATACGCAAATTATTAATATACATAGAGATATTTATATAGATATAACCTATCCTAATGTAATAAGATAAAAATACTTACAACCATAATTCTTCATATAATTATATAACTCATAATATAGGTAACAAAAATCCTTTCCCCCAAATTAACGTTATTCTTTTCTCTCTCTTCTTTCCTTATAAATATTTAAATTTTCCATAGCGTCTAAAATAACGTTTTTTTTTCAGCCCTTTAATATACACATCATTTGCATAATCATATTAATAATTTTAAATATCTGACTTTTCTCCTCTCTTCCCTTCACTTTCTAGGGATAACTTGAACCGTTAAGGTATATCATCCTTGGTCATGTCAAATATTTATAAAACATTTTGTATTTTATCTGATGATAGCGTACCAAAATTTTTGGTACCCTTGAAATATATATAATGGAATAAATATGGTTTTATAAATATAGTTTCCATTTATTTAATATCAATTGTATATATATTATATATATATATATATATATATATATATATATATATATATATACAGATAAATCTACCAATCAATGGTAGGGTCTAAACCGTATGAAGAACTCAATGTAATCCGTATGTAGATGTCGTGAAGCAAAGTTTAAAATACAAAATTTTCAACGATATAATTCATTGCATACAGAGTCAAAAATAGAAATATTAAAACAATGAAATTAAACACAAAACAGTTAATTCATAGTAAAACTCATTATTTTACGATCGTTTCTGGGGGGTAGTTATATATATTACAAAATATCATAGTAAGAAAAGATACGTACGTCTTCACTACCCGCCGTCTTCAGAAATAATGAGTTTTGTTTATTGAAGAATACAAAAAAACATACGTACATATGAATAAGTAACGTTTTATAACATGATATTTTGATATGATATTTTGTAATATTTTACATAGATCAATAATTGAATGGACATACGGGGAACTACCCCCCAGAAACGATCTTAAAATAATGAGTTTTACTATGAATTAACCGTTTTGTGTTTAATTTCATTGTTTTAATATTTCTATTTTTGACTCTGTAAGCAATGAATTATATCGTTGAAAATTTTGTATTTTAAACTTTGCTTCACGACAACTTCTACATACGGATTACATTGAGTTCTTCATACGGTTTAGACCCTACCATTTATTGGTAGATTTATCTGTGTACTCTGCTCCTTTTTTATTGATTTTTATTGATTTTTTCATTAATTAATATATTTAGTTGAGCCCTTAATCTTGTCTAATATCAGTATTGCAATGGAAAGGCAATACTTAGGAACTTCGTTGAAAAATGTACCAATTCCCTCTAAAGATGAGTTCCTTCTTCTTATACAAAAAAGTAACCAATTTATTAGAAGAGTTGGTTGGCGGGCATACCACTTCGATAACAAAACCAAAAGAGATGAGAAGAAAAACTTTTATGACTTTCGCACATATAAAAACCCTCCTCACAATTCTATACTTGAAAATTTTGAAAAAGATTTACTCAATATGATTAAACACATCAAATTTAAGAAACACAAATCAAACTTTCAAAAAGAACTGGACTCTACCCTATTTAAACTAAAAAACTCTAGTAAAATTCATGTCCACTCTGACAAAATTGGTAACTTATACCATATGAACATTGATGAATATAACCAGTTCATTTATAAAGAACTAAGGAAGAACTACAAGAAAATCAGTAGTACAGCACTCACCTTTATAAACAATAAATCATACACCATAGTAAAAGAACTCGACATCGAAGATAGAACCGAACCTTTCACACCAAAGAATCCACACTTTAATCTGAAAGATCATAAATCTGACTTCAACTCGAACCCATCGATTAGACTCATATGCCCCTCTAAGTCGGACATTGGAGTAATAAGCAAGAAGATTCTTGATAAAATTATCCCACAACTAAGGAAACATGTAAAACTACCGCTATGGGAAAAGACTTCCCAAGTTATCAATTGGTTCACCAACATCAAAAATAAGCCCTCAGCTTCATTTCTCCAATTCGACATCGATGCATACTATTAATCAATATCCCCCATACTACTGAACAAAGCATTAATTTTCGCCAAAAATAAATCGGACTTAACTATGAATGAAATTAAGATCATCACACATGCCAGACAAACTCTACTGGACTTCCAAGACGAGTATTGGACTAGAAATACATATAGTGATTTATATGATATTACTATGGACTCGATGGATTCCGCCCAGGTTACGGACCTTGTGGGCCTCTTCCTCCTACATAATTTAAATTCCTCTTTTCCCCACCTCAAAGGTGGTCTATATCGCGATGACTGTCTTCTTCTATCTAACAATCTTAGTCTCTCAGTAATTGAGAGAAATAAAAAGCATATTAGGAAATTCCTCAAAGATTACTATAATCTTACAGTTACCTTTGAAAATAGCACTAAAATGGTCAATTTCCTCGACATCACTTTAGACCTATCAACAGGCACTTACCAACCCTACCACAAACCAAACCAAACCAAAACCTCCATTATATACACTCACTATCTAACCACCCTAGTTCCAAATTATCATCTAGTGAAGAAATATTCTATAAAAATGAACCTTATTATAATGAGGCTTTAACTAGAAGTGGCTACAAAGATAAAATATTTTACATACCTAACACCATGAATACCCCTAGCATACAGCCAAGCATAAGCAACAAACACCGAAGAAAACACCAAAAAGTTAGTGCCAACAATGAAACACCGAAAAACCTAGATCCTACCATTACTCCCAATATCCACATTAACACGAATGACACAAATTCTCTAAAAATTATTAATCCTAATGATTCCGGATATTTCTATAACTTACCTAATAATATTACTACAAACCATACGAAAACACCTAACTCCAATACTCTTAAAAAATCCGTTAATAATAACACCTTATATCTTAATTCTCACAAACCAAACTACATCCTTGCAATCCAAAAAACCAGGGAAACATATCCGAACTACCGTATATAACAAGAATAATACCGAAATTCCAGGTCCTATCAATAATGCTCCATTAATAAAACTCACAATATCCTCTACAAATCAAACAAAAAGCAATAAATCAAAAACTAATACAATTCAAAAATCTACTAAACAATTAGTTCACACCCATAATAACAATCACAATGTTATAATTTCATCTGATAACAATATCTACCCTCAAACTTCTATATATACCCAATATAATAAGAGGAAACTTTTTAGAAACCACAAAAGAAATGTAACATAGTATAACGCTCCATTCAACTTGCAAACTATGGGCCAAATCCCTAAAAATGTTTTTACAATTCTCGATAAGCATTTCCCACCTAACCACAAATACCAACAAATCTTAAACAGAAATACAGTAAAATTTTCTTACTCTACATCGAGCAATATACAACAAAAAATAAGTGCATATAACATCTATAAATGTAAAAAAAAGCTCCATCTATACCACACACAATAGCACACCACACACAAGATAACTATGGTAATACTACAACGCGTAACCAGAATATTACTGCATACCCACCTGCTACATCCACTCACTCACCTCACCAGCACAATACAGCAGCCTACAACCAACTACCATATTCCTCATCCTTAATAGGGACTAAGAATTACATATCCAATCTAACCAATAGCTTCCAAAACAACCATGATTCTATAAACGCTATATCCAGTATAATTTCACCAACTAACAACAATTCGGGCCGCAACCACCTAACCGTAAACCCTTCTCTCCCAAATAAAAAGGTAAACACAAATACTAGCACTATTATTGAGAATATGGATAGCATATCTGATACCCTATAGGCAAGCGGTTGTAATTGTAGAATAAAAGATAATTGCCCCTTAAATGGAAATTGCTTAATTAATAATATAGCATATAAATGTGTAATCACCACTAAGGACTCTAATCAATCATATATTGGATCCACTTCTAATCCGTTTAAATCGAGATTTTATGCACACATCCACAGTTTCCGAACACAAAGTTAGCTAATACCACTTCTTTAGCAGAAGCAGTTAATAATTATAAAAAGAGGAATTTTAAATATAACCTAACTTGGAAGATTCTTAAGATACCTATTTCTTATCAGAGCAATAGAAGGGAGTGTAGACTATGTTCCCAAGAAATTTTTGAAATTACTAAATCGAAGGACACTCTATTAAATAAAAGACAAGAATTAATTATAGTATGTAACCATAAAATTAGAAGGACATTCAAATATTATAAATACAACTAAACAAATATAGAAAATAATATAGGAGAAAAAATGTGTGAGTATATGAGTGTGTGTGAATATGTATATGTGTGGGTGTATATGTATGTGTATGCATAAGTGTATGCCCATATATATACATGTGTGAATGTACATGTATATATGTGTGTGTATATAGTATGTGTATGTGTATGTGTGTGTGCATGTATATATATATATATATATATATATATATATGTGTACGTATGTGTGTATATATACGTGTGTGTATATATATATATGTGTATATATA